>JANEYF010004881.1:0-189956 GCA_029963845.1 Rhamnusium bicolor | reverse complement strand
ATTTGAAAGCCTGTCGCCCTCAGGTACAAAGATCTACACATGATACCCTTGATACACAAACAATTATAAATTAAATAATTAGCTTTTGCATCTAAAACCGGCACCGATAAATGATCGTTAACCGCCGAGAATTATATTGGCACCGAGCGGCCGAGAATTATATTATGTATGTATGTATTGTCGAAGGGCGAATTCCGTTTGCGTCGTTAGGCGACTATCTGCCTGTTGACCTTCTATATACTTTACATCCTTACTCTATGAAGTTTGTAACCTGTTCAGTTCGAAAACACTCTAGCCAGCAATCTGCTGTGTGCACGGCGAGTATAGACATCTTTTATTGATTTGATATTTTCTGTTTAGCGTAGTGCGTTAGTGGATGTAAAAAATGGCAAGGACGTCCGCGTCTTCAGAAAGAGTGAAGATTTGTGTGTTGTTATGTATACAGTGTAGGGTGCTAGACTGTAAATTGAATCCTATCATTAGTAAATCCGCTGTGAAGAAACATGTGTCTTCGAAAAAATACCAAACATTGATTGGCTTCCACCAGATGGAGATTACGCCGGGGATACGCAGCACTGATGATGAATAGATGAATAGATGATAGGTGAGTGAAGAAATGGAGTTGTTGGATAATATTGGGCCGCACTCGTTGTTTAAAATGAGAAAATTTGGAAGGTATAATAAAATAATTTTATTGAGGCTGCGATTTTGACAAACTGATAAAATCATATAGGACACGGTGTGAATGGCAGAATATGGGTGAGCGCTAGAATGGCTAGAGATGTGTGGCAGAGAGATTCGAAAAATTAGAAACTACATTGTAATCGGAGGGGACCGACCCTCTTGTGTGTGCGACGATGTCTCAGGCGCACACACAGCGGCCGGTGATGGGTCTAATGAGATGTAAATGTAACTGATTGTTTGGCAGTTTGGCGATGGAAGGCAAGAAAGCTCTGAAGCTTTGAAGAGTCAGAATCCAAAACCACCATGAAATTCAGAAAATCGGTTATATCGTGGCTCTCGGGCTAGTTAGGGAAGGCTTCCGGACGTGGTCTGAATGCACTGATAGCGCTTGGAAAGTTTTATTGAAATTTTTTGAGACTACCATGAAATGTGGTGTGATGCCCGACGAGCTGATGGAGCGCCGTAAGAATAGAATATCACTTTTTAAAAATGAGTCTAACTTCACATGATAGTTGGTGGGAGGGGCACGGAAAGACTAACTTGGAAAATAAGGTTGCACAATGATAAAAGAAAATAAAAAAAAAACACTGTAAAGGTAAAACAAACTAAAACCATGAAACAGGATGGAGCTTTTATGTAAAGGTAAAATGTTTAGTGCCTGTTTCTGTTTTGCAGTTTGCCTTTGTCATTTACGTCATGACATCCAAATTCCCTAAGAATCGTGATGATTCTAAGTGTATATTAGATTTACCAGCTTTATTTTTGTACTAGAAAAGAAGCACGGTTTCGAATTTTGGAAGACATTTGCGTTTGTTGCTGTTAAATTGTTTTTCTGTTGGACACCCTGCGAATAAAACCATAACATTTGTTATTGATTTTTTTTTCACTCAAAAATAAAGCTTGGGAATCAGATAAATAACTTGGAATGATTACCCTGTGCATTCATTACATGACGATTTTTATACACACATTTAAAAAAAATCTCACAATCTTTTACAGAACTTCACTGAATATTTCAAACTTTCAGAATTACGGGGCAATTTTTCAGGTATTTCGGGTCACTGAATAAAAAAGCCGTACTTTTGAAAACATGTTAAATTTATTAACTTAAACTAGTGTTTCCCGTAAGTAAAAAAAAAACAAGGAATTTGTGTATTTTTAATATCCATATTTTTTTGCAACACACGTTCTATCGACATTTTTCACTGCTTTTTATACATAATAAACTTAGATAAACAATATAATAATACAATTATAAATCATTCGAGATATATAGTAATAACATCATTATCTGTAGTATCGATTAAAACCATTATCACGTTCCATTCAACATTGCTCGGATATTTTCCACTCACTTAAACAGCGAATTCGCAAAAAAATCTGTTACAATTACTCTGTAAAAAGACAGAATTGTACAGTTACAGCCATTTACCCTCAGGCGCTTTGTTATAACTTAATTTTTCCATTTCAGTTTTATCGTTAAACGATCGGTTTAGAGGAGATCCTCGCGTATAAGAAGAGCCATCTAAATGGTGGTATCACAGGCAACTTCCTGAATTTAATGACGGTTCAAAGTTGGAAGATGAAGCTTAAGAATTCACTTAGAGCATTCATTGTGGTACCCGTGGTTACTAAAAGCTTTTTCATAAGAAGGCTTTGAAAATTTGAACGTAATTTTACGTAATTAAATGAAATTGTCAATTTGCATTTAGGTGGATTTCCGAGATGAATATATTTCAGCAGGAAACTGCAACCAGTGGCGGCTGTGAAATAAAGCCATTTGTGGCATGGTGAGTATAAAATTAAATTAATTTCTTATGTTTTTAATGAAAATCAAAACATTTTTTTGTTGAACCACACCTACGAACAAGAGGCCAATTATTCTCAAGAGGGCTGTGATGCACAATATATTGGAGACGACTTTAGCATAAACCCCTGACAAATATGGCTCACAGAAAAAATGCTTCTTCTTATTCGTAAGCCGTGCATAATTATGGGTTGGTTACTATTTCAAAATGAGAATACTTTCTTTGGCGGCATGACATAATTCGCCGGTGTTGGTTATTCCCGTCCATTGTTTATTAATCCGCAGCCAGGACATTTGTTTACGCCTTGCGCCTCTTCTGCTTTCGATTTTCCTTGCAGGATTAGTTCAGGGATTCTATATTTCGGACCTCTTAAAATTTTTTAATTAACTTAAAGAGTTGTATCTCCACGTTCGCTCTCAGAAATACGCCATTTCGCATTCTTTCTACCCAAGATATTCGAAGCATTCTTCTCAATAACCACATTTCAAAGGCTTCTAATCTATTAATTGACGTCACTTTAAGAGTCCAGGTTTTCATTCTATAAAACAAGATAGACCAAACGTAACACTGAACTAAGCTATACCGGATCAAGGACAAACCTTGATTGCACAGGAAGAACCTCAATTTAGTAAACACTTGCCTAGCTGTATACGACATTTTACTTCATGCTGCGGATTCCATTCTTCATTTAGTACGGTATGTGAAAGTATGAACTCGTTCTATAGGAGCATTATCAATATACATGGCGACATTTTGTAAAGGTGGAGGATTTCTGCTCACAATCATGAACTTTGTTTTCAGTATATTAATCTTAAGGCAATTCTCCATACCCACTCTGTTTATTTTTCTCAAAAGCCGCTGAAGGTCTTCATGATTATCAATTATAATTACTGTGTCATCAGCATATCTTATGTTTGATATCATGGTACCGTTTACTTTTATTCCTCATTCTTCGCCCTCAAGTGCTTCAGAAAATATGTTTTCAACGTAAAGATTAAATAATGTAAGTGACAAGATGCAACCCTGACGAACACCCTTCAGCACCTCAAATTCTTCTGTGCTAATTGAGTGGTCCAATCTAACTCGAGCTTTCTGATTCCAGTACAGATTCTGTATGATCCTAATGCCTTTTTGATCGACATTAGCGTTATGCAGCAATCTCAGTAGAGTGTCGTGCCTGACAGTGTCGAAGGCCTTTTCACAGTCAATGAACATCATAAACACATCTTTCTGTTGATCAACACAATTTTGGACTAAGGTATTCAAGCAAACTATCGACTTTCGTGTTCCCTTCCACTTTTCTAACCAAATTGCGTCTCCCCGCTCAGTTCTTCTGGCCTATTGAACATTCTTATATGCAAGGTACGTAAAAATATTTTCAGCAGGTGGTTCATTAAACTGATAAGGCAATGATCTTTACATTTTGTAGCATTTACCTTCTTCGGGAGCATTATAAAAGTGGATTGTAGCTAATCAGCAGGAATACATATACCCCGGCATCATAAATACGATTAAATAACCTGACTAGTCCGTCAATGTTCTCTTCTTCCAATAGTTTTATTGCCTCAATATTAATTTCATATGCACCTGGAGCCTTATCTGATTTTGCTATTCTGATTGCATATAATATTTCGCTCCGCATTATAGGTGATCCGGACAAGCTATTGGTTGGGAGTGTGGAAGTTGATTGAGGGGATCGTTGGTCACTGAAAAGATTTTCCAGGTCCAAGTTCTTTTTTCTGCGATTGTGTTGAGTGTCAAATTTTCTACCTTCAAAATGACTGGGGGAAATGTCAATTTGTCGCCCGCCTCGATTACATCTTCAAGATCACACAAAAGAATAAAAGAGTGTGTTTACCTTAAAGAATTATATTATTTAACTGGTAATAACAATTAAATTCTATAAATGTACATTAATTACACAGGAATTGCAATTACTTAAATTAATGCTTGGAAAAACTGGAACATTTACATTGTTAGAAATACTAGAAATATTTACATCTGGACCAATGCTTATGGTATTTTCGTTGTCACCCATTATTTTCTTGGAGACACTTATTTTGTTGTTAACACTATCTTCTATATATGCTTCTGCTGTTGTTGAAGAACACCACCCACCGTGTCTTTTCAAACTGGTAAGAACCGCTCCAGCGTCAACCAAAAGAGTCGCCGACGATCGGCGAAGCAGTGACCAGTAAAACTGTCAGGTTTAGAAGTTTTAAATATTCTGCAATTTTTTTGTGACAAGTGTTTATCCCTATCACTTGAACTGTACACTTGCAATATTTGTATTGAATGAAGAATCGTTTATGTCTTATGGATGCAGGTCTAAGTTGAACATATCATTTCTTTGCCTTGTATCCTACAGATTCTCTTTTTAAAAAAGGCAATCAGTTTCGGAAACTTCGAAATATCTACATTTTCTTTCAATGATAAAGTGCTTCTGAGCATTGATTAAATTGACCACATCGTGGAAGATTTCAACGTTTTAGCCTTTTCGGTGAAGGAAGTAGGACCACTTCCATATAAACATTCACCTTCTTTTGATGGCACCAGTTTACGAAAAGAAGTTTTTCCTTCTTAGAACGTTCTTTCGATTACACGTGGAAGGAGGTCGGAACTCACACTTTCAGCGGTTGCAACAATTTCTGCAGATCTTCGTCCGAATTCCTCACTTCCTCAAAAGCAGCAGATACAAGACAGAACGCATCAGTTTAGCAAAACAATTTGTTTTGTTTGTTAGTCATGACAACCGTTTGAGCAGTACTTGATCTTTATTATTTTAAATAAAATCTAATAGGCGGCAAATTTAAAGTTTTGGAAAGACTTTAAGCGAAAAACTTCACAACCGTAATTAAATATGATTTGAACGAAACAACTACTCAGCGGGCAAATACCCCGACCTACATTGGATTACACCTTCAAATCATGTTAGATCGATAGCCAATATTATTTGTCAATTCCTAACCAGACATAGACCGGTTTCGAACTTATTTGTTTTTCCTCAGTATGCCATAGGTTATGGAACGGACAAATGATAGTGGCCACATCTGCAAGTCATATTTAACTATGGTAAATTGAGTAGTGGTGAGAGGTATGAAACTTCTCGTATGGTCTTAATGCTACTATCCTACCGACATCATAGATGTCTTTCTGAGAACGCCTCTCGGTGCAATCGAAGGAGGTCGGGGTATTTCAGCCCGCTGCAGCAATTTCGGATTTCGTCCGAATTCATCATTTCCTAATAGTAGTTTGGTACACACAGAAAGCGTCAATCTCCGCACAATCGGTTTGCTTCGCAAGTCATATCCACCACAGAGAGTATCTATGATGTCGGTCGGTTTAAATAGCATTTTTCACAGGCGGCAAATTTAAAATTTTGGAACGACTTTAAGGGGAAAAACTTCACAACCGTAGAAAAAATAGTATGTAACACACATATGGCAAGCTTCATTGCAAAACTCGTATGATAGGAACACTCGCTGTGCTCATTTTCCCACTTTCATACATCGTTTTGCAATGAAGCTCTTGCCACCCTTTGTATTAACAATGTACTATTTCCGACGTTATTGGTTCATTATAGTCATGAACAAATTCTGTTTTGCATTAAATTCCTATATTTTGCTGTTGTGAAAATTGAGGAAACTTTATTTCTTAGACACGCCAATGACAAGTGTATACATATCTAGATCTACCTTAAAAGTTATGTTGGCTCAATAACTGCTGAATACTGGACTAGACCACTACCTGGATTATAATTCATATCATTATATTTATTTAGCGGTTTAATGTTCTTTAAATATTTTGTAAGTAACAAATTATTAATATGAGAGATGCTTTACAGCCAATAAACATCACAGAAATTAGCCACTGTGAATATATAATTGAAATTTTGTCAGCGCTATAAAGATAAGTATTTAAGCCGGGGTGAAGTAGCATTTTGATTTTGAATAGATTCCTTTTTGTATATTTCAATCAATGGACATCTCTTTTTTGATTATCTGATATTATATATTTTTTTCAAAGATTTGCCCTATTTTAGCTTAAAGGGATTGGCCTATCCACTTATATTATTATTTAAGTTAAAACACTTTTCTCTTATTATTGGTATCATATTTCACTTCCCTGGTAGTATTTATTTCCTTGTTATATTTATTATTATCCATAATTTCTTTACACTTCAACAATGTAATGGTTTGATTAGGAATAAATTGAAGTGCTTTTAACTTAAGTATAAAGTTACTTCGTGGGCGTATACCTAACCGTAACTAAACCCTAAACAAGTAAATAACAATAAAACATGATTGAGAAAAAACTCTCACAAATCCTATTGAGATATACGACCCTACACACCTATTTCCTATTATTCTACAACACTCAATGGATAAACAAAACAAATACAGTTACTAAATTCCATGCTTTCTTGCCCTGTTTCGAAGACCATCCGGTTAATTCATTTTCTATAAAACGGTTAATGCAAGGAACCGGTAATTTTATATTTATTGTTAAGCAATAGAGCAGCCTATTATTATTTAGCACGATCCCATCAGCGAGAAAAAAACTGGAACTATTATGTCCATAATTGTTTGAATACTCTGGTGTAAGTTGTTACAGGATTTTTTATAGTTACGCAAAAACTATTAACCACACAATTCACGTTGTACCATGCTAACAACTTTTGCAAATAGAGATTTAATATAGTCATTTCATTTCATCATTGATAAGAAAATTATAAGAAGCAATAAAGTACGCGAACATGGAGAACAACGAGTGGGTAGTTAAAAATATGTAGTGCCCTTATTTGTCAATAAAATAAAAAGAAAATATATTTTTATTTATAAAGCATTTTTATTTTAATTAAATTTGACCTTATTCAGTTTCCCTTTTTAATGTTTTATGATTTTTTGCATGTAATAAAGACAAATTTTAAAATCACAACAGCATAATAACAAAAAACAAACGACAAAAGCTCAAGAAACGTTGTTATATCTTAGAATTACTTCGAATTTAAATGTCTATGCAAATCTGTAAATTTCTACGGGGTGTTAAGTTTAAAATTTGAAATTCGTAAAAGTTTCCTTTTAACTATTAATGCTGCGTTAGCATGCTCTCGTCGTCAAGATTTCGAACATAAAACTTTAAATCACTGTTAAAATTTGTCTGTTGATGATAACAAAAAATAAAAACAAATGAATCATCTTAAATACCATATAGATTTCATATATAAAATTACAGGCAATACTGATGCATATATTTTTTTTTTCATGATAAGAAATACGAATATTTTATTTGGTGTCATTTTATGAAACTAATTAATAATTTCCTACTAATAAAAGAAAAAAATGCATCAGTATTGCCTGTAATTTTATGTATTAAATCTATATGGTATTTAGGATGATTTGTTTTTTGTTTTTCGATATTACTAACAGAACAATTTTAACAGCGATTTATGGATTAAAGTTGGATACGCAGTGAAAACACAGCCTTAAGTATGCTGTTACATTATAAAAAATATACAGAGGACTTTCAGAAACTGACAGACAAAGTATATAACTTAGAATAAATTACCATTTTTAAACAGTTATGTAGAATTTTTTCTTAAAAAAAAATCATAAAAAATATTACAGATTATTTTTCATAAATTGATAAAAAAACATTTTATTTGGAATAAATTAATATTTTTCAACACTTTGAGAAAACATTCAAAAACCAATGTCATATGAGATTTATTTTACAACAACAAAGAAAAACTTTGTCGGTATTATTAATATTTTCAAAAAAGAATTAATAATTTCATCTTATTGACACTAACATTTTTGTAACCAAATTAGACATTTCGGGTGTCAAACTGTCAAATTTATCCTAACCCCATTTTACGAGATCAAATGTGTAAAAAATTTCAGTTTACATCAGCTTTAAGTACTTGGAAAATATATTTTATTGGCTTGATATTGAAGACATAATTTATAATCTTTCAGCTGGCCAATTTTATTCATCACCGAATTTATCAATGTCTTTGACCTTTAGAATACGTGCACCAAATTTGAAAACTTTATCTCAAAAACTGTGGCTGCTATCGCGATACTGCACATATAGACAGAATTTTCTTCCATACAGTTGTTTTTTTATTATAATTCGTCGAGATTCGTCCAGAAATGCAATAAAAAATTTTTTAATTTGTTTTCCCGAAATTGTACCTTTTTTTCTGCTTTCATTCATTATGTCTTTTCTAGTGGTACCACATTCACCAAATTTAATGTGAGATCTAAAATGCTGTTCAAAATCTTAATTGCCAAATTTAGTTTTTTGCGTTATCGTGGCCACACACATATACATATACATATACACACACACACCCACGCGCGCGCGCGCCACACACACACACACACACACACACACACACACACACACACACACTCACACACACACCACTCACTCACCACTCACTCACTCACTCACTCACTCACTCACTCACTCACCACCACCACCACCACCACCACCACCACCACTCACCACCACCACCACCACCACCACCACCACCACCACTCACTCACCACTCACCACCACCACCACTCACTCACTCACCACCACCACCACTCACTCACTCACTCACTCACTCACTCACTCACTCAACTCACTCACCACCACACCACCACCACTCACTCACCACCACCACCACCACCACTCACCACCACCACCACTCACTACTCCACTCACCACTCACTCACTCACCACCACCACCACACCACTCACTCACTCACTCACTCACTCCCACTACTTCGTTGTTGGTCTTGTCTCTGCTGGGAGTTCGATTTTGTCAGTAGTTGGGTCAACATCTTGTGTAGATCAGATATCAGGTTTTGTGTTGTGTTGTCTGGCTTGTCTTCCTCCACACTCACAGCTCGTACTCTCAGATATGATTGTGTGGTATCCTTATAGGCAGCCTCAATCTCCAGCGCATGTACTAAAGCCTCACTACTAAGCTTATGCCTGGCCAACTTAAGAATTCGCCTAACTTCCTGGTCCCTTACTCCATCAATAAATGTACCAACTGCTAACTGTTGTTGAAATTCCATTGGTGCATCAGGATAAGCTAGATGGGCTAATCTTTCTACCGCCGCCTCGAACTCCTGGAGGCTTTCTCCACCTCGTTGTCCGCGTGATTTGAGCTGAGCCTGATATACTTGGGCGAGATGTTGGTCGCCATATCTTAGTTCTAACGCTGCCTCCAAAATGCTAAAGTTTTGTTGCTGTGCGGCAGGAATTGTTTGGAGCAGGTCTAATGTTTGGCCCCTTAGTGCTAATACCAATGATGTGGCTTTTTCCTCATCGTTCCAGTTATTTGAACGTGCAGCTGCCTCAAATTGTCTCTTATAAGTTGACCATGAACTTTGACCGTCGAATGAAGGTGGCTGTAACCTAGCACCAGACGACAGTACTAATTGGCCTCCCTTCTCTCTTAATTGTTGTTTCAACCGGGCTATCTCCCCTTCAACTTCACCGACTTTTCCTTTAACTTCAGTTATTTCTCCTTCAACTTTGCTGACTTTTTCTTTAACTTCACTGACTTCAGCCTGTACATCTTCCTTCAATTGTTCAGTGACCGAGAGCATGACTTGATGCTGTCCCTCCATAAGTTGTCTTAATTCTTCCTGGCGTTCCTTTCTTTGCTCTTCCTTTTCTTCCTGTCGTCTTATTTCTTGTTCTTCTTTTTCTTCCTGTCGTCTTCTCTCTTGTTCTTCTTTTTTCTTCTTGTCGTCTTCTCTTTGTTCTTCTTTTTCTTCTTGTCGTCTTATTTCCAGGCCTTCGATCATTTTTGTCAAGTCTTCTTTTTCTTCCTGGCGTTTTCTTTCTTGATCTTCCATAATTTTTCTCTGTTCGTCCATCCGTTGTAACAATGCTGCAAGCATGTCCTGTGTTTGTTTCTCCGCCATGCTTCTTGTTGTTGGCATTAACTCACGACACGTAAATCAATTCAAAATAAAGTTTATTACACTATAAAGTCTGTAAAATGTTGAAATCACGTCTATTTTGTTAATGGAATGTTCCAGAAAAATCTCGAAACAGCACTAGAAAGTCTTATTTAGAGTCTATACCTCTTTTGTGTTGACAAAATTCACTTATCTCCACTAATTGTCCAATGGAATGTTCGAGAATTTTCACGAAATATCACTAATAAGTCTTGTTTTGAGTCTATAACACGTTTCCGTTAACGCAGTCTACGTATCTTCTGTGGTTTCCAAATCGAATGTTCTAGAATTGTCACTAAAAGTCACTTATAGTCTTGTTTTTAAGTCTACAACACGTTCCCGTTGACACAATTCACGTATCTCCTGTAGTTTCCAAATAGAATGTTCTAGAATTTTCCCGAAATTGCACTAGTAGTCCTTTTTCTCAGTCTACAACACGTTATTACTAGCGGCACTCGCGTATTTGCAATTATTTCTAAATCGAATGTTCTAGAAACTTCTCGAAAATCCACTTTAAAGTCACTATTCAGTCCAGAAATAGTCCTCCAACACTGTCCAGTAGCTTAATTCTCCGTGTTACCACTAATTTCTGAGAAGAACACTGTAGAACCTTTTCGAATACTCCAGAAATTTCTCTTCCAATCCACTTCCGACACCAATTTGTTACGTGTTTGCTATCCCCACAAACACCTACACTCGTAGATTCGTTGATTGAAAGTCCAGGTAACACTAACTCACTACTTTATTTACTAATTAACAATTAATAACAATAGATTAATTACTGTCTTAACTATAATCACACTAGAACACTTATAAGTCTCTTTCTTATTGCTTCTTTACTCGTCCACGTTCAACTTAAGATTAAGACTCGGCCCACCGTGCGTCTTATTTATACATCCATTCTCCCCGGTCTAGAGCACTCCAGAATATTCCCGGCCGTTCGTGTACAATTCCAGCCTAATCTAACCAGTCTGCACAGTCCAGTGGCGTAACAATAGTATAAAGATAAGCAGTAACTTTTCCAAAGGATATTTTTTTAACACATTTTAACCACTGTCCGAGGCACTCTGTGTTTTGTTTCTTACATATATCATCCTGATCTAAAAAAATCTTTCTATTTAATTCTTCACTTACCTCAATTAAATTTTAATAGCGTACCTTGAAATGTTTCACTAAAATTTTTAAATAATTAATTATCAGCTTCATTCGACACTGTCAATAATAATTCATGTCATATATTTTAATAATTTTTTGTTATTGACATTGATATTTCTGTAATTAAATTAGACCTTTCAAATGTCAAACTGTTAAATTTATCCTAACCCCATTTTATGAGGCAAAATGTGTAAAATATTTCAGTTTACATCAGCTTTATTTAAGTACTTGGAAAATATATTTTATTCGCTTGATATAGTAGACATGATTTATAATCTCTCATCAAGAATATATTTTTTTGTAAAGTCAAATACAAAATAGTTTGGGTCCCGTTTGGTCCCTGCTGGCCAATTTTGCTCATCACCGAATTTTTTATTGTCTTTGGCCTTTAGAACAAGTGTACCAAATTTGAAAGCTTTATCTCAAAAATTGTGGCTGCTATCGCGATACTACAGACATGCGGACAGATTATTTTCATAAAGTTATGTTTTTTCATTATATTTCGTCGAGATTTGTCCAGAAATGCAATAAAATTTTTTAAATTTTTTCCCGAAATTGTACCTTTTTTCTTCTTTCATTCATTATGTCTTTTCTGGTGGTACCACATTCACCAAATTTAATGCGTCACCTAAAATGTTGATAATCTTAACTGCCATATTTGGGAAGTCTCCCATTAGTATTTTTTGAGTTATCGCGGATACACATATACGCACACACATACACACACATCCACACACACGCACCGACAGACATCATTCGGAAAATAGTCAGAATATATTCACGAGGGTTCAAAAGGTATATATCAATCAAAAATCTCGAAATCGAAAAAAATCACGATTACTATACTTCCTTTTATATTAGGTATAAGAAAGTACAAAGGGTAAACCATAGCTTAGTTTACCCTTGGCTTATAACGTTTAATTTTAATTGTCACACTGCAATTTAACTAACCTACGTTAAAAAGACATTCGATATCAGTAACATCGAAGCGCATAAAAGAATAATGTTACTTGCATACATATGAACATACAGATAAACGCCGACGATTAACGACCGATATATGCAACGCGAACAACGGATGCAAAAGGAAATGATGTGATAAATATTATTCACCATATTTAATTGCTAGTAAAATATTACATATGCAGTAACTGTAGTATAAGAACTAATTACAAAATATCTGATGTGGCCAGCACATAACTTTCTCATACCAGTATATATCATCCTGATCTAAAAAAATCATTCTATTTAATTCTTCACTTACCTCAATTAAATTTTAATAGCATACCTTGAAATGTTTCATTACATATTTTAAATAATTAATTATCAGCGTCATTCGATACTGTCAATAATAATTCATGTCATATATTTTAATAATGTATTCTTATTAACAGTGACATTTTTGTAACTAAATTAGACATATCAAATGTCAAAATTTATCCTAACCCCATTTTATGAGGTCAAATGTGTAAAAAGTTTCAGCTTTATTTAAGCACTTGGAAAATATATTTTATTGACTTCATATAGTGGACATGATATATAATCTTTCATCAAGAATACATTTTTACTTTCTTATACCTAATATAAGGAAGTATAGTAATCGTGATTTTTTCCGACCTCGAGATTTTGATTGATTTATACGTTTTGAACCCTCCTGAATCCATTCTGACTATTTTCCGAATGATGTCTGTCGCTGCATGCGCGCGCTTGCGCTTGATAATTAATTATTTAAAAATTTTAATGAAACATTTCAAGGTACGCTACTAAAATTTAATTGAGGTAAATAAAGAAATAAATATAATGATTTTTTTAGATCAGGATAATATATAATGGTATAAGAAAGTTATGTGTTGGCCACATCAGATATTTTTTAAAGGCAAATACAAAAAAGTTTGGGTCCCGTTGACCCCCTTTCAGTTGGCAAATTTTGCTCATCACCAAATTTTTCGTTGTCTTTGGCCTTTAGAACAAGTGTATCAAATTTGAGAGCTTCATCTCAAAAACTGTGGTTGATATCGCCATACTACAGACATGCGGACAGATTATTTTCCATAAAGTTATGTTTTTTTATTATAATTCGTTAAGATTCGTCCAGAAATGCAATAAAAAAATTTTTTTTCCCGAAATTGTTCCTTCCTTCATTCATTATGTCTCTTCTGGATCTGTAATACAAAAATTAACACAAAACATTACAACAGTTGTTCAAAATACTGTCCATTAAAGCCAATGCACTTCTGAACTCGCATAGCTGTTTCTCGAAGAACGTTCGTCAATTGCTGGGCAGTTATGCTATTAATTGCGCGTCTTACTCGTAGCTCCAGGTCCTCACCGATTGTAACGGCGGTTCCGTAGACAATATTTTTTAAATGGCCCCAAATAAAGAAATCAAGGGGTGTTAAATCAGGTGATCTTGGGGGCCACCTCACAGGACCATTCGCCGAAATTACTTTTTCTTCGAATCTCCGTTGAAGGTAATTAATTACTATCCTTTAATTATGGGGAGGAGCGCCATCTTGTTGAAAATACATTCCCTGTCGTAAATGTAAAGGTAATCAGCTAAACTGTCCTCAATTTCATTTTGCAGAAATCCCAAGTATCTGGCACCAGTCAGGGTTCCTTCAAATATTATTGGACCTATGATTCTACTACCGATTATTCCAAGCCAAACATTGAAACCGAACCCCACTTGAAAGTTACCCTCCTGTAATAAATTTTGATTTTCTTGTGACCAATATTTTGTATTTTGGCAGTTAAATAATCCCAAATTTGTAAACCTATACTCGTCCGAAAATAAAATCATTCCCAAAAAATCATTGTTTGGCTGCACGTTATTCTGCAAAATTCAATTGCAATATTCCATCCTACGTACGTAATCATTTTTGTACAAGTGCTAGTGCAATTGGTATTTAAAAGATTTATAGTGGTATTTGTGCAAAATTCGGCTTAATGTTTGGTGACTGATTTCCAATTTGCCGTAAAGAAACAGTCTTATCAACTTCTACTCGAACCAAAACATTAATTTCCGTTCCTTCGTCAAGAATGAAATTTTCTTCGGGATCATTGTTGGGCCCACTTCGGAATTGATTTTCAAGACGATTAAAATAATTTCTCGCTGGCCATTGTCTATCAGGATATCGTTCGGCATAAAGGTGTCTAGCCGCAACGGCATTTTTTGTACGTTCCCCATAAATAATTAACATGTCCACTTTTTCATCTCTTGTATAAGTTTGCGGCATTTTGAACATAATTAACAAGAATTTTAAATTATTTTTAAAGACACAATAAAAACACTGGTAAACCAACAAATGTTTGAAAAGCTCAATATTTCATTGTTTTCAAAGCTACCTTAGTTAATTACTTCTTAACATTTAATTAGAACAAAATTGAATTTTCTTATTTTCTTTTAGCTGTAATTTTGTTTGTATTTATCGCACATTTTAACATGACATATGAATAAATTCCTTATCAATAGTACAAATAAATGGTACCACGGTACCAATATGGTTCTATTTGAAAAAATTGAGTTTGACCCCAAAATACATTTTGATGAACTTTATTTGCTCATAAATCAAGTAATTTACTATTTTTGACGGGATTTCGATTTTTCTATCATTACACGGGTCATTTAGAATAAATCGGAACGGTCATGGCACACTTAAATGGAAAACTAAAAATTATATTATAAAAAGTACTGAAGTTTAAAATATCACTTATTTGGTATCGTTGGATTTAGAAAATTATGCAGAATTCAAAAAATGCAATAATATATAGGGTGTTCTATTTAAAAATCGAAAGTTAGTGTCACTTCCAGTGAAACCGAAAGTGAAAAAAAACACTTGTATGTCAAAAAGTGCCACTTATTATGTATATAGAATATTCCAAATTTCAATCAATTATCTTCAAAATTAAAGAAAAAAAGGTGTACCACGATCCTGTTACACCCGATATGTAGATAGAATACGAGTATTATATTGTAAACACCTAATGAAACATTTCCAAACAATATTAAATGATAAAATATTCTTACATATGTAGGTATTATGCAATAAATCTGTTTCTTTTCTTTATAAAAATGGGAATAAAACATTAAAGGTTTTATGAGATAATTGGACGGCTTGCTGTTATAAAAAACAAATACTTATTGGCCGCCATTTTTGAGAAGGAAAGGTTTGGTCAAGTTCAATAGCAGGCGACCGCATGCGAAGTCGCTTGTCTATCACGTTTACGCCCACTACCCATAAATACCTCTAAATAAAGTGGCCTATGTGGAAACACGTACATAGTACGTAAACTGTGCGAAATTAAAGACAACGAAGTTTAACTTTCTTAAAATGTCTCGTTCAATTCCTTCAGAGGATAAATCGAACTTGTGGATTAGTGGTTTCCTGGAGTTGCAAATTAACGGCACAGAATTATATTGCACAAACAATAAAAAAGGGCTTTCGTGCAATGTCAAGTCAAACATTAAGAGACACATTTCCTCAGGCAGTCATAAAAAGTGTAGTCATAAAAAGTGTGTGAAAGGTAGTGACAGGCAAACAAATTTTATCTTGGATTTAGTGGAAATGTTGGTTGGCTGTAATATATCGTGGACAAAACTACGTAATCTACTATTTAGACAAATTGTGCAAAAGTGTATCAGTGGGCACTGGGTAGTATAGCAATGTTTAGGTGCCGCACAGTGGACGGAAACCGCAAAAAGCTGGCCAAAATTAAAAAAATGATTTTTTTTTGAAATGGAAACGTTTCAAATCGTTGTAGTGGTACCTCTAGCATTAGAAACGACCGTCAATACCGGTCTGGGTTCACTACCTGAGCGAGGAAATTACTTATTGTGTGACCGTGCAGCGCGTCACTTCGGCAGCTCGCAACTCTTCAAAAATCGACAAATTTTGTCTGCAGCGTAAAAATTCTCAAAGTGCAGTTTTCTGTGTCATAAAAATGGATTCTGCATCAGAAAGTAAGTACAATTAAAATATCTCAGTATCAGATCAGTTTATTTATATGGTAATTAGTAAATAATTATCGAAGTGGAGTGCATTTTTGTACATGCAACGATTCATAAACTCCACAAAAAAAGCCATAAGTTACGCGGTTGGTGATGGTTGGTCTTGAAACTTATTGGAATGTGTTCAATGAACATTTTTTCGAAAGTGTATAAAAAATTAGCTACATCTTTTTGCTTCTTTGCGAGATATTGACCAAATTGTGCGCGAATGCACGGATGCATGCACATTCGTGCTCCATAAAGTGGGCTCCTTTTGAATGCGTTCTCATGAAATGAGAACATCATGCGTTCTCAACTCATGCGTTCAAAATCATTACACATTTTTATTCGATTCCCCAGATCCTAATTTTCCCGAAACAAATGAAACACATGAATTCGCTTCAATTCAATAATAATTTTTGAACTATGTATATATTTTTGACCGTAATTTTTTTGAAATTCTATATGGGATTCTTCATCAGCGACCCAAAAAAACTGTATACAAAATTCTGTAAAAATGCAGCGATAATTGGCGATTTTTGGTATGTTTTGGGGGATTTCAAGGCCGTCATTTTGTTTTTTTTCTAAATTCAACTTCGGATTCTTGATCAGCGACACAAAAAACCCCTGTATGCACAATTTCAGTAAAATAGCTCAATGCCTTTATATTTTGGCCAGCTTTTCGGCGTTTCCGTCCACTGTGTGCCGTCGGAAACTACACTAAGAAAAAACATATTTATCACAAAAATGTGACAGTATTAAACAAAAAATGTATACTAAACTGAATGATAAATACGTCTGGATTAACGTGGATTAAACCATCAATGCTTGCGGCTGGAAGGTGGCAAATGTTTTAGTGGTTGCATTGGAGGAGAATTGTTCAGTGCGCGGACATCTGTTTCATCTAAAGTAATGGTAACTACAAATTCTAGCACTAAAGCAGATGCAGTTCCCATTATCGGGAAACATTGCTGAAGCAATAAAACAAAAATTCGAAACAATCCCAGACTGCTTACGATGTCAAGTATAGTGAACCTTTTAAACACCAAAGAAGTACACTTTTCTATATATGACATAAATGTGGAGTCTTTGAAAAAGTTCAGATATATTAAATATGCGCCAAATACATCTGCCGACGTTGAATGGTTCTTCTCACAATACAAATGGATTTTTAATTAGAGGCTTCCAAACATTTACAACAAATATTAGTAATATACTTTTACACTTGTGACCGCCGCACAGTGCAGCGATTTTATGGGGCAAATGGACAAAAATCAGAACTCCAAAAGAATCAGTAAGTAGTATCATATGATTTATTTACCATAAAATTGTCCGACATTAGTCTACATTTACATCCACAAATATTTATTTTACAATGTAAGGTTAGTAAAAAAAATAGTGCATGTAAACGTGCATGTATGTATACCATAAAATATTATAAATTATACTTTATATTAGAAATGTTGACAGAGAAAAAGATGTAAAAGTATACTTAGGATCCAGAAATATTTACATAATATAAACAAAAAAAATGTCCCATGTCTATTCTGCCCCTGAATCACTCTCACTGTCATCACTAACTTCAAGAGGAGTTGTGATATTATATGCTGTCAAAGGCTCTACTTCGTCAGTTAACACGAAATACTCTTTAATGCTACTGTCATCAGCCATATTTTTTCCTTTTTTGGAGATTATTTTTCTGTGGAAAGCTAGTAAAGGATCTGATGTTATGATCAAACGATTCATCAAATCAATGTTTGATTCCGTTTGCGACTTTTTTCGAGTGTGTGCCAATCTTTCTTTTCTAATTTCTTTATGTCGAGCCTCTAGGCACTCTTCTGACATTTCACCAATTGGTATATTGAATTGAGAGATGACTTCATAACCGTGAACCAGTATTTTATGGATAGTCATAGGCATATTATACCACGAGTACTCTTGCAGATACAATTCCCTAGTGTTCATGGCAAGATTGTTAAATTTATTTACATTAATTTTTTCCTTACAGTTCAAAATTCTCAAAATTAGGTAAAATTTATAAAGTAGTGTCTCGTTAAGGCCGGTAATTTTGGCACTTATTTTATATTGCTCGAAAAATTTTCTAGCTGTATTTCCGTCATTGGAACTACCATAACCTTGTTTTGGTTTGTCTATATTGAGCCCTAACTGTTTTTAAAACTCACTTTGAATTCGTTTTTTGGTTTGTTCTTTCAAATCCTTAAATTCCCTTGAAGCTTGCCACTTTTTAAAAGGAAGGCGATGTGCTATTTTTAAACAACATTCCAAGAAACGAATCCAACAATGCAAAGTTGACAATCCATATTTATATTTTTCAGAATCCGCTACAAACTGAGTCAAGTCTGTTTTATTCATCTAAGTCGATTTTGCTCCGCATAGATAACAAGTAGCAGTAGACTTTGTTTCGGTCACAATATTGCATACACTTCCGTCAATCATTGTAAAGTGAAATTCAAAATCTACGTTAAATTCTCTTTCGCCAATTCTCATGCTAATGTTTTTAATATCTTTAAAACAATTTTCAAATTTATTGTATTCTTGTTTAATTATTTCCTCGTTTTCCTTAGAAAACATAAATTTAAGTGGTCGACAATATAACGACGATGACGAACGGGGATTTTTCCAAACCACCGTTTTAGAGGATTTGTCCATGAGCATAATAGGGACAAAACCTATAAAAAACATAAATTCGTCAGTTTCAGATTCTTTTGAAAATTTTTGCTTGTATATACTGTGACTGGAACTTCTATCCATGCCCCATTTACAGACAAGAGTTAAATTTAATGAAGTAATGCTATGTATATCTACAACATTAATAAGATTGCAAATACTATTAAGAGTTTTATATAACATATTTTGAATATTAACTTCAACAGCTGTCTCAGAAGCGGATGATATCTCAATACATGAGTGTTGTTTGAACAGATTAAGTCTATATAAACTAGGAAAAGTATCTCTATGTACGCTATTTACCACAGTCCTTAATAAATTGTACTTGCGTTCAGATAAGTCTAGATCTAAGTAAAGAGCAAGTGCCTTGCTGCAAACTCAATTCTTTCTTTACTTTAAAAGTCCTGTTGAAGTTGATGGACCAGCGATACTAGAAGCGAACTGTAATTCCGCACTACCGAAGCTTTTTACCAATGTTTCCACTTTACGTTTTTTTGTTTTGAACACTCTTCGAACTGCTTTTATGGACGGCCCCGGCACCGAACTGATATTGGTAGATTTTATTAAACTTTCAGGGATTGAAATTTTAAAGGCGAGAAAACCACTTTCTTTTTTTAATAAATAGGATCTTGAACGTGAGCACTTTGTCCACCTTGATTTTAAGTTAGCACATATTAATTTTACAACATTCAGTAGTTCTAGAGCGTCAGGGTTTGTAATGTTATGCGAGTTCGTACAACATTGCTTTATTGCAGTAAATTTGTCTTTATCTACTGTAGACACCCAAACTTCAAAACATTCACCATACGTAAGAGGGTGACCTATAAAGGAAAAAAGGCTTTTTATACAAATTTGCAAATATTTGCACAAAATCATATTATAGCTTTAATCTATACTAAATTGACTACAAAACAGCAGAAAGTTGCATATATACTTTTATATACTTTTTTTTAAAGCTTACAGAAGTTGTTAAAAAATCAATAAGAATCAAATTTTACACTCGTTTATAAAATTAAAATTAACAGATTGAAGAATGCCAAATATCGAGGTCAGTATGTATTATTTAAATAGTTAACATACCTGGATTTATATTCTCCATGACCAAAATAGCACAAATTAAATACTGTTCAGCACACAACTATTCACAAGTGAAGCAAAATTTCAACTGACCAAATAGGTAATACACTATGTTGAAATTACCTTCGATTCTGTCCAATAACCCCCCCTCCCGATACCGGGAAATTCCAAGAAACGTTTCTTGGAATAGCTTGTTTGGTTACTTACCTACTTATAGGATAGGTAATTAAATCCAAAATAAAGGGTCGCTTTTTACATTTTTTTCCACAGGTCGCTGCACTGTGCGCCGGTTAAAAATACATGTGTGTTAGTGTTACATTCACCAATACTTGCAGCCTTCTTCGTATTAACTTTGGATGTTACCAAACTCGCCAAAATAACCACAAGGTAAAATAATTATGTCATATATGCATGGACATTTTATGCGGTAACACGTCACTTGGAGTCAGCCCTGGAATCGACGTCATTTTCGCTGCCTCCCGATCTAATTCTATAAGTATTCCAAAATGAAGAAAATATTTGAACAGACAGATAATTATTGTTTATTTTCAAAGCCCTATTAAATCTACGAGTATGACTTTATATGCGTCACATGAGTATACGTAAGAATTTCTTCTCTAATAAAAAGTAAAATATCCAGACACACATTACACCATAACACATGATGTTTGCATTTAACCTGCAGCTGCAATTATTACACCGTCGAGTCGCAAATTGATAATTAGCCTTATTGCGCAACGTAGTATGCAAGAATTATTACGAGTATTCCCTATTTAGGTGACTTTTGAAGCATCCGGAAGGGTTTCAGGTTCTTTTGAAATTCTTGTAGGCCGGCATTCAAGGTTGGCCTGATGATATATTAATCGGAACAAGCGTTGAGCCCACAACAGTGGTTATGCGCGACTGCAACTTTTACAAATTGCATGTTATGAAAAAATGTAACAAGGATAATTACATTAATTCGTAGAGGAATGTATGAAATAATTAATTTTGTAAGTATAATGTGGTTTGAAATGCAGAGTCGGATTTAAAAAATGCAAAATTGCTGTCCTCAATTTTGGTTATTGTTTATTTTTGTGTAAATGTTTATTGCAATTTTCTTTTGCAGTATTGCAGGAATAATGCATAGTAAGATACCATCTTAACATACTAATAGAATATTACAAAGATTGAAGAATCAAAATCAATGATACCAAGACAGAAACGATAACTTCATGAAAAGTTTTACAGGCACAAAAGACTACATACCCTAAAAATAAATAACAAAAAAATCCAAAGACGGACAAATTTAAATATTTGTCACAATGGACAGAACTTTGTCATTTAAACCCCACGTACCCAACGCTATAAACAAAACCGACGAAGCCCCCTTGGACACAGAAAACAAACTTCTGCTTTATACAACCATTCTGAGACCGATTATGATATACAAAAAAAATCCAAAGACGGACAAATTTAAATATTTAGGTCACAATGGACAGAAGTTTGTCAATTAAACCCCACGTATCCAACACTATAAACAAAACCGACGAAGCCCCTTGGACACAGAAAACAAACTTCTGCTTTATAGAACCATTCTGAGACCGATTATGATATACAGTTGCGTCATTTGAAACAATAGACACTAAAGCAATACCAAAAATGGAACTGTATACATTGCAAACGACAGTTACGCATGCGTAGTGGCGCTAATTCATAAATTTATATTTACGCAAAGCGTGACTACGGAAACACCCGATTAAAGTCGAACAACTGTCAAATTTATAATAACCTCTCTTGGAAGTTGTTCGGTCGCTGGTTTTATTTTGGGTTGTTTATTTTAGTTTTTAATCAGGTATTTTCAAAATATGGAATCGACGCAAGCGACTAATAAAACAACACATTTTTCAGTTGAAGACGATTTGTATCTTGCAAGACAAATCGTTAACAGCTCTGGTGAGTGTTAAAATGTACGCTTCTTTTTATTTTCTATATAAAATTCTAATGACTATCAGGAAAAGTGAGGTTAAGTTAAGCGACCTTAACGTCTGTTTACATTCCAAACAATATTTTAACTCAACTTTTAAACTACGACCATATCGTCTGCTACTACGTTTACGTCAAAGTGGTACGTCTACGTTCTTAGCGTTGTTTTAACGCTCTATTATTTCAGACACACAGTATGAATTTCTCCAGGCGAGGTAGAGCAGACTACTACGTCTACTCACCAACTCTGAGAGATTTATATATACCAATATACTGCATGAAACTGCAAACATAAAAAAATCAAACAATATGCAACATAATAGACATACGCAGACACCATGAGCACACATAAACTTCTACACCAAAACCTACTGCTTTACAATGATGGGGGATGATAATGTTACTCAAAGGACAATGGCTGACAAGACAAATCAAACATCCACATAACAAACATATATGTATGACAAGCTTATTTTGTACACCCTGTATAATTAACACCATTCTTCCAATATACAAGGTTAGTCAAATTCGAGTCACATCATTAGAATCTCGTAAGCCGTAAGAGATACAAACTAGGTTAAATTTGGGCAAGGTTGCGGAATTTTATTCTGAGTAATATGAAGAACAAAAATCTGCGGTATTTTGTTTCGTTTTCGAGATTTCTGAAAAAAGAAACTGAAAATTCGAGTTTTTCTTTTTCTTTGATAATTCGGTTATGAAGAGACTAATGGAAAAGTAAAAGCAGTTTTCTACAGCAATTTCCTCCTCTATCCGTAGATGTGCACCAATTTTTATACGTTGCTTCAAAACCATCACTAACTTAATTTTTTTTAAATACGGACCCGGATATTAGTTTTTCTTATTTAATAGCTTCTCACCTCCAAAACACGACATAATTTTTTTTTCTTGACGTTTTGTCTTTCAAAATCCATTTTGTATAAGAATTTTCAAAATACGGACCTGAGTTTTATTTATTTTTAATAAAATATATGTGTAATTGAATAAGAATAAATTTATGATCTTTCGTAAATCTTCAGTGATTGCTTAAATTACTAGCCTGCCTTGCTGCTAAGTTGCTAGTACTAAATGAAGACTAAAACTAAAAACTAGATTTTTTTATGAAATGTGTATTTGACAACGATAATTCACAGAAATATAAAAAATTAAAATCAATAATTAAGAAAATAATTATAACAAATGTTCAAATATGTTACCTTCCTCTTCGATACAAAGTGGATGTGCCGGTTATTATGAACTTAACGATTAATGCCGGGCCGCTTTAATGATGCAAACGCATTCAGGATGCTCACCCTTAGTTCTTCTACTATTTCTATATAAACATAAAATTCAAAGATAATCAATGCCATAATCTAGTAACAAGAAGCTGATCCGTAGAGAAGACGTTCATTCGAAAACTCATCTGAAAAATGATTTTAACAATTATATTTTTATAGACACATTTCATAAAGAAAATCAAGTTTTAGTCATCATTTTGTACTAGCAATTCAGCAGCAGGGCAAGCTAGTAACTTAGGCAATCACTGAAGATTTAAGAAAGTTCGTACCTACTTATTCAATTACACATATATTTTATTAAAAATAAATAAAACCCAGATCCATATTTTGAACGTTTTTATAGGAAATGAATTTTGTACTACAAAATTTCATGTCTTTGTGTTTTGGAGGTGTGAAGCTGTTAAATTAGAAAAATAAATATCCAGATCCGTAATTAAAATAAATAAGTTTGTGTAGGTTCTGAAGCAACGAAACGTCGTAGAGAAAGTTGGTGATCACCTACGTATAGAAGAGAAAAATGTGCTGTGGAGAAGTGTATTTACTTTTTTCATTTGTCTCCTCACAACCGAATGAAAAACAAAAACTCAAATTTTCAGGTTTTGCTGCATACTTTTTTCCGTCATATTAGGTTAGGTTAGGTTAGGTTTTCTGTGAGTGGGTCCCTGTGGACCCTCCATTGCGGCCTTTAGCAGGCCTATTGTGGTTCACACCTAGTTATTTTTTACCCAATAAGTTCAGTCTCTTAACGAAACTGATAACTTTATTCGGTGAGAATGTGTCCAGATCCTCTGGCAGTAGTTTCCCTTTGCCAAATATTGAAAATCGGATAGTCTCCACAGCGGGACAGGTACATCGGATGTGGTCTGCCTTCTCATCATCTTCCAGGCATAGACGGCACTCGGCGTTTTCCGCTAGGCCGAGTTTATGCAGATGATAGTTTAGTCGGCAGTGCCCGGTATATAGGACTGTTAAGAATTTTCAGGTTTACTCTGTTTAACTCTAAAAGTCTCTTAGCTTGACTTTAATGGGTATTTTATAAACGCCTTTGAATGAACTAATCCTGGTAACTATTGCCAATACTGGAAAGTTTTCCTGGTCTAGCCATCTTAGCAGTACTTGAAGATATGCCAAGTGTCGGTTTTGGTCCAATATTTGTGATCCCGCTCCTTCTCTGGCCAAGGAGTCAGCTATTTCGTTACCTTCCACACCAGAGTGGCCGAGTATCCAGACCAGAGTCACTTGATTGTTTTTGCTCAAATGATTTAGAGTCTTCTGACAATTCCATGCCGTTTTGGAGTTACACCGGTAGGAGCCAAGAGCTTTTATAGTTGCTTGACTATCTGAGAAAATTTTTATCGATTTGCGTGTAAGATGCATATATTCCAGCCTTCGCATACACAGTTCAATGGCATGAACCTCAGCCTGAAAAACAGTTGCATGAGTACCTAGGCTTGAGGATATCCTCACCCTTGGTCTTTAGCTATGTACTCCGGCTCCTGTCCCTTCTGGAGTTTTAGAGCCGTCTGTAAACCAGAAACTGTCTGCCCTCAGCAGGTCGGCTTTATTCCGATCCCACTCACCTCTTTTCGGAGAAAGGATGTTGAAGGTCAGCTCGTAGTTGGTCATGGTAGGCATAGTATCCGAGGGCATTCCCAGGATGCTGTGATTCTCTATGGCATCCAGCAACCTGTTCCGCTCCATGATACTAGTCTGCGGCATATTAATATCCGCTTGTTGCAGTCTGTAGGTTGCCCACCTGGCCTCTCTCTCGAAATATATTAGGAGAGGGGGTAAATCCAAGAGGATTTCCATTGCAGCTAACGGTGTGGTGCTAACTGCTCCCGTTACGGTCATGCATGCTAATCTCTGCAGTCCAGAGGGTTTCGCTTTGGCCGTCCGTTGTGATCCTTTTGGCCACCAAACAATGGATTCGTATGTTATCACTGGTCTAATGACCGTAATATAGATCCAGGAAATTTGTTGGGAGTTCCAATTAAGTGATCTAACTAGAGTGATTCCTAGATATTTCACCTCCTCCGCAAATGGAATAGTTTCACCCATTAAGGAGGGAGGTCTTAAGTCCTCCAGCTTCCTTTTCAGACATCTGTTCTCTGTCACACCAGTTACTCTTGAAGGGTATTCGATATTACTCCTTTAGCTGTTGGTCATCCGGATTCAAGCACCATAGGAAGCAGTTTTGTGCTAGATGCTGTAAGGTTTCCTTTCCAAAGCCCGTATATGAGCCATCCGGTCGCCTTAACGAGCCGAATTCCCACGTCGGCTCTCTGGAAAGAATCTTGTGGATTCTAGTACTGAGGTAGGTCAGTTATACTCTCACAGAATTTCGTCCAAGATCCCCTTTTTGCTTTCCTTATTTCTTTGTTATAGTCCGTTAGAGCGTATCTATATTTCTGTCATATTACTCAACATAAAATTTTGCAACTTCGTCCTAATTTAACCTTGTTTGTATTTTTCACGGTTTACGAGATCCTAATGATGAGGTTTGAATTTGATTAACCCTGTATAATTATCTACACGTTTCTTATTTCTCCCCATCAAATTTGGAACATTCTGTATTGTGACGACAATAAGTAAATTTCTTAAATGCCTACTAGACAAATCGTAGGCAACTCAAAATTGTTATAAAATCAAACGATCGGCAATCCCATGATGTATATTCGAAAAAGAAAAAAAACAATTGATAATAATTTAACCCAAAGGCGTGTCCCTCTTCATGAGTATTCTGGCGAATATCTGCTTGAATGCTTTTACTTATATTTTGACTGTGAATAAATTCAATTGATTAATAGCATCAGCATTATTTATTTAAGCAAATGAAAGTGTTCTCCAGTTTTTCACATCCAAGTATCAACTTGATTGATGAAACGATTGAGTGGGCCTGTAATCGGGAAAAATACAGCCGCTTTCCATCTGACAACTTAAGATATATATGCGAAAAAGCTCGAATGAAATGTAATCTTGTTTTTTATTATCACCTCTATGGGTGTAAAAGACCTTTGAATAGGGTCAATATTAAAAGGTTGTGTCGACATCGCGACATTTACTTGCAAATTGAAATTCGATACGTCAACATAGTAGGTCGTTTGGGTGAAAAGTAACAGCAAAATGTAAACTCACAAATATCGCGTTACGACGATTAATTTAAGTATTAGGTTACACCCCGGGTAAAAGTAAAAAGAAAACATACATTTTATTGCAATCAGTATCAGCATGGCGGCTTGCATGTACTTGTCATGGCGTCTTTAAAACACATACACATGTTGAGGGATCTTGCATATCTTGTTGAATAATATAAAATAATATTACTCTTGAAATTAGTTGGCAAATTTATTTGCTTTCAATTTAGCATGTACATTAATATACAGCTTTAGTCAAAAGTATGAAAGCAAGCCGGTTTGGTCGCTGTGATGTTTTTTTTTTGTTTTATTTTGGATTTACATGTATTCGATTTCTGCGTACATTTTGATGATATTAAGAATTTTGTAGTACTCCCGATTGATAGCATTTTTATTTTACATGGAACACACAACATTGAGATAGGGATCCTCGATACAAATTCAGCAACATCAGCAATATAGGGTTTAGTGGCGCCATCTTTACTCGCTGCAGATATACTGAGAAAACACTAAACAACAAAACACATTTTTTTATAAAAATATTCACTAATCTTTACGGCTGGTTCATAAAAATTTGCGTTCTTTATGACTTTCTAAATACAAAAGAGAACTGTCGGGCCATTTCCATGACAACAATAATTTTAAAAATTATAAACACTTTTTATTACATGTCTAATTTTCACTATATTTGTTATTATGGTATTAGACAAGTAATAAAAACTGGTTTTAATTTTTTAAATAAAAATGGATTTTCACAAAGTAACTTCATCTTCAATCAATTATTTAAAACAATAATTAAGGTCAGTAGTTGATGTGAATCGGTTTTCATTAAGTGTCACAATTCAAAATTGTACCTTTAAGCTAAAAATAAAAAGAACTGAAATTTTAAATGATATTTAATGAAAAATACCCTAATAGGAAACGCATTATGCATCCACGTCAAAAAAAAAAATAAAACTGGTAGCGTTAAAGATTCTCCTGAATCAGGTCCAATAATAATCCTCATTTTTTTTAACTTCAGAAGTTAAATTCAAGTGACGAGAAATCACAGTAAACAGTTATCAAGAAGAACCAGAAGATGGTAGACTTGCTCCGCCGAAATGTAGTTCAAATAACTACGGTCTTCTCTATGGACCTATAATATAAGCTACCCACGACCATACACGGGAATCCAGTACATCATTTGACACCCACGGAAACAAAGATCAATATACAGAGGGTATCGAAAATAGGTACAACAATTTTGCAGGTAATTCGTTAACAAAAATGAGGTGGCGTTTCTCATATAACCCTTTTTAAAATTAGACCTCCTGGAGAGTTACCCCTCGAAATGTGTCTACTAAAATCTAGTTTTAACTTTTTTCTCGAAATTGATTGGTATGATATTTTCATCCATCCAGTTTTCTCTTAAGGGGGTAAAATAAACCAACCCTTATGATTTTTCAAACGGACCTTTTGAATGGTTAAAAGAAAAAACTTCAGTAAAAAGCTTGATTCGTTTACAAACTTTTTTTGCTAATTTTCTTCACAAAGAACAACAGAACTGGAAGTGACAATAGAAACGGAGGCTACAGTAGTTACAGTATGTATTACTATTCTATGTATATGTAATGTACACATGAATATATTAAATCATTGTTATTTATGCACCAAGGGCCATAAAGAGGCGATTATGGTCCGCGGCGTGAAAATTAGGCAATAAACGCTGGTTGTGACCGAGATGTATAGAAAATTTGATGTATGACTAGTCTTAATTAATACATAATACAATACATAAATATATATTGACTATCTTACAAATTATCCATAAGAATTGTCAATCTGTTAAATTTTGACATTCCATAAGAATAACAATTGTATTGTCCCACTGGCAAGTAGGAATTTGATTTTGAATTTGTATTAAAAATAAATGCAAGTAACCAAGTAACAATAGAAATAAAGGTGGCCATCTTGTAATTTTGTGACAAGAATCGTTTCACAATCCTTTTGTCGAAATGTTTTGTATCCTTTAACTGAACTGGAAATGGAAAAACACTTGCTCAGAAATGAACTTTCTATCACCCTTTCAGATTGGCAATGATACACTCTGTATGTGTCGAAGAATTTGCCAACATATAATTTCTTTATAACATACCGTTTTATATGTTTCACATTGTCTAAAATTTTGAATAAAATTTTTTAACTGCCTTGGGTTAAACAGGCACTGGCGATCGTGTACTCTTGTCTCAACTAGTTAAGATATACAGGGTGTCCCAACCAAAAGTAGGCACCCTGAATAACTTTGGAGATAAATTTTTTTGAAAAATTTGTGAAACACGTCGACCATGTTTCCAATGGGGACATATTTTAATGTAATACTTGTATATCTATCATCATCCCTCTATCCTACATGGCCACCCCCACAAAAAAATCAAATGGCAAAGAGGGTCGTGTGAAACATCTTTTGAAAGATCTTTCAATTCTCTACATAACTGTGTATTTTTTAAAACTTTTATCAATTCGTCCTGAGAAATAATTGTTTCATTATTTTAGGTTCGGGAAATAAAAATAAAAGAAGCAGTTTAAATTATCGTATGTATTGTTCAAAATGACCCCCACCTACTTCCATACAGTATAATGTGTCTTGAAATTCTGTACGAACATTTCTGAACACATCTGGAGTCAATAAACGGCATTCTCGAACAATTCTTTCACGTAACTCTTCCAGAGATGCAGGTTTTGTTGCAAATACCTTCGATTTCAAATATCTCCACAGAAAGAAATCCTAGGGAGATAAATCGGGTGACCTAGCGGGCCACTCCACAGGACTTCTTCTTCCAATCCATTGCTCAGGAAACCGATTATAAAAAGTGGGGGCCCATCCTGTTCAATAACAGTTCGCCTTCTAAAAAATTATCGTCTTTTTCGAGGATTTGGGTAATCATTGGGTCGATGTTATTATCTAACAGATCGAGATGCCAACACTAACATTTAACTTCTGAGGCCTTTGGGTATGAGTTTCCATGAACAAATATGGATTGGTTTCACTCCAATACCTACAATTGTGCCTGTTTACCTCCCCATTTAACTGAAATGTCGATTCATCAGAAAAACACGTATTGTACAAGAGATTGGCATTACCGTTTAATTGTTCACTAAAAATCTCACAGAATTCAAGCCGACGCCGACGATCGGGATCATCTTCGTTTAATTCATGTACCAATTTAAATTTATATGGATGAAATTTGTGGGCCTTTACAATTCGATGAACACTGCTTCGAGATACACCGGAAGCCTCAGCTACTTTCCTGATCGATTGAGTATTATCCATCTGCAAATGACCCAGAACTGCCACTTCGACTGCTTCATTCCTAATTGGTCGCTGGGGTTCATGCTTTTTGTTTCCTACAGAACCTGTTTTCATAAATTCTTCTTCTATCTGGGTGATTTCTATTGAATATGCGCTCCGTAGCTCTAGCACAATAATTGTGCTAGAGCTACGATAATTATTATCGTTTTTAAAATAAATGCTGACAATTTCTATTCTCTCCATTTTGAGAACTTATTCTGGTAAAATGTATCTCGATTTAAAATTGGTTGTGAACAAATTAATGTTCAAGGACTATTAAATACTTATGAGTCTTTTATTATTCTAAAACTAAACGGACAAGGAAAGTGTATTTTGTCGAAGAAACTCGTGTTGATTTGAGAGCACTAAAAAATGTAGTTTTTTTTATAAAGTCCAATACCCAGTGCCGTGTATTTTAGACGATTTCGATTATGTGTAATCATCAAAAATAAAATTATTTTCCTTAAGAACGAATCGATAAAAGTTAAAAAAAAAATACAGTTATGTAGGGAATTGAAAGACCTTTCAAAATATGTATCACTCGTCACCCCTTGCCATTTGAATTTTTTGAGGGGGTGGCCGTGTGGGGTAGAGGGATGATGATAGATATACAAGTATTATATTAAAATATGTCCCCCCTTGGAAACAAGGTCGACGTGTTTCACCAATTTTCCAAAAAAATTTTTTTTCCAAAGTTATTCAGGGTGCCTACTTTTGGTTGGGACACCCTGTATATACATTATTTAAGTATACTAAAAGCGAAAAAAAACGAATAAATAACGCATGTGTTACATTTATGAAATCTTCAATTATCGTCGGAAAACAACTTTAAAGAAGCAGAAAAATTCATATTCTACTCTCAAATACCTAAGATGAACGCAAAAGCTCACAAACTGCATTCAAGCTGCAGTGAACAACCGTATTACGTCATTCTAAAATAGGCTATTTATGCATTTTCTTTTTTTCCATTCATAGCCTACCGGTCTTATATGATAAAACACTTAATGCAAACGTTGCCAAGCAACGTTACCGACCATTAACTATAAAGAGAACCCGGGGGCTAAGTTTGCATATGGGAATTGCACGATAGGCAATCGTTTCGCTCACCAGTTAGTTGATTGTCAATTTGTTTTACCGTGTGTCTTGGCTTGAAGGCTGCAGTATACAAACAAATGAACTCCTCTTACCTGCAAAAGAAACAACACATAATTAATCGACAGAACTTGATTTGAAAATAAATGGTTACCTTAACTGTTTTAGAGTCAATAGACAATTAGTATTGTGTAAGGTCATATTCATAAAGTTAAAGTAACAGTGCTATTAAATATTTCAAATACTTTGCTTTGTACATACTTTTATTTTCTATTAATAATTTTACAACTATCGGACTATTTGATTTCTTTAATAATGCCATGTACACTTGATTTCAAAAAAAAACTGGTACAACTCTTGTAATTGAAAATCTTAATAGTTTAGTTGTGTGCATATGTCTGTAAATAGGGCTGGCCAGCCATGTCGAGAGGGGGGTGGAGAAGAGGTGATTTATCCCGGACCTGGGTTTTTTGAAGGAGATCGGTTTTCTTTGTATTTTTAAATTTATTAAACCTTTCTCTTTTATTTTATTCAAATGAAATTTTAAAAAATAATTAGAAAATAACTTTTTCAAAACATTTTCAAGCCTGCCATATTATTGTTTAAAAAAATTATATTTGTTACGGATAATTCTACTAATGGTTGTAATTAAAATACTAACTGAATAATGATAATTCTATTTTTAAAATAAGAACACAAAAATACCACTTGTGATTAAAAAAAATGTAAACAATGCAAACTGAACAAAAAAATACAATAAAAAAATAAAATAAATGAACTTCAATTACGTAATACAGAATTAATTAATATTTTGTCATTGCTCCATTAGCGTCTAAAACTGCCTGAAGTTTTGCAGGCATGGACAAAATCAGATTTCTTGCAAGGTCAACTTCTTGCGACAAGTTCTCCCAAGCGTCTTCAATTATCCCTTCCAATTCTTGGGCATTATTTGGATGGTTATTTAATTTTCTTATATGTTTCACCATTAGTCCCCATACATTTTCAATTGGATTTAAATCAGGACTTTTAGATGGCCACGGTAACAACTCTATGTTTTTATTAAGAAACCATTGCCTGACACGATGGGCCGTATGTATGGAGCAGTTGTCTTGTTGGAAAATAAAATTATTTTCCGGAAACACCTCTATTACTGACGGCAACATAATATTGTCTAATATTTCAATATATTTAATGGAATTGAGATGACCACCACTGTTCCAACACATACCTAACCCATTTAGGCTCATCCAAGCCCAGACATTGACTGAAAACCTTCCTGATATTTGTGGATCGATAGTATATTTTTCGTCGTATCTAGTGGAAGGAGACCTATATACGCGAACATGTCCATCGTTACAGGATTTAAAAACCTTTTCGTCAGAAAAGACAACTTGTCCCCAGAAGTTTTCATCATTGATTAAATAGTTGAGTGCAAAAATAATCCTACCCTGCTTCTTTTGTTCTGAAAGTTTGTATTTTTTTAGCCGCTGAACAACTCTTCAAGTCGCTTTGTAGTTTTATTCTTCTGCAAGCAGTAGATATCGAAGCAGGGAAATTTGTCTCTGAAATTGCATTTACTGCAGTCTGAAAAGGGTTTTCTATTAGGTAATTTATAAGATTTTCATCTTCTTGATTATTGCTCTTTCTGGGCCTACCGGAACCAACTTTACGGGATACCGTTTGGTTGGTTTCCCATTGTTCTTTAACACTCATTATCGTGGTTTTACTCACATTGTATTCAGCAGCAAGTCTTCTTATGGACCAACCATCTTCAATTTTAGAAACAATTCGAAATTTTTGAATATCTGTTAGATGTCGAACCGTTTTTAATAATGACGCCACTGATTAACGTCAAAGTGACATTTGTAAGATTATTAATATCAATCAAAGAACGAATGATTTACATAGCTAAAAGAAAGTGTACCAGTTTTTATTAAAAATCAACTGTACGAAAACAATGATAATAACTGAACATTAAAATTCAGCCTCAAAGAAAAAAAGTTTGATAATTATATCATTTGCAATTATTAAAAAGTTGGAAAATGCAGTTTTACGTCTTTTGAATATAATAATAAGTTGCAAACTAAATTAAACGAAGAAACAATAAGTGGTAATGCTGCACATATAAAGGCAAAATTAAACTTCACACTAAAAAATAATGCTGGTTATATTTTTTAGAGTATTTTATTTCGTTGCAAAGCTAAGAAGAAACAAAGACGAAAAAATTAACAGCAGCTTTGTGTATCGGTATGTTTATGCATAGAAACGAACCATAAAGTCTGTAAAATCCTCGTAGATACGCTATTTTCTGTAGATAAGACAATCCAAAATTTCTTGAGGGAAATAATATATGTTAAATATAAATATAGAAAACCATGTCTGTGGATAGTTTTTGAGAGTTGAATGCTTGTTCCATGTAACATGTTATTTGTTCATTATTTTTTTTAATATCAATATTTAATCATTTATTAATTCCACGAAACAGGGTCACTTCTTTAGCTAGAAACGATATATTTGTTCCATTATTGAATTATATATGTTTCAATATTCTTATTAATAATAATCAGAAATTGTTTTGTTATTCAATATTGGTTTTGTATCCCATTTACAGAGTTCTTCAGGGTATAAAACGTTACAGGTTCTCATATTCTTAAAAATGGCGAAGGACCCGGTGATATACTATTCTAGTGCAACGGTAACATGTATAAATAACTATAAAATTTTCCACCTTGTAAAGTCAAATCTCTCCTCACTCCTTGTAAAATGAAACATGTAACACATCAGAAGTGATATACTTTCATTCTTATATTTTCCTTCGTTATACCCCATAAATAACTATACAGGGTGTCTCACCAGGAACTGCATCGTTCGATATAGAGAAAAGCATGCAGCAAAAAATTTTCGAAATTTTAGGGAATTACTAACGGCAGTGTGGTCAATGCAACTAAAATAATTACAGGCATCTGGCACTTCCGGTTATACCGGAAGTCGATACCAACTTGCTTATTTTAAATGGAATACCCTATATATTTTAGGGTTTTCGAAAAGAGCATAAATTCTGAGTCAAAAACCCTATGCCTAAACCCAGCCGTTTCAGATATATTTGACATTTTAAAAAAATTTTGACAAGTGTAATGGTTTACAATAACCTTTATAACTTTCTTCGAGGTACTCATTTGCTTTTTGGCACGCAGAAAGATCATAGGGTGAGCTACGCTCTACAGTTTAAATAAATTCAATAATAGTATACCAAGTGTTACATTTTTGACGTTACATTTTGTAAACTTCAAACCGCGAAAACTTGCTCAAGTCGAATGGAATACCCTGTATTTTTTTACATCAAGTTATGTATAATTATAATATTCCTTTTTTTTCTAATATAAACATTGTGGGGGTTTAAATTACAGCTTTTTGAAATATTTGCGATTTTCTTAGAAATTCAAGAATTTTTAGTAAAAATGTTATCAAATTAACCATGATTAGAAACAATCAGTAATGTCAGTCATTCTCTTATGTCAAAAAATGCCACCGCGTTTAAATTACATCCACGACATTTTGAATTTAGTTATTATTTATGGAGAATGTGATAAATTAATATCAAGAACTTGTAGTACATTTGCTACTCAATATCCACAAAAACGTAAACGGTCACCAAACACTGTAAAACCCATACTGGATAATTTTAAAAACTATGGCTCTGTCAAGGCAAGAATTCAAAAGCGGAAGCCCATTGTTGATGACGAAAACGTAGAAATAGCAATTCTGGGATACTTTCATGCATTTCAAATGATGTCATTAAGCCAAGCTGCTCTGGAATCGGGACTATGCAAGGATTCAGTTCACAGAATCTTAAATAAACATAAATTTCACCCGTTTTCGTTCCAAATGGTTCAAAAATTAAAAGAAACAGATTTCTTAAGAGAAAATTTTTGTGAATTTAGTCTAATAAGATCTGTAGGCGACGATTCTTATTTGGAAAATATTATATGGTCAGATGAAGCTAAATTTACCAAAAATGGACTTTTTAATCGACACAATTCGCATTATTGGAGTGATTCGAATTCTCATGTGTTCAGGGAGCGAAATTTTCAAGAAAGTTGTCAGTTTAATGCTTACTGTGCCATAAGAAACGATAGAGTGGTGGCATTAGAATTTTATCAGGAAAATTTAAACAGTAAGTTATAAAGATTTCTTCTTCTGCTAATATGTATAGTTAATTTTTTTGTTTTTGTTTTTTTTTTTTTTTAGGTGAAAGATATCTAAATATTTTACAAAATTTGAATAATAACTATTTACAAAAATTTATGTCTCGCCAAACATAGAAACATTTTTTATCAGCACAATGGTGCTCCCCCACATAACGCGTATTTGATAAATAATTTTTTACAAGAAACTTTTTACGATCAATGGATCGCCAATAATGAACTTTTCCTATGGCTTCGTCGCTCGACCGATTTATCAATTTTAGATTATTTTATTTGGGGAACTATTAAAAATAAAGTTTATGAGAGCCCATTAACAACTATTGAAGATTGTATGCAGAGAGTAAGAAATGTATTACAAAACTTATCACAGGATTCATTAGAAGAGCTACCCATGAAGAACTAATCCGTAGGTGCGAAAAATGTGTGGAGGTTCGAGGGTGGTATTTTGAACAATTATTAAATTAAAATGGAATTATGTTTTTAGTTCATTTTATCTTAGCTATTTTAGTTTATGCAAAGTGTCTTCAATCCAATTAATATGCATGTTACAGGGTTTAGTGTTATTTTCCGTTTTTGTGGATATCTAGTAACAAATGGACTACAAGTTCTTGATATTACTTTATCACATTCGCCATAAATAATAAATAAATCCAAAAAGTCTTCGTGGGTGTAATTTAAACGCGAAGGTATTTTTTGACATAAGAGAATGACTAACATTACTGATTGTTTATAAACATGGCTGATTTGATACAATGTTTACTAAAAATTCTTGAATTTCTAAGAAAATCGCAAATATTTCAAAAAGTTGTAATTGAAACCCCCACAATGCTAATATCAGAAATAAAGGAATTTAATTATACATAACTTGATGTAAAAAATTATAGTGTGTTCCATTTGCCTTAAGCAAGTTTTCGCGGTTTGAAGTTTACACGAAGAAAGTTATAAAGGTTATTGTAAACCATCACACCTGTCAACATTTTTTTAAAAGTGTCAAATATCTCTGAACCGGCTGGGTTTAGGCATAGGGTATCCTACATGTTTTTGACTCAGAATTTTATGCTCTTTTCGAAAACCCTAAAATATATAATGTGTTCCATTTATAATAAGCAAGTTGTTATCACCTTCCGGTATAACCGGATGCTTGTAATTAATTTTTGTTGGATTGGCCACACTGCCTTTAGTAGCTCTCTAAATTTTCAAAATTTTCTGGTGCGTGCTTTTCTCTATATCGATCGATCAGTTCCTGGTGAGACACCCTGTATAATGTATATGCATCTTAATATATGTGTGTGTCTGACCATCAATTATATACGAGGTGTAACTGGAATATTGTTATTTTTAATTTTTTTTGTCTGATTTACACACCACAAGTTTAAAATAGGCGTGTCGTGCAAATTTCCAGTACAAATTATCTTTTCTATCTTTTCTGGACTAGCCTATTTATTAACTTGATTACATGTTTCCTGAACCAAAAATATTTAGAAGAATCCTCGGACACGTCGATTTTTAATTTCAATTGCGCCCCTTATCCTTTATTTTTTGACTATGACGTTATAACTGTTTCCGTTATGACGTCATCGATATTTCTTTTTAAATAGAACACCCTATATATTGTTGATTCTAAATATTTACACACTTACGGTCTAAAATTGATAAATTGGAAGGTACGGCCAATTAAAAAAACAAGTAAAAATGTAAACTAAATACGTTTTTTATTAATTTTTTATGTGTAAAGCAGAAAATTGAAATTCTTACGATGTTTGGGTCCAATCGTCATGATTGGATGCGAACTCAAAGGAAGTATGTAATTTATTTAACACTAAATATCCAGAACGACCCATAACTCAATCGACAGTGAGTAAAATTGAAAAAAAAATTAGAGAGACTGGTATGGTGGAAGATTTACCCAAAACAGGTTGCCTAGGTGTTGACGTGTATACAAAATTAAACATTTTACTGGCTGTTGAAGAAATAACAGCGTTCGCCAGGTTAGTCGCGATTATGATGTTACTAAAACGTCAGTACATGCAGTATTCAAATTATAAAAATGGCATCCCTTTAAAATTCAGCTTGTGCAAGAACTAAGTGATGATCCAGATCAGAGGATACAATTTTGTAAAACAATGATGAACATGTGCAAAGGTGATCTTCTTCTGATAAAAAATATTATTTTCTCCGATGAATGCACTTTCAAATTAAATGGTGAAGTGAATCGTCAGAATTAAAGGTACTGGGCAAGGCAAAACCCTCGATGGATGCGGAAGCAGTACACATAATATACACAAAAAAGTAAATGTGTGGGAGGAAATCGTAAGAAATAGAGTCAATGGGCCCTATGTTTTCGATGGAACTGTAAACGGACCGGCATATCTCCAATTTTTAATGGACTATCTCATCCCAACGTTATTAAATTTATTGCGCAATATAATTTATCCTGGAAATGTTGACGAAAGCGTGTGGTATCAACAGGATGATGCGCCTCTCTTTCCTTTTTTTTAATTCTCTCACTGGACCTGAATCCATTAAATTATTTTCTGTGGCGCCATCTAAAAAACTTAGTAAAACCAAACCGGAAAACATTGTTGAATTAAAAGAGAAAATTAGAATAGAAATAAACAACATTTCTCAGGAAACTATAAACAAGGTTCAGCAATACTTAATTCATCGTTTAAAGTATTGTCAGCTACGACAAGGCGTATAGTTTGAACATTTACTATAAATTGTTTTTATTATTAACTAACTGTTAGTTCTAATGACTATTATTTGTTCAAATAAAACATGAAAAATTAGTAAATTTTTATGTTCAAAATGGCCGTATCTTTCAACTTATCAATTTTAGACCCCAAGTGTGACACATTTTTTGGAATTAGCTTTTGAAGCCGAATCCAAAAATGGAGAAATACACAGGGTGTTCCGTAAAAATATATAAATGACGTCATAACGGAAACAGTGAGGACGTCATAACAAAAAAAAGGAGTAATGCGCGCAATTGATATTAAAAATTGACGCGTCCGTGGACTTTTTTCTATATATGTTTGGTTTACGAAATAATGAATTTATTCCATATTTTACGGACACACTGTATGTAAATTATAAGAGAAGTAAAAACTAGAAACTTTATTTTATTAGGACAGTTGAGAAAATTGCAGAGAAGTCTCAATTCAAGTAAAACACTAGTCATTTTGCTGCAAATTATCAGGTATATATTTTTTGTGTAAAATTAAATTGTTTACACGATTTCATCATTACAATAATATAAAAATGATTGACAAACAAAAATATGATTAAAAAATGAAGTGAAATACATCCATAAATAATAAAATGTAGTAACGATATTTAAGATTTGTATGCCAAATATAAATAAATAGTAATAGTTTTTGCGATAAAGGAAAATCTAAAAAAAAATAATAAATTTGAGGTCTTCTAACTTCATTAAAAAGTATTTTTAAATGAGGAATCTACCGGTAAAATATGACCCACGATGTTCCGGACGCCCTGTTATAAATAGTCAGTTTCGTTTCTAGAGAAAAGCACTACTGACAAACATTTCTGGATCTTTTTCATATCAATCTTTGCAAATGACTTCATTTCAACTACCGCTAGTGTCCGTAGGATGCAAAATAAAGACAAAACAATTTTAGATCTCCTGCTACAATATAAACTATAGTACATATGATTAAATCGTAATACTTAAAATAAACAAATGGATACACTAATTTTGTAATGTACAAAAATGTGCAGGTTTTACTTTTTTCACGCGATGGTAGGCCGTACGTTTACATTTATGTATAAAATTACATTATGTTTTTATATTCCTTGCTTTAGCAAAAAACAACTTCGAAAACAAGCCACTGCAATTAGTGCAGCTAATAGAAATTGTCCGTTATTATATTTCATTTCATTCCATATTTTAAACTTTTACCAAGAAATACCTAATTTGTTTTAAATTATTCTAACCCTACGGGGAAATTCTACTATATAATATAATTTCAATTATTCTGTTCTCTAAAGTCATTAAATTTATTACATTAGGATTTACTAAGATTCGTAGTTACTTTCGAGGCTTTTAGAAGGGCCATCCTGACGAAGCAAAGATGCAGAAACACATGTCGGTGGATGTTTTAAAATTTTAAGGTGACTGTTCAACTGGTGAGTACTTTTGTTGCATTTACTTTTGGTTTTATTGAACAGAGAGTTAGAATTAAAAATAACATTATCAAGTCAGTCAAACCGAACATAATGTGCATATTATCTTTTTTTATAATCCAGGTTTCAGCGTTTTGGCAAATAGCCCGGTAAATAATTGTTTAAAATATGTTATACTTATCTGTGATAAATTTTTGTAAAAGTTAGAAAATAATAATTAGGACAAATTTTTAGCATTATATTTCATTTCATTCCATAAAAATTTTCTTTAGAAAGTTAAAACCAAATGAGTATCATATATTCGAGAAAGCAAAAGTAAGCCGTAAAAAGTTACAGAACTATAATATTTTTAATTAATTTTATTTTTTATTAATTTATTCTTTTTCTATATCATAGTGATGATATTTTTGCATTATTTATCAAAAGATTTTAAATACTTTATGACTGGGACCGGTTTCGTGCCAAATTACAACAGTATTACGTTCAACATTGTCTAATTGATCTTGATTTTACAGTTAGATAGGCAGACACAAGTTTGTGAAATTATTACGTTACTTCCTAAGATAGTAAAATACTGAAATATTTGTAGTATTTTTCCAATGCTTTTTTTTATAGAGCATTAGGTGGGCCGTGCTAGTATTTCAATTCGCTTTATAATAGTGATACAATAGGCGCCTTCTTTCTACCACCAATTTCAGCTAATCTAAGTTGTTTTACGGCTATCAAATGAAATTATACTTTTATTTATGCAGTAGTGTAGCCATAAAACAACTTATATTAGCTGAGAATGGTGGTAGAAAGAACACACCTAATAAAACATATTTACACTTTTCTAGAAATGCATATGTTAGAATACTGTTTTTTAGTATGATATAAATACTATGCAACGCACGAAAAATATTTTCAGATAAAGCTCAAGAGACACGTAAAATCCTGGGAAAGAAAGACATTATTATGCATCGACTATCAGCTAATTCTGATGACCCGGTATTTTATAACAAATAAGTTTTATTTATTGATACACAAGTAATTTTATTTAAAGAGAATTTAACGTGTACGGAGTATTTTAAATTCGAGGCTCACTGTTAGTATCTATAGAAGGCATGTCTAAAATTAGTATTGCGTATTTGTGTATATTGTGTACAAGTATATTTGAATCCGTAAAAAATGTTTACATAAATCGTTTTCGAAAAAATTATGAAATACTGAAAATTAAGAAAGTTGTATTTCATTTATATTTGCTTATCATTTTTTTTATTTTACTTCAAAATAAGGTTGCAAAAAATGCCAAAAGCCACATCGACTTATTGAAACCATTATAAAATTTTTAAATAGCCACATGTCTGAGGTTAACTTTAATAACAGATAAAATATCGAGAATGTACTAAAGTCGTACTTCTTTGTATCGTAGAGGTTTTTTCAAAATAAATTTTGGAAAAAAAATCAAAAAGGCAGTTATTTAATGTGCCCTTGATTTCTTTAAAAAAGTGATTTCATATTGTACTACAATGTACTAATTATTTTAATTTTGGTCAATGACGTATCATATTTTTCTCGTAATATTTGTGCGACCTTTCCCCCTAACTACGGCATTGTTAAAAAAATTTTGAAATAGCGAAGGTCTACCAGCAAAAGATACTCACCGAATTACATTGCAACATCTTGTGGCGGTTCGAAGATATCGAAAAAAGAAACATTTTTATCAACATTTTCATCATTTGTCGTATAGAATCTCCCAAACCAGTTTGGCACCATATTTACGATATATATGTAATTTTCTTATAGAATAGTGTGAGTTGATTCAAATATTTTTTTGAGACCGAGGAAAGTGTCATTATTTTTTTTTTCAAATTTTTTTATTATTATGATTCGCTTTCATGTCCAAAATGAATAATTGTCCAGGAGGCAGTGAATTTTTTTCGTACTTATTTTCCTAGTCGGTATATATGTTTTAATCTGTTCTCTTAGTGACAAAAAACAAGAATTTTTGAGTCTGGCTAAAATTTTTGGATGGATTCAAAAAATAAAAATAAAATACAAATATTTTCCCAGTCATAAATATTTTACATTTACCAAAGTGGAACATTAAGTTTATGAAAATAGCAGTCTGGCTTATCTCAGATAGCGGAAAGTGAGTCTGGCTGAAAATTTGCGGATTCAAAAATTTTACCGATTTTGCGGATCCGTAACCCTTATTTTTCCAGGCTTGAAATTTAGCATATAAATTGTTATAATCATAAACTGTAATTAAAAATAAGTCTGGCTGATTTACGAAATTGGCAAATGAGTCTGGCGGCATCTTCAAAATGGGAAAAATAGAAAATTTTTGCTCTTATTTTCCCGGGTTTGAAAATTTGTCACATGATATATTATACTAAATTTTCATAGAAAATACACGTCTGGCTGACATTTACAATCACAAAGGCCTTGCCAGACTCACAAGCCAGGTAGTTAAACGAGAAGCGGAATAGAAGGATGTGCGTATTTAGGTAACGACGCTGGAATGCGAGTTACCTGAGAACAGCTGCCTAGACCTAGGCAAAAAAACGGCCATTATTAATATTATAAGGCTCTGAAGAATACCAGAAATCATTTATTGACTTGGTAAATCTGACACAATGCGATAGCCAACAAGTATTCAAAATTGTAGAAGAATTCATTTGTCAAATGTACAGCATGAAAAAAATCACAACTGTTAACGAAGCAAGATTCGCCATGTTTACAAAAATATACGCAGGCAGTAATACCGATAACTTCTTTAAGCCAATCGTCAAAAATTTCGACGGTTCTGCTGTACCACCTTGTCAACCCGAATTGCATCAGCAGATTTTAAGGGCTTCGTATATTTCGAACATTTGGAGAAATGCTCATTCTAAGTATCCAACGATTCTATCGCCTATTGATAGTGGATGGGAAGAGGTGGATGGAAAATACGAATTTCCATGGTTTGAAGGTGATCAGCTGCCTACGTTTGTCAGTGAAGTCGTCATTCAACCAGATAAGGGTACATATTTTTTTTGTTTTAAATATATAGCGTCGATGACACTTTGAAGTAGAATTGAATTTTCTAAATGTATTTATTTATGTGTTCGCAGGTGAAGATGATAACAACCCTGATTCTGATGCTATGGAACTTGAAGAGTATTGATGATATTGACGACAGATGCGAAAAAGATGATGATGATGATAATGCATATTATGAAGACACTGATAGCGATGGCGAAGGTGAAATTGATGAAGAAGAAGACGAAGACTTCATTTAATTTATATTTAATTATAATAATATTTTTCATTAAATAATTGATTATTATTTTTGATCAATTATAGTTATTTTTTACATTAGCCGATGTCAAATAAAAACTTTTCTGTGGCTTTTATTAAAATTTATGATATCGTTAATAAATATTTTTCAACCTGCCCCATCATAATTCTGTACTCTGTGCTTTTTTGTATTTCATTGTTTACTGCTCTCATAAAAAATAACATGTACGTATGACACTAATCACCTGTATAATCGAACGTGCCGAATTTAGGGCGCCTGACGATCATTAGACGAGTCTGGCAAGGCTTTGGGGGTGTTGCACATTAGCCAGATTGTATTTTAAGCTGTTATTATAATATAGGCCATCATCTGATAAATTTTCATTACTGCGAAAATGAGGAAAATTTTTTTGATGAAAACTTTTCAGTTTTTCACTTGCCAGACATATTATCCATACTCACAGATTAGCCAGACAATTTTTTTTTACTTAATTTCAGTATACCTCTTACTATTAGAACTATTTTTATCACTGGAAAAAAAGGGCAGTGTATTCGTATGTTCTGACGCATTTTCCGCCTCAACCCATCGGAAAACCCCCCTAAATGTATATGAATTTTGCTTAGAATTACTAACCGAACAATTCTATCCATGTTTGCTGACTGGGAAAATAAGTACCGAAAATCGTCACTGCCTCCTGGACTATAAGAAATCCCTTGATAATTAGAACCCTCTACTAACAAACATTTAATCAAGAATACTTTTAAGCAAAAGAAAAATAGACAACGGAATATTTGATGGCTAAAGCTATTCAAACTCCATTACATCTTTGTTTACTAACAACTATGACCATTAAAAGCTACACACAATGTACAATAAGTCTCCCCTCTATGAATAAAAACATTGGGAAATGGAAAATATTGCCACAAAAGCTTAAATCAGTTATATTTTTCCAGTAAACACGATAGTATTCACGATACCAGAAGTAAAATGGCTGTTTTGTATTCTCCGGAATCGTCCAAAATAACTTTAACGACGGCGATGATACCTCTAGGTGTTTGCCAGAACGGAAGCAAAAGTGTGACATCAGTTCTATATCAAAGGTCTCTTTGTGTAATTTTTCGTACAAATATTTATAGTGTTACTGAATTCAAAAAGGTGTATTTTAAGTTAAAATTATTTCATTCAATAAAACCTCATCATCGGTATCACGGTTACGAATACGGGTCACATAATATATTATTTATACAATGTTCCATTATAAATGTTAAACGAGTAAGTATATACCCGTATTCATATCTTTTATACGAATAGATTTTGGAAATTATACTATAGTGATTTCTTTTTTAATTTTGACTAAAAACTACAACGTTTTAAAGTATATAAATAATAAAAGTATCAATGATTTCAAAACGCAACATTGGTAGAGTAATCTCAAAAAAAGGTTACTACTCTTTAAAAGGTATATCAATAAATATTAAAAAGGTATACAGCATGTCCCAAATTCGATGCTCACCATTGGGATCTCGGAAACGGTAAGAGCTACAAGATCGGTTAAATAGGATAAATTTTAGCAAATTTTATGTTGATTCCAAATACGTTAAGAAATCACGGATAACTGAATGAAAATTTTGTGATTTTTCTTTTTGGCTCCAGACAAGTGATCCTTAGTGAGACAGGTTTTAGACTTTTACATTATTGGGATACGTTTTGGAGACTAATATTTTGGTCTGGAAACGAATGCTCGATAGTCTTTCGTTTTCGAGATATCCAAGGTAACTTTTGGTTTTCTTATGGCAGCCATATTGGATTTTTCGATTTTCAGATTGCTCGTAAAAAGAGCTTTCAGATGATGTATCACATACCGAAGAAAAATTGTTTTCTAAGGACTAATTTAAGAAAAGTTATCCATTACTTAACAAAACAAAATAATAGGCCATGAAAAATCAAAAAAGTTTTTGTAAAGCCAGAGACAAGGAAGTTGCTTATTTAGACGGCGACTAATTATTGTCTGTGTATTTAAAATCTACCGTAAATTGGTTTATTTGTACAATTTTCTAAAAATATCAATTTTTAGACGATCATTAAGGTTATATTTGTCATAAAATTGTCAATAAAGTGTTCAAAATTTGAACAAAGAAATCCTCTTCATCAAGGGCATTCTTGTATGCAAAGTAGTTAGTAACTGGTAAAATTTGAAAAACGCTTTTCTAAAAACGACCAAATTCACACATAACTTTCAGTAAAATTTAGTAGGCTGTGGTTTAAAACAAATAATAAGCATTACTGTTAGTTGACAGTTGTTCACCAAATAGTAAATTGTTCAAGAATACTTATTAATACTGTTCAAGAGTGCGATTATTGCAAAATGGCGCACAAATTCTCAATGAAGAAAACTTTGATGTCAGAACGTTATTTAAAAGTAAATAAAAATTCGCAAACCGCATCGGCTTCCTATCTAGAAACATTTCCGGAGAGAATGCAACCACATAGAACAGTTTTTGGAAGAATCGTAAGCAATTTGTTAAATTACGGGAGTTTTGATAATAAAAGGTATGATATTGATAACACTGACCGCACAAATAATATTCTTGAAGCTGTTAACAGTAATCCCCGCATATCAGTGCGACAAATTGCAGGCGAAACAAATATTCCTAAGACAACTGTACATAAAACATTAAAACAAAGGAAATATCATCCGTACAAACCTACGATTGTCCTGGCTTTAAACAATAATGATTTTGGTAGAAGGCTTGAATTTTGTCATTGGTTTAATCAGAAATGAGAAGAGCAACCTTGCGACACCCCAAAATACCCTTTCCAACAATAACCTCGATTAAAATAATAAACAAAAATAATTTCCCAAAATTCGACTGTCGCTTAACAAATTTAAAAAAAAAAAATAAATATATAGTAATAATAAGCGAAACAACAAAAACACACTTAACTACCTTCCTAACACTGTCCTGGTTGCCGCCAGCTACAGTGGAGACGGGCTGGGTCACAAATATATTGAAAAAAAAATTGGGCGCCACGAGGTTTATGCCAGGCAGTGCTATCTAAGGTTTTTTTTTAATTGTAATCAGTGATCACTCCACAGCTCAATACTCTAATCAATTTAAATCATTAGTGATCACCCTAAAACCCCGAAATGGTGATGCACTTATTTTTTTGTTGAAGGCTAAGGACGTGACACATGAAACAAATCACAAAAAAATGAATCCAAAATACGCCTGTGTTTATTCAATTTAGAAAGGAATAACTACTTTACTCAAGTAGTGGTAAAAAAAAATAAATATATATACGTATATATGATACAAATTATCAAAAAAAAACTAAATTTGACAAAATCCTGAAGGAGTATATACACAAATTGAGGAAATATGATAGTGCCACTCGACAAATATTTTTCGAATGTGTATCGATGGTATTATTACATTCGTTAAATACACGTTTTGGTTAATGTCCCGGGATATAGCTATATCTGAGGCTCACAGATAAATCGTGCGCTACTTCTACGATAATATAGGAAATAATCATAAAAAAAAACTAAAGGTATAATTATATCAAAAACAACCTAGATAGCTGTGGATAGATTCATCACAAGATGGCGTGTAAAAAAAGAGAACAACCAAAGTGTAGGTTACCGTAAATCGGTAGCTTCGATAACAACTAAAACAATATCCGGAACGGGTTCTACACTATATCTTGTGATGAATCGCAAAACCCACGATAATAATTTTTGTTTCTTAAAAAAAACTTGCGTGTCTGACCGAGCTCCCTGTAGCTGATTGAAGACCAAGGGTGGATCGGCAATTTCCAGCACCAAAATCCGAACAGCGGTCCACGGAAAACTGTCTCCCTAGGTGGAAACGCAAGGCTCATGGGACACCAAAATCGACTACTTAAATATATCGCACTTCCTCGTGGATGTTCAGCTCCCCAAAAAAAAAACCCTAAATAATTTTAAAAAAATCAGTCCTTTGCCTAGACTACTAACCCAAATAGACAAAACAACATCCAAAAGGCTTATATACAAAATCATCACACCTAAGACCCTTAAACTAGTAGGTACAAGTAAATTATTACCTTTTTCCAAAGGGTTTCTTTTGTTTTTCCTCCTCCAAAGAAAATATTGTAGGACATTCAAACAATTTCACCAGTAAAATCAAATATTCTGGATGTTATTCCTGATATGTCGATGGGTGGAGAGGTTCACTAAATAAAAGAAAAACCAATGACAACGTGCACACTAAAAGAGGGCAAAGTATGGTACTTACAATATTGGAAATTAATCCCTAAAAAGGAGCGATTTCCTCCAAACTTTCAGTGGCTAAACCAAATTCACTAGCCCAACAAGCGGAAAATCACTATCAAACTGCGAAAGAGTGTATCCCGTAATGGATGATCGCCGATCAAATATCTCTTCTCACAGTCAATTCCAATAATCGAATGACAATCTGCACCCTTTTTGAAAATGTTCAAAAAAACCACCCAATAACCATTCCAAAAACCTGCTAGATGTCGTACAATTTTTACGAAAAATCCATTTTACTCCAGAGAATATAATTTCGACCTGGGGCATATTTTTAAAGGAAAAAATTATATAAATTTACTACATACTTATTTATTGACTAAAACTGAAATATATTAATAATTTGTGGAACGTAAGTCTAAGAGTCAACCAGGATCGTTTAGCTCCAATAATCATTTTCCAGTCCTAAACACAGGAAAAATTACACATTCTTCCAACTTAAAAAAATTTTATTGAAAGATAACTTTTTACTACGACCACTCCGAAAAAATCACTAAGCCACTGGACATACTAAACAAATCACCCTAAAAAAAATAAATAACCTGAAAACCAGGCCACAAAAAATATAACTACACCTGGGATAAACAAACAATTCCTGGGTAATCAAAGGTAATTTTTATTATATAAAAAGGGAACACTGATATACAGGTTTCAAAGATAATACCCCCAAAAAAAAAAAATGATTTTCAATCGAGAGTTGTATGGACCGATGAAAGTCGTTTTACAAATTGTGGAGTCTTAACAAACACAATTATTACCACTGGGTCACAGTAAATCCGCATGTAACTACGCAAAGAACATTCCAAACTAGGTTTGGAATTAATTTTTGGTACTGCATGGTAGGTATTATTAAGGCTGGGAATTTTCCAGATTTTGGTATTCGAATATTCGTTCGAAAAAATATTCGAATATTCGAGTATTCGGATATTCGAATAATCGGATTATTCGAATTATTCGAATATTCGAATACTCGAATAATCCGAATTATTAGAATAGGTATCCGAATAATCCGGATCCTCGAATACTCATTATTAATAGGTATAGCACTGGAATACTAGTGAATAGTGAATCTAATTATTTGGTTGGATATACCACAATATAGTCGTGACGTAATCCACTAAGCAGGCAATTTGATTTGCTTTCCATACCCACAATAGGGTATGTCTCCTGACATGTGCTTAGGGTCAGAATTATTTAGTTATTATTTTATTTTAGGATTTAGGCGCTATTGTTCACATTTAACTATTAAAGCTTAAATAAAACGAAAACAGCTAGTTTATTATATTTCTGTCATAACTATTTTTCCTTTCCGAAAAAAAATAAAAGTGGTCCTAAAATTAGAATGTTTTTAAAAAGAGGCAGATTGTGAAGGTAAAACAAATACATGAAAAGTCAATAGTTAAATATTTACCGGTTTTCTAAAATTTAAAATTTAATTTTAACCCTGCCTTAGTACAGTAAGAATAAGGTCGAGGCGAGAAAGAGAGATGGAATAGTTTGGCTGGGAGTAAAACGTGACACTAATGTGGTCTATTTATATATTTGGATTTAAAATAGGTACCTACCTATACCTACTATCTACCTATTTTGGTTAGATGCATACTGCATACCTATTCGTACATAATTTAATAATATATTTTAATATTCAAATTTACTCAAATATAATCGAATATTCGAATATATTCGAGTATTGGAGTATTCGAATATTCGAGTATTCGAATATATTCGAGTATTCGAATATTTCGAATATCAATAATTTCTCATTAGAATAATTTGTGTTCGAATACTCCGAATATTTGAATACTCGAATTATTCGTATTCGATTCCCAGCCTTAGGTGACCTTTTTCTCTTCCTATTCTACTTCTATAACTCTTTCTTTAATTATTATTTTTAGATCGCCATTTAATTGGTCTATTCATTTGTTCACAACAATTTGTGGTTCCAACAAGATGCACATAATACTAATAATGTTAGACGGATATTGTAGGAATATTTTGGTAACCGCATAATTTCAAATAGAGCACCAGAATTGTGACCTCCTCGCTCACCTGCTATAACCTCTCCTGATATTTGTTTGTGGGGTACGGCGAAACATGAATTGTATGATTTTGAAAGCCCGAAAACTATCGATATTTTGTAAGACAGAGTTAGGGACGTTTACAGCAGCACAATAAATGCCAATACTCTCAGAAGAGTAATCAGCTCAGTTAGGCGTAAATGCCAAAAATGTATTCAGTTAAATGGAGGTCATATTGAACAGTTTTATTAAATCTTCTTACTTTTTTTACTATCATTTCTTCTTTTATGTTAATTTACTGTTATTAAAAAAATTTTCTCCATATCGATTATGTTCAGTATTTTAACAGAAAATTTAAATTATTTAAATATGTCAAATTCGTAACATTAATATTACTATTTATTTTTTATAATGGTTGGTATTAGGTGTATCCATGAAAATTAAGATAACTTTTCGATTTTCCATGGCCTACTCTTTTGTTTTGTATTGCAATGGATAACTTTTCTTAAATTAGTCTCTTGAAAAGCAATTTTTCCTCGGCATGTGATACATCATTTGAGAGCGTTTTTTAAGCGCAATCTGAAAAACGAAAAATCCAGTATGGTTGCCATAAGAAAAACAAAAGTTACTTCGGATATCTCGAAAACAAAAGAATATCGAACATTTGTTTCTACACCAAAATATAATTCTCCAAAAAGTGTCCTAATAGCGTAAAAGTCTAAAACCTGTCTGACCAATTGTCGTTTATTTGGAAAATCCCAAAAACGGTCAGCCGAGAATTGTACAAATAAACCAATTTACGGTAGATTTTAAGTACACAGATAATTATCAGTCTCCGTCTGAATAAGCAATTTCCTTGTCTCTGGCTTTACAAAAACTTTTTGATTTTCCATGGCCTATTATTTTGTTTTGTTAAGTAATGGATAACTTTTCTTAAATTAGTCCTTAGAAAACAATTTTTCTTCGGTATGTGATACATCATCTGAAAGCTCTTTTTAAAAGCAATCTGAAAATCGAAAAATCCAAATGGCTGCCATAAGAACACCAAAAGTTACCTTGGATATCTCGAAAACAAAAGACTATCGAGCATTCGTTTCCAGACCAAAATATTAGTCTCCAAAACGTGTCCCAATAATGTAAAAGTCTAAAACCTGTCTGACTAAGGATGACTTGGCTAGAGCCAAAAAGAGAAATCACAAAATTTTTAATTTTTTGGAAAATCTCAAAAACCGTTTCCGTTATCCGTGATTTCTTAACGTATTTGGAATCGGCATAAAATTTGCTAAAACTTATCCCATTTAACCAACCTTGTAGCTCTTGTAGTTTCCGAAATGGCAATGGTGAGAATCGAATTTGGGACATACGTTATGTTTAAATGAGGTAAAAAAGAAAATTTAATAATAATTTAAGAAGATAATTTATTAGTTTACTATGTTATTTAAAATTGTTCATATTTTCTCGTACTCATATAATAACCATTTACAAAGAGTACTATGAGCGCAACAGAAATGAAAAAAAAAGTTTGACTATAAATGGAAACGACAAAACACAAACTAAACAGTTGAAAAATGGAAAAGCCTTCACAAAAAGGTTTGAAAATGAAATACCTGTGACACATATACACCTTACACGTAAACCACTTATTAGCTAACGTGTAGAAATCTTGGTTCGAACATTTGAAAAATAGACGACTTTGTGGAAATAACAGGAATTGCAGAAAATATATGGAGGAGCTGGCCACTTCTGCTAGAATTCCGGCATTTTCCTGAATTCTTCCATTTTCAAAAACACTTCTCCCGGCTCCCTAAATTAAGTCTAAATCTCTTGAAAATTATAATAAAATAGAACCACGTGCATTACAAATTACAACGCCCATTCTTTTCCAGTCACCTCTGTCTTCTGTCATTTGCTCACTTGTTGAGTTCTCAGTCCGTTCAGAAAATTGTGTCATCGTACTTTCAATATCAAATACAGAAATCGATTGAGCGAGATTTACGTTAAATCGGAAATTCAGATATGTAAAAACTTCAAATAGTATTCTTGTAAAGAGAACTAAAATCAACTCGTGAAAATGAAAAGTATGTTTCTAAATGAAAAAGGAAAATGTTTTCATTGTTTTGTACGAATTTCACTTATCGCATGTTTTCGAAGTGCAGCACTGACTAATTTGTCGAAACTAAAGTATATTAAAAAAGTGGTTTTCTTTAATTTCCAAGCATGATTTCTGCCTCCCGGAATTTACTTGCATTCAGGTTGTAACCCAGCTGAGCCAGAAGCAAATAAAGAATATAAAACGAGTCGCATAAATACAAACTAGCACAATTATCAACTAAAATCGGCTTAATCTTACAAAATTTAACATGAACCTGCGTTGCACATTCCTCAACATCTATTCCTCCATACTTCGTAACACGTACTGCGGTGACGAGGGGCTGTTACCAACACGTAAATGGCGTATGATTAGACACAATACCCATTGTGTCTAGTAACCCCCACTACCCTATTGTGTTATTGTGATCCGTCACAGACGGATCTAGGATTTTCGAGACCCTACGCTTTATGCATCTCCCGGCCTCCAACTTACTTTAATTTTGTTTTTCTGTATAATGTAGGTAGATAAACGAAAATTCTCGTATAATATACTACTAAAGTATATCCATTTTTTTGTATGTTTCTCTTTTTTATTAATTTATTTAAAGTCGGTCGGTAATAATTATTTAGGTAACAAGAACGGAAAGTGATTCTTTACTGGGCGAGCTGGCAATTCCCTGAAAGCCAGTGAGACCAGTAAAGGCACTTTCCGGGCGTGTTGCATACAACATTTTTTCCCACCGTTCTTGTTAGTCTTAAAAAACTTTTTAACTTGAAATATTTTGCAAACAAAATTCATAAAATTCAACCGACAGATGTCAGACTCCTACCTTCAAAGAAGTCTGGATTAATCATTACTTAATTAATTAATTAATTAATCTGTTGTCAACCAAAAGTGACATAAGGGATAGGTAAAGACTTTACAGATCTCTTAGCTACTTTACCAGGCTAGACCAGTAAATATGTATGTATTTTCCACTCAAAAATTGACCAAGAACAGACGTAGTGAGTGATACGTGTATCTCTCTGTTAGTCAGTGCTACTACCCGTCAGACATCACTGATGTCTTAATAACTGATAGCGACCTGCAAAGCAGGTACCTAGAACTGCGACCTCTAACCCTGGTGGGTAAAACTATATACGGCTAGCCTTGTTTGCTATTGTTATTTCTTTTCCATTACTTATGGCATACTGACGAGAACATAACAAGTTCTAGTGAGGAATTGACAAATTATCTTAGCTCCCTAACAAGACTTGCAGGATTAATTCAACGCAGATAGGGGCTTTTGTCCACGGAGGAGTTGTTTTCCTGTAAATCTTATTCAGTGACCAAAAACAGTAAACTTTCTAGAATTTTGCGGAAAATAATAAAGTCAGAAAGTGATTCTTTACTGTCAGGCCCGTCGTTTACGGAGCTACTGGTTTGTGACTGTTTGGAAACTAAAATTACTTAGCTGTTATTTGAGCGTCACTGGACATGTAACTCAATGCGATCTCGTACACGAGCCTACTGGTCACCAACGGGTACGTTACCGGAGTGGAGAAATGCCTTTGTTTATATAATTATTAATTGTCCCAGTAATCCAAAAGGACATTACACTGAACATTCACGGTGATTTTAGTTAGTATTTCGTTTCTTCGCGTACGAGATTGTTGATTGATATTTCAGTTGTGTCACAAACCAGTAGCTACGTGAACAACGGGCCTTACATAAAATATATCTCCTGAATTATCTTTTTCTACTTCTAAAATGTTTATTTTGTGAAAAAAATCCGCTTTGATATCTATACGAACGATGACGGTGGTAGTTCCTAAAATAGATATGCATGTGAGCCTTTGGGGTCGCTGGTTAAGTTTAGTTTTAATTTCTCAGCGGTTTTACTAACTTCCGGCTAGGGACCACAGCTTCCAACCCGTGTGCTCCATTTCTATACTCAACGATCGATTTAATAATGTCTGAAGCTGACGATATGTATTATTATTTCATTTCCATATTGAGGCAAAAATAATAAGTTCTATTTTTTCCTTTTATTCCAAAAAATATTTATATTATACCTTGATATTTATTCGGATATAAACAAGAACATGATAATAACTATTTTCAGCAACCGATTAAATGTTTAAATTGAAACACGAATATTTGTACGTGATATTAAAAGCGATACTTTCATGTTTGCATTGATTTACACTAAAAAAAAACTATATATATATATATACATATATAGTAAAAAACAATATGACTTAACGGGTACGCCCGCATAAAGAAAAAAATTGCACGGTGGAATATGCAACAATTGCAAATGGCAGAAAGATACAAACCATGGACACGTGTTTCTGACTAATTGGTCTTGATCAGCACGGTGTAGCTGAGTTAAATTCGTGGACAAAACTCAAAAAAAAAAACACTAAAGCAAAACCACTGACAGGGAGCCAGTCGCACCTTTGTGGCTTCCACTTGGATGGCTCTGTATTAGAGCGTCGTCCAAGCATCGCACACGTGGGCAATTATAGCTACCTGCGTGGGATTCCGGACCCAGGAGAATAAATAAGTACAGAGAAGGAATTTGACGCGGGTTTAATTACATTACAGTAAAAAAACAATATGACTTAAAGGGTACGCCCGCATACAGAAAAAATTGTACGGTGGAAAATGCAAAAATAGCAAATGGCAGAAAGATGCTTTAGTGTCTTTTTTGAGTTTTGTCCACCAATTTAAGTCAACTACACCGTGCTGATGAAGACCAATTAGTCACAAAAACGTGTCCACGGTTTGCATCTTTCTGCCATTTGCATATTGTTTTTTACTGTAATGTAATTAAACCCGCGTCAAATTCCTTCTCTGTACTTATTTATTCTCCTGAGTCCGAGTCCCACGCAGGTAGCTATAAGTTGCCCACGTGTGCGGTGCTTGGACACCGCTCTAATACGAGAGCCATCCAAGTGGAAGCCACAAAGTGCGTGCATTTCCCTGTCAGTGGTTTTTTCTTTAGTGTCTTTTTTGAGTTTTGTCCACCATTTTTAACTCAGCTACGCTGTGCTGATAAAGTCCAATTGTCCGGAAAAACGTGTCCACGGTTTGCATGTTTCTGCCATTTTGCACCTCCACCGGTGCGCCCCCCATTATTTCTTTATGGGGCCTCCCCTTTGTTCATGTTATTTTTACTGTAATGTAATTAAACCCGCGTCAAATTCCTTCTCTGTATATATATATTATTTTATATATATATATATATATATATATATATATATATATATATATATATATTTTTTTTATATATATATATATATATATATATATATATATATATATATATATATATATATATATATATATATATATATATATATATATATATATATATATATATATATATATATATATATATATATATATATATATATATATATATATATATATATATATATATATATATATATATATATATATATATATATATATATATATATATATATATATATATATATATATATATATATATATATATATATATATATATATATATATATATATATATATATATATATATATATATATATATATATATATATATATATATATATATATATATATATATATATATATATATATATATATATATATATATATATGAATAGTGGTGAGAGGTATGAAACTTCTCATATGGTCTGAATGCTACTATCCGACCGACATCCTAGATGTCTCTGTGGCGGATAGCGACTATGATCACAGCAAGTACCGAGAGCGGCGACCCCTAGCCCAGGTGGACTAAACTAATGTTATTAAATATGATTTGAAGGAAACAACTACTCAGCGGGCAAATACCCCGACCTGCATTGAATTACACCTTCAAATCATGATAGATGGAAAGCCAATATCATTTGTCAATTTCTAACCAGACATAGATCGATTTCGAACTTATTTGTTCTCTTCAGTATGCCATAGGTTATGGAACAGACAAATATGATAGTGGCCAACCTGCTAGTTATATACTAACTAAGGTGAAGTGAATAGTGGTGAGAGGTATGAAACTTCTCATATGGTCTAGAATGCTACTATCCGACCGACATCCTAGATGTCTCTGTGGCGGATAGCGACTTGCATCACAGCAAGTACCGAGAGCGGCGACCTCTAGCCCAGGTGGACTAAACTAATGTTATTAAATATGATTTGAAGGAAACAACTACTCAGCGGGCAAATACCCCGACCTGCATTGAATTACACCTTCAAATCATGATAGATGGAAAGTCAATATCATTTGTCAATTCCTAACCAGACATAGATCGATTTCGAACTTATTTGTTCTCTTCAGTATGCCATAGGTTATGGAACAGATAAATGATAGTGGCCAACCTACCGCCACAGAGACATCTAGGATGTCGGTCGGATAGTAGCATTCAGACCATATGAAAGTTTCATACCTCTCACCACTATTCACTTCACCTTAGTTAGTATATAACTAGCAGGTTGGCCACTATCATTTGTCTGTTCCATAACCTATGGCATACTGAAGAGAACAAATAAGTTCGAAATCGATCTATGTCTGGTTAGGAATTGACAAATGATATTGGCTTTCCATCTATCATGATTTGAAAGTGTAATTCAATGCAGGTCGAGGTATTTTGTCCGCTGAGTAGTTGTTTCCTTCAAATCATATTTAATAATATATATATATATATATATATATATATATATATATATATATATATATATATATATATATATATATATATATATATATATATATATATATTGTTCAATAAATCGAAAATGGTAACAAATAACCATAGGGATGTACGCACAAAAGAATGTTCGTTTTTCAATTCTACATCCGACATTTGTCAATTGGAAAAAATTGAGAAAATTCATTAAATAGTTGGATTTACTCTCTATGAAGTGAAAATGGCTTAGTGTTTTCAGATTCTATAATTGGTCACACATTTTTTTTAAATCGATAATTGTGACTGTAGTGATTTTTTCAATATACACGTGTAAATGGCATAATTTCAACAAAAAATCATCCAAGTGGTTGGGAGAGAGTCAATAATAATACAGGAGTAGAAGGAGGCCACAAAGAGGCTTCAAAAAAGTTTTGACATACATGGCATTCCATTTAAAAAAATTAGTTGTCCCTGTAGAATCGTCTTGGCTCACTCTGTATATTCGAAAATAATTTCCGGTTATAGACTTTTTTCTAGTTTATTTATGTTCTTAAATCAGGTTTGTAGCTATCATAGAACTCGACATATCGAAGTTGGACACACTATTGCCGCACCCTGTATATTTATTTAAATTTTACGAATTAAAACTTTGAATACCTTTGAAAAGAATTCTTAACGCGTTTGTAGGCAGTGTAAGAAAATAAATATTCTCCGCTTTGTTCCTAAACCGAATTACACTACATTAATTGAGAAAGTCGTGTGGTAGAAAGACGGACTAATGGAAGAAATAACAAAAAGTAATTTACTGCAAATTCTGGAAAAACTTCCATACTCCAAGCCACAATGATGAAAAAATAATGAGAGAAACATCATGGCCATGGATATAGTAGGTATGTTTCCGGATTAATTTTACAAGGGGATTTTTTATTTATTTTTTTTTTTCATTTTATGAAAATAGATTTCCTTCATAAAAATTTCAGCAAAAGTACAATTGGATATACAGAGCACTCGGAAAGTAAGGACATGTCAAAATCCAAGAGAGAACAATATTTAGTTTTCATTTCATTCGATAGACAAAAAACCTGCTAGGCTGCCTGTTCTAGCACATTGGCAAAAAGAATGGGCCATATTATGAGTATGCAAGGACTAGGATGAATGATAATTTAGCGTTTTGTAGAGGCATAAAAGGATATTTAGCAGTTATATTGGGTAACTGTGGTTGGGGAGTTAGAAAAATGGTGCTTAGACACACGTACATTAGTTTTGTTGAAAGCCCTCTCGTTATTTATTATACAGGTTGGGGCAATAGTGCGTCCGACTTCGATATGACGAGTTTTATGATAGCTAGAAACTTTATTTAAAAACATAAATAAACTAGACAAAAAAGTCTATAATCGGAAATTATTTTCGAATATACAGGGTGAGCCAAGACGATTCTACAGGGTCAACTATAATTTTTTTAAATAGAATGCCATGTATATCAGAAATTTTTTTGAAACTTCTTTGGCATCCTTCCACTTCTGTATTATTATTGACTCTCTGTGTGATAAGACTCAGCCATTTTCACTTCCTAAATGTATACAGGGTGACCAAAAATAATTTTTAAATTTACAACTATATGAACTGAATTTTCTCAATTTTTTCAAATTAAACACCTTGTATATTTTTAGACGATGTGATATAGAATTGAAAAACGAATTGGCTATTTGTAACCATTTTAGATTTATTGAACAATAACTGCAAAATTCAGCAAGAAAAATTAAAAATAATTAAAGATATTATAAAAGGTGCTCCACATGTTACCCATTTTGATTGACACATATTTCTATGCGTCTTTTGAATGAAGTTTCTACTGTTCATAAAATTGCCGGAGTGATACTCTGTAACGAAATTGCAAGCCATTTCATTCCAGTTTGTTGTTGTCCATGATGAATTCAGTTTCAGCCAGTCTAGTCCAGATGGCGCCACTGATTTCTACTAGAACAGTTGGTTTTGCAGATTTTTGCACTAAATATATATCTATCTTTATTGCTCATACTCTACTCTCAAATGTTTGTCTCTTTCCAAACTATAACCGAGTTTGGGTGGGAGGACAGAACAGGACTTCTTTCTTCTTACTAGTGTAGCGTTCTGATGGAAACCATCTCTAGTTAAGCGGTCTGGTAAAATTTATATGTTTTCTGGTATTATCATTTGATTTTATGATCATCATTATTTAAAAAGTTGCTATATTGATTTAAAGTACCTTTGAGGTAATTTTCATAATAATATTGTACCGTAATTATCTTAATTTAGGCCTTGGACGAATTTGCTTTTCGGTGATGCTGTTCTTTGGAACAGCTATTATTAATATTGATTAATATCGATTTATCGTGCCTTGTTGTCAATTTATCTAATATCCCTCTGATATTGTAATAAGTTCGTGTGCTAATTTAAACTAACTTTCGGTTATTGTAAATTTTAGATTTACTCGGCAACGGATGTCGCCATTTTGTATCGTAGTTAGTTGTTTTCTGTCTTTGTCTGTTGATGTTTTAGGTCACTTAGCTACGTTGGTAGCGCTCTGAACAGTGGTGACTGGTGACATTTGGAGATTGGTACACCTTGTTGGACCAAACCTATTTGTTAATAACCTTTGTGAAAATTATCTCATGTGGTGCATTTGTTTTGTGGTGGATTATTTTATACCAGTGCATATATTTATCAACCAGACCTCAGTAACGTAAGGTTTTTCTAAATTTAAAATATCGAATGCTTACTTGAACGTTTACTTAGTATTTAGTCAGGAACGCTGCTCTAGCGGAGCCTTGCCTAGTTCTCTGGCAAAGATACCTGCCTAGTTATCTGGCAATTGATTAACTTTTGATTATCTACAAACAGTAAACATATAGTCAAGTTATATATCTTTATTTAACTTTATTTGCCATTCATTATTCCCTCTCCGAGGAACTAATAAATAATGTAACGTTACCTTCAAGTTGAAAACTATCATACTGTTTTATATTTAGCAAATATTTATTTACGTTATTTTTCTAGTTGTCTGTCTGTATACAGACATTCTAAATTCTATTTTCTTGAAGATTAACTTCTTTTAGTAAAAAAATATCTTAACATTTAGTGAATACCTATTTCACTTGTTTAGTATCGTAGCTACTCCTAGTTTATTTGTTAGACTAGTATTTTTTCTATTTCACGTAACTTTTATTGATACTTAAGTTAGTTGAAGTCTTCAGCTTCCTAAAATATTGTAGAATACCGATCCCAGCTTGTTTAGTTTGCAATTTACTCTGTAAATTTGTGTTAACTCATATTTTGTCTACGTAGCTGGACAATTCAAACGTTACAGCTTTTAACTTTGTTTTGCCTATAATACTGATCTCATAAAACTCTCCCCTTTTTTCTGTTAATACCTGGACCAAGAGAAGAGGATAACTGGTGGATCGAACTGATCCTTATATACTGAGTGGAGCAGGAAAACGACATTTTATACAACTGGCATTTTTTTCTCAAGGGTAACTGCAGTACTGACAGTGGTGATTGAAACTGACACCAAACCCATTAAGAGCTTAGCCGTTGGTGGATCCTTCGCTGGACTAACCCATTGGAAGTTACGTAAGATCTTCGTCCCCAGGGAAAGTTTTATTTGGTCAGAAGAAATTTGTAAGAGATCAGTCATTTTATTTTTTTGTATTCTCTCAATAACGTCATATTATTTTTTTCTTTTTTGCGTGGTTAGTTTATTGGTCTTCAACCTGAGCCAATGTAAATATTGTACATATACCAGTCTTATTATACTTTTTATTAAATAATATATTTTTTATTCATCTTTTAAAGTAAACTTTTCATTATTTGGTACTCAGAAGTCCTGGCGCCCAGCCTAGATTTTGGTGAGAACTCAAATCAATCTAAGCCCTTATTCACGACCTGCTCACTGAGCTACCGGTCAATAAGTACAACCCCCAGCTTATTGTGTTATGCCAACAATTGGACGGGGGGTGTTGCAACTTTAAAAGCATTTATTATCCTTTCCTTTAAATTTTGCATTGTTGTGGGTGTGATGTTTTTATGGACATCATGTAACACGCTTATTATAATACCTTCTCTTAAATTATTTGAAAAAAATGCTCAGTTTTAATTTTTATTGCTGAATTTTGGAGTTATTGTTCAATAAATTGAAAATGGTCACAAATAGCCATAGGAATGTACATATAAAAAATGTTCTTTTTTTCAAACCTACATCACAGCATCCAAAAATATACAGGGTATTCCATTTGAAAAAATTGAGAAAATTTAGTTCAAAAAGTTGTAAATTTAAAAATCCTTTTTGGCCACCCTGTATACTTTTAGGAAATGAGAATTGCTGAGTGTCATCATACAGATGTTTCATAACTGATACTAGCATATTTTTTCTTAAAATCGATAGTTGTGATTGTTGTGATATTTTTAATGTACACGTGCAAATAGTATAATTTCTACAAAAAAAAAATCATTACATCCAAATGGTTGGAAGAAAATCAATAATAATACAGGAGTGAGAGAAGGCCACAAAGAGGTTTCAAAAAATTTTCTGATATACATGGCATTTCAATTAAAAAATGTTACTTAACCCTGTAGAATCGTCTTGGCTCACCCTGTATTTTCGAAAACAATTTCCGGTTATAGATTTTTTTGTCTAGTATACTTATGTTTTTAAATCAAGTTTCTAGCTATCATAGAATTCGAGATATTGAAGTCGGACGCAATATTGCCCCACCCTGTATAATGTTAAGTGCAGCTAAGTTAGTTGTTAATTAAATTAACATTGGAATTAAATATACTACGAAGTGTATATTAGTAATAACGTTAAAGTGGTGTATTTGATTTCCGTAGTGGATTAAGTGTTTTTTAAAGTAGGCAAATGCTAAACATTCAATTGTTGTTCGGTACGAAGTTACTTACCTTTGTTCGAGTGCCAGCATGTGGACGATATTTTGATTCAAATGGCACATGGCAGTCATTTTACCGTCAGAAACGCTACCTGCCCACGTTGCCAGATTTGTTGATGCCCCTTTAAAATAAGTTAGGTCTGGTTTTTCTTCGGGATAATTGTATAGTACAATGGCATTGATTTGTCTCGTGTTTATGTTTAATTTTGCCTTGTTTTCCGGCACATGTTTGTATTTAAGTGGCATAGTTTGCCTGCACTTGCTTATGTTTAATTTTGCCTGGTTTGCTGACACATGTTTATATTTAAGTGGCTTGGTTTGTCGGCGCTTATTTTATGTTTAATTTTGCCTGGTTTGATGGCAGATGTTTGCATTTAAGTGACCTGGTTTGCCGGCAGTTGTTTATGTTTAATTTTGTTTTGATTATGTTTAATTTTGCCTGGTTCGCCGTCACATGTTTGTATTTAAGTGGCCTGGTTCACCGGCACTTGTTTATGTTTAATATTGTCTGGTAGTTGGTGCATGTAAGTGTATAAGTGGCCTGGTTCACCGGCACTTGTTTATATTTAATTTTGCCTGATTTGTCGACACGTTTATATTTAAGTGGCCTGGTTTGCCAGCAATTGTTTATGTTTAATTTAGCTTGGTTTGCCGGCACTTGTTTGTATTTAGTTTGGCATGGTTTGCCAGCACATACTTGTATAGTTTAGTCCGGTTTGCCTGCTAGTGGTTTTATGTCAAGTTGCTGTTATTACTAGATGAAAACTGCTTTATCTATTTAACTAAAGCTGATTGTAACAATTCGGAATATCATTGCCGGGAATACCAGGCCGGCAATGTCCATCATTAGTGTCAGCAGAGCGAGAAGTCATTTCACCTCTAGTTGTCATGCGATCAACAGTGCACACTGCGCAAGATGCGATGTCAAGTTTCAATCTTCCTTCAGTGTACTATGTCTAATACTTTAGAACACATAGTTTATAAAAACTCTACTTCCTGTTATAGGCATATTTTACAAAAAAGACGTATTGAAGGGTTTGATTTGAATACTCTACTACTTTACAGAAAATCAAAGTAAAAAATTCAAAAAAAATAGTTAATGCAAAATACCACATTTGAATTGAAAACAGATTCTACCAATTTAGTATTATTCTTGGAGGATTTAAATCAAAATGTATAAAAACCCTAATATGCTTGTTAGACTAATTTCTCTCTCATTTTATGTTTACCGAAAATAGAAACCTCTCAGCCATTATTATTATTTAACACACGCAAAACTTATAAGTAAAACCAATTTACTTGAAATGGGTACTCTCTAACGTAACAAAACCGATTTATAAACCATACCAAAAAAAAAGTCAACTTCTAAGATATACCCACCTTGGTTCAGTAGTCAGATTATTTACAAAATAAAACAAAAAACTAAGAACATTAATAAACACAAGAGAACTGGCAATCCTGAATATCTTGATACATTTAAATTGTTACGCGCTCAAATAAAAAATGATATCCGCATATCTTACGACACATACCTACATACGATTGAGAATGATTTAATGAATAACCCCAACAACTTCTGGACATTTGTTCACCACAAAAATAACATTTCCTCCATTCCTTCAATAATCACATATAATAATGAAGTAATTGAAGATCCGCAAACAATTGTGGACAGCTTTGCTGAATATTTTTCTCATTCTTTCAATGATCCAGTTGCTGAGACTAAAGATCTAATTGATAATCACAATGTGATGATGTTAGATATTAAATCTGTAACTGAAGAGGATGTTTTAGGCGCAATTAAAAAACTTAAGGCAAACATGACCATGAGACCCGACTTAATACCTGCATTTTTTGCTTAAGGATTGCTCATCGGTTTTTGTTAAAGCACTGACAATCATATTCAATCTCATATTGAAAACCTCATGTTTTCCTGAGTTATGGAAATTATCTCGCGTTTGTCCAGTTTATAAGAAAGGAGATAAAAATGATCTTACTAACTACAGGCCAATAACGTTAGTTTGCAACTTCAGCAAAATACTTGAGATCTTGCTTCATTCTGCAATGTACAGTCATGTGTCAGCGATGCTCTCTAACGAACAACACGGTTTCATGAGAGGACGGTCCACAGTTACAAATCTTGTATGTAAAACCCAGTTTATCTGTGAAAAACTTGATAGACAGAGCCAAGTAGATGTCATATACACCGACTTCTCGAAGGCATTTGACAAATTAGACCATGGGATTTTATTGAGAAAAATGAGTCTATTTGGACTGTCTCCAGATTTAATGAAATTGTTTACTGATTATTTACATGATAGGCATCAGTTTGTTCAATATCGTGGTTTTAAGTCTTTTAGATTCTTTCAGAGGTCTGGGGTTCCGCAAGGTTCGATACTCGGGCCGCTTTTCTTCAATATGTTTATAAATGATATCATATCTGGCCTGAATGTACATTGTTTAATGTATGCAGACGATTTGAAGTTGTATGTCGAAATAACGTCTATTGCAGACTGCGAACGTCTCCAGAATGCATTAGACTTGGTTGAATCTTGGTGTAATAGGAACAGTTTACCATTAAATGCCACTAAATGCAATGTCATGACTTTCAGTAGAACATCGAATCCTGAAATGTTTGCATATAACTTAAACGATATTCTATTACAACGGCCCAAAACTATTAAAGATCTTGGGGTCATCTTTGACAGAAAACTCACGTTTAATCCTCACATTGAGGCAATCACTTTAACAGCATTTAAACGACTAGGATTTATTATACGCAACCTTAAAGGTTTCACCAATGCACATACACTCCGCTTACTCTATGTGTCTCTTGTAAGATCTCGCTTAGAGTATGCATCGATAGTCTGAGTCCTATCTACAATGTACATAAAACATCTTTAGAAAAAATTCAGAGACGCTTTTTAAAGTCAGCTATATATACCCTTGATGGTGAATATCCTCCCAGAGGTATTTCCCAGGAAACGCTGTTAAGTCGTTTTCATTTAACACATCTTGAGACAAGGAGAAATATGTAGGTGGTTGTGATTCTTTTTAAATTAATTAATAATAAGTTGGACTGTACAGCCCTATTGAATCAAATCACATATCGTGTCCCTAGAGTGTCATCTCGATATAATAATATTCTTTCTATCCCTACTCCACGTACCAATATACTAATAGCTGCACCACTTTATCAAATGACAGTAAACTATAGTAATCTGGAGGACAGAATTGATATATTCTGTTGTAACGTATCTCAAATTAAGAGAATTTTCTTAAGTTAACATACTCATCTGTTTCTTGTTATAAGTTTAATTTTTCTCTTTAAATTTGCACTACCTATAATGTAGACCATCGTTGATAGATTAATTTTTTTATATCTGAGTGCATATACACGTGTGTGTATATTTGTGCTGTTGTAAATATGTATGTATGTATGTATATATGTATGTATGCGTGTATATATGCATGCATATGTGTATATGTATATGTGATTGAATTATTGTAAAATTTTTTGTGTAATGTATTGTATAATATTTTATTAGATACTGTTCCCTATCCTGTAATTGGGCGTTGCCTGTTGGATTTGTATGAAATAAATAAATAAATAAAAATAAATATTATGGTGGAGTAACGCACAGGTGGTGTATGGTAACGACTGTGGAACGGCACGAAAATCAGCATGGTTTATCGATGGCCATTCATTCTGGAAACGTACAGATTCTAAATATGTAAGACATTACAAGTGATACTTTCTAGATTTCTATGTTCTGTTTATTTATTTCCAAACATCGGTTACACGTTCACGTCGTCACCTGTGCTGACCTCTCGTTGAATACAATAACAGCTCTCATGCTTTATGTACTGCGAGTACTTTGTAGCTACTCCGATCGCATATCATTTCAAACAACAAGCACAATAATTCTTCCTAATCATAACTTGACTCTGTCATTCCGCAGTACAAATAGTTTATTCAATATGTTTATTTTTTAGACTTTTACCTTTAAAGGCCCTGGCGTATTTGAAAATTGCTGATGACTATTTGAATAATCGAGGATTTAACTTTATAGAATATCTCACACCGTTCGTTGTAAACGAACATTGATCTAACAGACAATAGTTATTTAAGTAACAATTCAAGGAAGTGATATTTTTCAGGACAAGTAGGCAAAGTGCTGCGAGTCCTGTAAAGACACTTCCTCGTCATGGTACGTATAAATTTTTTTCTGCAAGTGCACGATAAAAAATTTTATTAAAAAAATTTAAATGTCAAAAATTAATAACTGATAAAAATCTAGTCAGTGAAATGAAATCTGATGGAAAATATCACGTTGGATCAGTTTTGTTCTTTAAAATACCAACTACACATCACTCCTTAGCAGCAAACAAACAAAGCCTGAAAACCGATTGATTTGTGAATCAAAATGTTTGAAGACGAATTTTGTGATCATTCTGAAAATATTATCAGACGTCTTTTCTGATTTTGACAACTGTCATCAGTTTTGTCTTAAACTTAAAATAATGAGCCAAAAACGATTTAGTTCAGCCTCAGCGGAAAAAATTATCATATAAATTAAAGAAAATGCAAGTAAAAATACTATGGTTAGTAATAATTCGATACGGAAACAATTCGCAATCATTTTGTGACGGAAAAGGTTACAAACTAGAAGAAAATACACCAGTCACGGACGAAACATTTAAAATAATTGTAGTTTCTTGTTCAAAACTTTAGCATAGGTTAATTTTGATGCACTATAAAGTTACTTTATTTAGTTTAAATTGAATTAATTGTTGAGAAAAAAAATGTTAAAAAGCTATATTTTGTATTTGAACATTAAAAAATAATCTTTCGAGTACACCACTCGAGAGTGAGAATAAAGAAGAATAGCTATTTGTATGACAAGGGAGAGAAGTGCATAATTTCCTCCCGTGGATAGTTTGATGCCCGACGAGAAGCGGAGGGCTTCAATATCCAAGGGAGGAAATGGCACTTGCTCCTGTGTAATACATATGATTTTTTCTACGACCATTTACAGTGTTCTACATTGGTTTTACATATATTTTATTATATTTTCTTATGCATGACAATCAAAAAATCAAATATGTCAAAATGTCATAATAGGTATTTAGATAATTAACTATTGTTAAAAATCAAAGTACATGGAACGTTGCTAAGGTTGTTTCTTGTTTTCAAAATAAACAAACTTCCAAAAAGTTTATAATAATGTATTCCGAATGTGAAGATGAAGTTTCTCAAGATATTCTGGAAGAAGCAAACGTGGTTTCGTTAAATCTATTACCGTTAAAGTCTATACACTACTATTACAGCTATTTGAAGTTTTTTACTTGTTTGCTTCCAGAGGGAGCCAAAGTATTTTTCTCCCTAGGGAAGCAAAGTATTTTCCTCCCGAGGGAGGAAAAGTACTACTTCGCTCCCTGAAATGAGGGAGCAAAATAGTATTTTCTATGTAGGGGAGTAGAAAAAATAATTTTCCAGTTTTTTTCTCAAACTTGTTGCCATTCGGCAATAGCCACTCGAGCCTTACGGGCTCTTGTGTCTATTGCCTTGTTGCTTGACAATTTTCGAAAAACTGTCGAATTATTTTCAACTTATTCTCACTCTCTTCTGATATTACTACTGATTACTGGCAACTGGCAGATAAGTTGTGTTATTATCATAGTCGTATATTACAAATTAGTTAAATACTCTTTGAGGAGAAAAATATTTCACATTTGAGAAGAGAAAAACAACAACTCGATTTAAAAATGTTTTATTATAAAAAATTACAAAACTATCCAGCTTTTAAAGAAAACTTATTGGTGTTTGAATACTATTAGACACGAATGAACGTTACAATTTTTTCTTTTTTTTTTTTTTTCTGATGGAGCTTTCGCAATCAGGAACCAAACAATGCACTTTTAAAGAGAAGTTCTACACTGAACAATAACCACATAATGACTTAAAAACTAATAAACACAGAACCAATCTAATAAAACTAACAAATTAGACAAAAAAGTACAATAATTTTATAAATCCAGTCACATCACATCATATAAACCTTCGATCATAAACACATGTGGTACAGTGTGGCAACGCGAAAGCTCTAAGTTTTACCAATAATACATTGAAATGTAACTAGATTGCCCACAGTATGGCGGCGGTACAATAGTTAATAAATCGAGTCACATCACATCGTATAAACCTTCGATCATAAACACATATGGCACAGTGTGGCAAAGCGAAATCACTAATTTTTACCAATAATACATTGAAATGTAACTAGATTGCCCACAGTATGGCGCCCCCTATACAGGGACATTTTCACAAGGTCGAGCAATACCAATTGGACGTCCAAAACTCTGAAACTCCTGGAAATGCCCCAAAATCAGCTGTCGTTTGGAGGAAAAATAATGAAAAAAGGCCCATCTATAAATAGGGGTGGGCTTCGGGGTGGAAATTGAAATAATTGGATAAAATTGTAAAACTTTGGATTCAAATAGAATATTACCTTCAGATTCGAGGAAAAATTAACAAAAAATTCCACTGATATATGGGGGTGGGTTTCAGATGGTGGGAATCGAAATAATTGGATAAAATTGTAAAACTGTGACTTAAAATAGAATATTACCTTCAAATTCGAGGGAAAATGGTAAAAAAATTCCACTGATATACAGGAGTGGGTTTCATGTGGCGGAAATCGGAAATATTGAATAAAATTTGGAAACTTCGGATACTGATATAATTTCATCTCGAATTTCCAACTCCAATTTAGAAACATTTATTTAATATTTAATTATATAGCATAAAACTTAAATAAGGCACGACATATAGTGCAATACAATAAATAATAATATTTACAATAAAACACCATACGGTGGAGCCGGTTGGCTTTACACGGGAACCAATTCCACCGGTGTCTCAACGTAGTATGGCCGTTGCCTGTGAATAAATCTTTCAGTACTTGAACACTAGAGGAAATTCTGTTTATTGATTTCTCAAGGAGAGATATACATACACCTTTTGGATTTGTGAGACATATTTTTTTTTTTGGAAAAATCCAGTGAACATTAAAAAAAATATTCAGAAAAAATTAACTGGTAAGTTTTAACAGACCGAGCACCATTAAATATTAATTTAAACGTATTCAAGTCAGAGTTTGATTATCTACACATATAAAGTAATCTTGTTTTGAACACTTACACAAAATTATTCAGAAATATGTAGGTTCTATTTTTTCACAGGGAGGAATATTTTTTTGCTTGAAATAATCTGTTTATTCGTGAAAACTATAAAAAAAAATAATAACAAACAAAAAAAGACAACAGCACGCGGAATTCCCAAGCGATCCACTCATCTTGGTACTAACCACGCCTGACGTTGCTTAACTTCGGTGATCAAACGGGAACCAATTCCACTTAAAACTTTATTTTATATACATATAAAATTAATTCCAATTCTAAAAAAAAATATATAAAATATAAAATAAATATTAAATAATTATACTTTAAATAATATACAATTAATTAATTAAATTTATTTATTATTTAATTAATTAAATACAATTTACAATAAATAAATAAAAAAAATATAATATATATAAATTTTTTCGGTGTCTCAACGTAGTATGGCCGTTGCCTGTAAATAAGTCTTTCAATACTTGAACACTAGAGAAAATCTTGTTTATTGATTTCTCAAGGAGAGATATACATGCACCTGGATCTGTGAGACATATTTTTTTTGGAAAAATCCAGTGTACATTAAAAAAAATATTCAGAAGAAATTGACTGGTAAGTTTTAACAGACTGAGCACCATTAAATATTTATCTAAACGTATTCAAATCAGAGTTCGATTATCTACACACATAAAGTAATCTTGTTTTGAACACTTACACAAAATTATTCAGAAATATGTAGGTTCTAATTTTTCACAGGGAGGAATATTTCTCTGCTTGAAACAATCTGTTTATTCGTGAAAACTATAAAAAAAAAACAAAAAAAATAACAAACAAAAAAAGACAACAGCACGCGGAATTCCCAAGCGATCCAATCATCTTGGTACTAACCACGCCTGACGTTGCTTAACTTCGGTGATCAAACGGGAACCGGTGTTTCAACGTAGTATGGCCGTTGCCTATAAATAAATCTCTCCGTACTTGAACACTACAGGAAATTTTGTTCAATAATGTCTTCAAGAAAGGTATACATTCACCGCTGGATCTTTTGGCCATATATTTGTTAGGTGTCCAGGATACTGTCAAATATAATTAGTACACCACTATATTTTACACAACGTTTTATTAACGAATATATAACATTTACCGTCTCGTTTGGAATTTAGAATGAAAACTGAATCATAATCGTATCGTAGTATATAAACGAAAGCGCTACATAATACAGAAGATAATTAGTACAAAGATGGTTACTCGTCGTAGTGACGTATGATGAATAAATGAATCATATACTCGGTGGTTAGATCCTACACCCGGCCATCCTTAAACTGTCAATCGTCTTTGCAAATATGAGAATATATCTGTAACAAAGTAGTTTTAGAAATAAATTGAAACACGACTCTGGCGTAACTGATACCAACATGCTGTACGTAAATATCACCACAGCGGGTGTAACTGTATGTAAATACAACCACAATGGGTGTAACTTCATGTAAATACCACCACAACGGGTGTAACTGTATGTAAATACCACCACAATGGGTGTAACTGTATGTAAGTACCACTACAACGAGTGTAACTGTAAGTATATACAACCACAGCGGGTGTAACTGTATGTATATGCCACTACAACGGGCGTAACTGTATGAAAATGCCACCATAATGGATGTAACTGTATGTTTGCTGCTGGAGATGTATCCGAACTATCACTAGAACTATAACTGAAACTAGCACTAGGACTGGTATGTGTTTTATTTTTATTTTTTAGGGGCATCATTGTCAGCTTCAATGTTATTTGAAACTAAACAATTTTGTTTTTATTGTGGGACTAAAAAAATCTAGAGAGATTACTATTACTATTATCATAATGTATTCAGTACACACAACAAATAAAAAAGACAACAGCACTCAGAATTCCCAAGTGATCCAATCATCTTGATACTAACCACGCCTGACGTTGCTAAACTCCGGTGATCAAACGGGAACCAAAATCAAATTCAAAACAACTTTATTTTAATTAACTAAAGAACAAAACATGTTTGCCTTCGTTGGACACCCGGTCAGTTGCCGACCCAGCATCCCCGTGTATGAGGGCAGTGGGGCAATTGTTGGGTCGGGCAGAGCGAGGCCGGTTTGGGCTTAGAACTAATTGAACACAATACAACTGCTGAAAATATAAAAACATTTTTAATTGTATAATATAAACATGAAACATAGAAACCGGCGACGTATGCAAAAGCATACGCCGCCGGCATAAAACTTTAAAACAATGCAAAAGAAAATTGTATAAATAAATAAAATTGGTGTACATAAATTTTGAAATATTGATAATGTTACAGTGAGCTAAGCGTGCTGCTTTAAAAGCCTACCTCTAAACAACACAGAACTAGAGCGGGAATGTCTAGTTTCGCTTCTTTTTACTTATATCAATAGATATTTTTTGGTGTATAATAATAATGTGCCGTACTTTACTGATGGTTTGCTTATAATTTGGAATAAATTTTTTGGGAAATTTCGATTACAAAAACGAACAAACAGAAAAGAAGAAAATAAGAGAAAAAATTTAGAATTTTGGAGTTCCCTTTATATTGTGGGCGAGGTCTTCAATTTTTTTAGGAAGCAGCCGTTTTATTTAAATTATTTGCCGAAATATTGGTAGCATTTGGTATGATCAAACGGGAACCGGTAAGTCAATTAACAACTGAAAAAATCATATAAGATGCATAAAGCAGTTTAACTGTATCAGTATTATTATCATGAGAATTTTTGATTACAAAAATCAACGTCTTCACTAGTAATATTGTGTATGCATGTATGTGTAAGTAGCTTTTGAATAAAATGTGACCCGAAGATCACGGATTGAATAATCTTTACGAAACAGCGAGTTACCCAAAGCCTATTTAAAAATTATACTATTCTATTTTATTGAAAACGTCACACTGCAACATTTCCTTAATTTTATACCTAATTTTAAATTAATTAATTTTATTATTTAAATATAATTTAAATTAATATAATTTAATAATTTATTTATAAAAATAAAATTATATGATATAATAAAATTAATAATACATTGAACAGCAAATTGTTGGTGTATATTTTATTAAACGCAGTTAGGAGAATTACACAACCGTTAACGGTATCGATCTATATGTATAGTTTCAAGTAATCTACACATAACGGCCAGTGAAAATCAGCCACAAATCATTAACAAAAAGATTGAAAAGTAGAGGACCCAATACATAACCCTGAGAAACCCCTGACGTTGAGAATTTGGCTGGAAGGTGACCATAACATTCTATACACATTGATGTTTTTGAGAGTAAATAGTTTTAAAGTTTTATAAATGTCTCGATTACGGTGGCATCTCTTTTGTGTATTTTTTAAGTACCTAGACAAATAATGATTGTTACTATCCTCACGAAAACACACGTTTTCATGGCAAAAACAATTACAAAATTTCATTTAGTTTTTTGTTAGGACAAAATGTCAAATAATATGTATATTACAAGGTTTGGCATGTATCAATAAATAATAACAAATAATCATTCAGTCTTTGAGGGGATGGGGCTCCCTTAAAACTAATTTTCGGACACACGGGTACATGAATTTTTTTTCGTGAATCATTATCAGAAATTACCAGGTAAAGTTTTTTCCAGCACAATGAATCATCATGTACAAGTAAAAATAAAAAAGAAAAAAACAGGATACAAAACTAAATAATTTTTCTGCATGATTTGTTTTTGACAAGGTAAATGTAATTTCAGTTACCGGTAGGTGTATACTGTAATATGGTATTGGTATAATTATTTTTATATACGAAAACATTATATTTGGATGTACGTAAGCAGGCATATTATGAAAAATTTAATCATACTGATTATACCAAATTACCGTGATTTAATTTCGTGTACTCTATACAATTTTAAAGAAATGGTAGGTATAACATGAATGTTAATGTACCTATGTCATTATTCAATTCTTAAACATAAATAAAATAAAACGGAATATCAACGCAAAAATATTTTTTCTTGATGCCAAGACGGATACATTTGGTAAATACTTTTTTTAATTCTGAACGCATGAAAACAAAAAATATATAAGTAGTAATTTGATCAGAATAGTTGGTGAATGATTTCTTTAACTTTTATAATTATTGTTGTCTAAGTTTAAAGGGTTTTCTAGCAAACGTTTTTCTTATAATTCCAAAATTTCTTATTTGAGGAGATAAACAGATATTTTAAAACAATTTTTACAAGAAAATAATAATCGCACCTAGTAAGAATTTGTTTTTAGTATCTGGCTGTCAGCCATTTGTCCAACACAAAAATAAAAAATAAAGCTTTGAAATGGTGTTTAACGAGGGAAAACAATATATAATTGGTGCTGTATATGTGATGGAATGTTACTTATGTGAAAGTTATAACAAATAGGTACTGTACCAAATAAGTGCAACATCGTTCATTTCGTGAGCATAATTGCATGAGGTTCGACACGTATTTTGAATTTTAGTAACAAAAAATATATATTTGTCAATTGTTAATGAAATATTTATAAAATTATTTCGAAAAATAAGTTCCTGAAATTGTGGGCCAGGGTGGAAGACTTTTAAAATATTTTTGTTCTTCTTCTGGCTCTTCAAAATGTCTGTTTATCATTAATATTATTACTATTATTATTTCGGAATAACCGATGCCGGATAGTCCTCCCGTGGCCTCCAACGCCTCACGGGAGTCGCGCCGGCGCATTAACTACAGCCACTCCCCCACATCCAGCAGGGTTAGTCACTGTAGATACCAGAATCGTGTGCCCTAAGCAGGCGGAGAAAACCCAGAATGACCGCCTTCTGCATTTGGCCTGCCAGCCACTCGGCTGATGTTTGGCACGCCGGTATGCTCTTTAATTCCGAGAACAGCGTAGGCGTTATCCCTCCGAGTACACCGATTATTAGGACGACCATTTTAAAGGAATAGCCTGGGTACAACACATGGAGCTCGTATCGGAGATCGCGATATTTGGTCCGTTTCTCCTTCTCTTTCAAAATTATGTTTTCTCCGCTAGTGCCGAAAAATCGATGACATACATCACCTTGAGTTGATGGTCGAGGAGGACTATGTCAGGCTTGTTGACTTGGTTAGCCTGACCGCCGGGAACGAGTAGTTCCAGTAAATCAGGCATTTCTCATTCTCAACAACGGACTCAATATCTCCGGGGACGTGAGGCAGCACTGGTGTCTGGTCTATCCCCTACGAGTGCCTTAGATGATAGTATAGCACGCGCAACGTCGCGTTATGTCGGTGGATGTAGGCCGAAACCACGTATACGGGGCATGCAGATAGTATGTGCATGAGCGATTCCGGGGCCTGACGGAAGGTCCTGCAGTTGATGTCAGGAATCTCTACACGCCACACACGGCTGCGGTAGACCAAGGTGATAACACCATCTTGGCAGGCCATAATGAATCCCTCGGTCTCCGACTTAAGCCCGGCTGACCTTAGAAAGGCGAATGTCAGCCTGGTCGATAAACCCAGTGTTTCTATGTTCTTATTGAAGACACCATGCTGGGGTTTATCGACGTGCTGCCGAAACGGATTCTCCTGTTCGGCAGCTCTAATTCGGGCTTTCAGGTGATTTGGTTGAGGTTCAGTGACTACCTCTACATCACCACCTCGCCGGCCACCTCGCCTGGTGTCGATTGCGAGACCAACTTCATCTGCTGCTCTTTTTGCTGCCTTGAACAATTCTGCTCTCATTTCTGTAGTTTCGTGATGTTTTACAAACCGCAAGAGGGGATCTGAACCTCTGAGGATGTTACATGCCATACTCAGTACTACTCTGCCATGCGTACACTCCAGGCTCAAGTGTCCTCGACCCCCCCGTTGACGTGGGAGGTACACACGAGGAACGGACGATCCAGGATGAATGCTTTTGTAAATATTCATCATCTTGCGGGTATCTCTCTCTAATTGGTGCAGCTCGTCTACTTTCCACTCACTACTCCAAAGGAGTGGAACAGCAAGCATGTTAGTCGCAGACACCTTGTTCTTCCCCGAAAGTTTGGAACACCAAATCTTTCAGAGATGGTGTCTGTATTTGCTGCATGCCATTGAACTGTGTGTGCGAAGGCTGAAATATTCATCTGCTCTGTCGTGACCCGCTGTGCATCTGATGTTATGGCGAACCGAGTCTTCCAGAGCGGCAGCAGCTCTTCTATGCATCTCACTAGTGGTGCTGGTACTGCAAGACATTCGAGCAAGTGCAACAATAGCTCGTGCGATGTTGTATCAAATATCTAGCGGTAATCAATCCAGGCCATCGATAGATTCCCCTTGTATTGCACTGAATCCTGTGTAATACAACGGTCTATCAGCAGGTTATCCTTGCAACCTGCCATGCTCTTCTTGGCACCGCGCTGTTCATGTATCTGCTGGAAGACCGGATCAACAGACCTCAGTGTCCTAGCATACAAGATACGTGTAAATTTGTAACAGGAGTTGAGGCAAATGATCGGCCTATAATTTTTAGGGTCGGAAAGATCTCCTTTTTTTTAGGGATAAGCACAGTACGTTCCTCGACGAACCAGTCCAGAATCTGCTGCCCCTCGTTCAATCATGAGTTGAAAAAACGCGCGAGATGGAGGTGGATGAAAGGAAATTTCTTCCACCACCAGTTGTTAACAAGTGGTTGTTGGACTTCATCCGTACTGATTGCCGGGTACACTTTTTCTGGCTCTTTAAGACGTCTGTGGCACAGAGCCACGAAGTGTGCAATTGCTGAAGTGTCGCTATTGAATGGACGCGTCGTTTCGTAGATTTCCTTCCAGAATGTTTCGACATCTTCTACAGTCGGCGGATTACCGACAACACGCTACGGCCCTTGAAAGATGCGGGAAGGATTCGTACGGAACAAATTGTTTTGCTCCATACACCTCACCCGCCTCTTCAACATTTTCTTTATAGCCTTGAGCGCTCGGATTCTATCTAGACTATCTGCTGCTTTATGGTAAGCATCACTGTTAGATTTAGAATGTGGTGACATCTTAATCCGGCTGCTATGCGCCGGATTCTGGGAGTAAAAACTCTACCATTTCTCATGTATTTTACACACTATATATCCGAGAGGCGTGTTGTCTGGCCGACTCTATTTTGCCTTCCATTTTTTGTACACGCCGATTGGTTTTCTCGGCCTCCTTTATAGTGTTAGATGACCTCTCACGGGGGAAAAGTTGCTTCGCGGCGTTGTACACGACACAGTTGATTTGCCAGATGTCTGCATCTTTTGAAAGTTCCTCATCGATGACCGCATCCATTCTAACCAGGTCTTGTGGCTTTAGGTTAGCCCTGGTGTTAAGGCTAACCCACGTCCTTAAGTCGGTTCGGTAAACCGTGATCCACTAACCAATAAAGCGGGCTATTTGGGATTGGCCCTCTGTCCCAAAATGTCCTTAATATCGTTAGATTTATCATTTTTAGTAAAATTCCCATTTTCCTGGGAATTAGAGTTTGGGGAAATTCCCCCCGAAGTTTTCCATTTCCGGGAAACTTACCTCGGGAAAATTCCCGGCATCACTAATAATCAATGAACTTGTTTAAATTGTTGTTTTGAAGAACGATAACAATGAGTCTCTAAGTACGTTTGCCCAAGCATATGAAGTTTGCAGGTATGGAGAATTTTAAAAATGGAACACAAATTTCACCCCTACAAGACAAATCTTGTTTAAGAACTAAATATGATGAAGAAAATGACCGAGAACTACAATTTTGCGAAATTATGATTCGTGAACTGTCTCTTACTGTAGGTGTATTGGTCTAATACAAATCCGCATTTATTTAGTGAAACCCATTCCAACATCCACATGTTTGGGCAGGTATTCTAGAAGACCATATTGCTGGTCTCTTTGAAACCACTGTTGATCTGCGTAAAACAGAGACAGCTACTGGAAATGACGAAAATTTGCTTGGAAATTAGTTTACCACAATATGGTGCACCTCCTCTCAATATGGCCACCGTGTGACAATTTATAAACCCTGTATATTTTAATTTACTTTTGATCATAAACTTTTCTTTTTCATCTTTAACCTTTTAGGTGTTACATTATAACTTTGACAAAATATTGAGCAACCCTGTATATAATCCACAAACTAAATTGTAGAAAATAAATCTGATTGAAATCTTTATAATACGCCCTGGAGTGTTGAAGAAACGTATCTGTGCCACAAAAACTAATTGACATTCTTTAGATAATATAAACATAATCAAATTTTTATGAGATAATAAAATGGTGGTATAATTTGTTTTTAATAGGAAAAAAAGTGGAGTAACGGCGTTAGTTGTATAATTGCTCAGTGGTGTGAAACACTACCAGAAATGTGACGACAACAAAGTGGGACAACATTTCAATAAATTCTTTTCTGCTCTGCTAGTCGCATAATAAATAATTAAATGGAATAAATTAATAGATTAACAAGTGAAATAAAACAAGTACTATTTGTAGTTCTTATAAATTTGGTATTACAACAGTATCACTTCTGGATGAAAGAGACAGTTGTTTTCTCTTCCAAGATTACAGCTTATCTTTTAATTCCTTGCAGGGTGGTCTTTCAATTGTGTCGTCTTACTTAATTATCGTTAACATTTACGTAATAGTGAATTCAATGTGCACACTATTAGTTGCAGAAATTAGAACTATTATTGTTCTGATGTAAATTCGTCGAACTTGCAGTTTATTTGCACAATCATAAACAAATTTGGTCATAGAATTTTGCATATGTATATGTAACTGTAACTTCGACTATTTTTTTAGGTAACATTACTACTAAGAAAAAAATAATAAATTAATTATTTGGGTATTATTACATGCGTATCCTTTCAAACCTAATAATCTGATGATAACAATAAACAACCTATAGTTTTTTACATTTTACACTGTTATTCTTATCTGAATGCGCAAGTATAAAAGTTTTAGGTAGATAGATAATAAATTAAACACGACACTTCAAATACATTTTGTCGCAGAAACTATTAAAACAACCACTTCACATAGATGCAAGATGACATTGGATTACAAAATAGTATTCATACTAGTATTAGAAGCAAAAAAATTTATATTAAAAAAAATTTTGAGTCATCAAAAGATTCTCTTCGTTACAATACAAAAACAAAACCGCTACACCCCTTTCGAAACTATAGGTAGTTTATTGTTATCATCAGAAGATTAGGTTTGAAAGGATCCTAATGTAATACCCAAATAGTTATGTTATTATTTTTTCTAAAAACGCATAATACGAAACAAGTAAAATGTCAGATTCTTTAAATTAATATTACGATTATAATAATTTATTATAAATTGTTTACAGTTTTTGCTGCAAAAAACACGATAATATCGGTAATCGGAATGTTATCTGTGAATAAATAAACAGGGCGATTCATTACGAATGGGAAATCTCGAAACAGAAGATACTAGAGACCAAAATATGACGATTGAGCACAAGATGCCTCATATAAATGTTGCTGGTTTAAGGGATACAGGGTGTGCAATGTTAGAATTTTATTTTGAAATTTCTCAATAATTTTGAAGTGTTCATAATATCAACTTAAAAATTGACAGCTTTACGTTTCTTGGCATGACAAATAAGAATTTACAACTAATTTTAACGTTGCTCATAGAGGACGCTACTTATACAAAATTAATCGAAAATCTGAATGAGCGTCCTTCACATGAAAAAATTACTCTTGTTTAATTTCGATATCTCTATCCGCCTTCATTTGTTCTTAAAAGTTTCAATAGATTTCGTTTTCATGTAATTTTTAATTCTTTAAATGCAGTGTGCCAGGTAAATCATAAACAATTAATAGAATTAGCCAAAGACACAGAGAATTATAATTTAATATCAGTTTTTAATTTTACTCTCTTCAAATAAAGCCGACTTTAAATTTGAGCAAATGGGCACAAGACAACTGGACGAAATAAATTTGACGAGCGATAATTGGACATAACGAAAACAGGACGCTATACGACAATTGGACGACGCATGGAAATAAAAAATAAAGTTTACTGATCCAAGTGCTTGGAAAATTAAGTTTTGTCAAATTTCTGAGATTTGCTGGGAGGTTTTCCGCTGCTTTCTTTACTTTTTTCTTTATAAAACACCAACAGTAGGCAGCTGAGCTGAAAACTGTTGTTGGTAAATCTGGAGATATATTGGCCAATATGACCTGAGCAGTAGGCTCCATTTGCTTCGCTATTTCTTTCATGTTTGCAGTATCTATCTTGGCTTGAATCCTAGCGGTATCAACAACATGTAGTTGCGGTATACTACGAACTACTTCTTTTTGTACCGAATACACTCTACCTGGGCAGCGATTCTTGTTATAATCGACACACTTCCAAAAATGTTCTCCCCCAATAAATTCTTTCTCTCTTGTGAACGAAATCATCATATAAGAACATTGGGTTGCGCCTTTTACTTGTCACAAATTTCAGAACCATATTAACACTTCAAATTATGTGATACTTCGAACACTGAATTAAAGAATGGTAGTGGCGACATGTTGTAACGAAGTGATTATTTTATAGAATTAAAATATGTACCTAGGTGCTATTTGTCTGAATCAAAAGATATTTTAAACATTATAATACCGCGCCCTTAATAGTGGTATTGTCAGTTGCTCATTAATAATAGTATAATTGTTATTTATAAGATAGGTAGTAGTGATCCGTTTGTATAAACATTCCAAATATGCCGAGCTGCAGACAGTACGTGAATCGCGAAACACGAATCGCGCATATTGTCCCCGGCACTCCTGTGCCTGCCCCACCGTGAAGGACCCCGAGACTGGAAACAAACAAACAAATCAGTTTCCGTCTAGCTGCTGACCGAAGAACCACGCCGACCAGCATAGTAAGTAATCTTGTGAGTATAGAGGTACATAGGTATATAAATTTAATTGCGAAGTCCGTAAAAGGTGACGTAGTTGCCATATTCTGCGCATGACTACCGCGTCTCCTCTTACTTCTGCTTTTGGCAGAGTTTAGTAGCTTGAGGATTTTTCAGAGCGTCCAGAAGAGTCCGTTACTGCCGTCAGTACCTACCAGACGTGCCGACACCGACCGCTCCAGAGAAGAAGCAGCCCAGGATACGGAAGTAGGTATTAAGGTTTGGTAAATAAAGGTTTGGTAAATAAAAAGTATTACTTGGCTGGTGTGTATTTTCCGGACATTGTTTAGTGTGCTTGTATTAACGCTTGCTTCCCCTCCTGATATCCGTCCGTCGTCTGCTTGTGGCCGCTTCATTATTGCTGGTCACCTTTTTCACTGCTTAATCACCGCATTACCGTGTCGCACCGCTGGTACGCCCGCTTACTGTCCCCGCTCGCCTGTAATTAAGACCGCTTGTAGAATAAGTTGTAATTTATTAAGATGTATATATAGTGTAAATAATAATTAGTGTGTAGAATAAATGTAAATATATTGAATGAGAGTCGTTTCATTAACTGTAGTGTGTAAGTTACCTTTTTACCGACCCCTGGCTTATCCGTTTCTTCACTGTAGTTGCCCGGCCTCTATCGTCCCGCCGATAGAATAAAGTGGTGTTTCTGCACTCTAAACAGAAACTGGCGCCCGAGATATCCATACCGTGAGCACCGCCGTACTGTTGGGCGTCAAAGTGACACTTCTGTTCTTGTGTAGAAAAGAAGGCTACGTCACAATGTGTCCAATTGTTGCATGCGTCCAAATGTTATATGCGTCCGACTGTCACATGCATTCAAATTTCGTGTACCAAATTGACCGCATATACTTTCCGCATGTCAAATTTTCCAAGTTCGATAGACGCAATACATAACGTCTACATGGCTCGCCAACATAATGTTTACCACATTCACACGGAATACTGTAAATACAAATTTTGGAGATTTGTCAGTTATTTGGAGGTTTAGTTCTCGATGAAATAGATCTCAACACTCAACATATTACTGAACTAAAATGCCATCCTAGCGGATACTTTCTTTGCAATTTGAGATAATTTGTCCAATAAAAGAGGTATCCTTTGTTGTTTGGATCTTTGCGAGTCTCAATGAGTAGCCGTTTGATTCAAATAAACAAAAATAAATAGAAAGGTCAACTCTACTTTTGAGCAATGGCTATTAATGGACAACGTTTCGTTTATACATATTATCATTGTATTTGTTGATACTATAAATGCAATGCTGCAATATAGTAGTACACGAGCGGGTCGTATCTAGAGTCCTTTAAGTAAAGAGTCTGGCCATAGGTATGTCATCTTTTTTTATTGACTCGGACGGTCACATGGTACGCTACGTCCATATTTGTCGATTTCATTGTTTGTTTACATTTAGTTTCTGTGTATTTTAATTTGCACTGGAGGGTTGTTAGCCCAATCAATAAAAACATCCAACCTTGCAAAAGGTCACGTATTTATAATTTTTTAATATGTTGTTAGGACCTATGGCAATAGTAAGAAACCAAATTTGTTATCTAGAAAGATCTGTGCTAGCTGTGCAATGCGCTAAAAACAGCGAAATGTTTTCGGTTTTTGCTCAATATCTCCTAAAGTATGCGTTCTACAGAAAAAAAGTTCTTCTTACCTTTCTTAAAGTAGATAAAATTTGCTAAAATATAAATCAAATATAACAAAACAAACTCTGTATGTTCAGTACTTTCCGAGAAACAGCACTTCAAAAATTGGCAATTTTTTCCAACGACAAATAGTCTTTAAGATATATTAACTTTGAGCGCGGCACACGATTAAAGTATAAAAGATACAAACTGTCGCAGACTTTTTTTTTGGAGAATTTTGAGAGCTACAACTTTGGTCCTATAAAATGTTGAAAAATTTCTTACGGATCTCTCATTTGGGTGAAGGGTCGCGGCGAACCTTTTTTTAAAATGTTTTTTTATTTTCTTTTGCATTTGTCTGGTCAGTTGAATCTGAAACTTTGGATCATTATACTCAGTTTTTAATTCTGAATAACTACAACAAATTTTCAATCACTACTTGATTAATTGTCAGCTTCTCACCTCATTTTCTTGGACTACTAACCATTGCACAAATGGAAAATCATGGGCCGCCGCTTGCTGTATGGCCAGAATCTTACTTAAAGGACTCTAGTCGTACCTAATTTGATATACGCGCAAGGATCCAAACAACAAACTATATACCCAATGGAGTCACTGCTGTAAAATTAAACTTATTCTGTTTTCAATATTTGTAAGGTAAACTTAAATTATTTCTCTTTAGTCTTGTATATCATAATTTCCAATTCTATTAAGATGTTAAAAATCGTGTGAAAGAATATACCAGTTTTCTGGGTACGATATTAACCGGGTAGCCAAAAGCTCAAATACCTGTTTTTTCTTAATAAAAAATAGCGGCAAAAAAAATACATACTTTGGCTATATTATATACACAAAAAGTTTTGATTGTAGTTACTAGTTATAAAATACAAAGATAAATTAATTCTTCTTCTCGTAGAAAAACATATTCAGTTATAAAAACTTGATGATATAAAAAACCTCACTGTGCAAAAAATAATAAAAAATTTAGGAAAAACCCATTCACCATCAGACAACTACTTAATAAATTATGCTTTGTATAATTTTTAATTAAAGACTCATCTTTTCAATATTGTTTACCACTTATATCTTAAAGAGTCAATTAATCATTTGATACAATAAATAAGCTCTCGTAAGCTCTATAGGCCTTTTATATCTCTAATTGAATGTTAATTTCAGTCTGAATTTAACTAATCAAAGCTGAAACTAAATTCGTTCTGGACATTTTTTGTCGGCCGTCTACGGCTGTTATGGCAAACCGTGTCAGTAATGCAATGCGATGCTATGCGCAACATCCGCTAGATAAAGTTTTATATGACTTTAAACGACATATTGCCAGCATGCACACTCAGGGAATTTTAATTAGTACAATTAAAAAAAATGCAAGTTTAATGTACTTTGACATGTGTTGCTTTTGCAATAACAATTTAAATTGCGGATATTGTACTAAATAATTAAAAACTCTGAAACTCATCATTAATATTAATTAAAAACTTTGTAAATTTGTAATATTTGTGAAAATAAGTAAATACTCAGCTAGGTTCTCGTAACCTCGTTAAAAAATGATGCCTTGAATTTGCAAACCTTCTACTCAAGCTGAATTAAATAGGAATGGTCAAAAAAATGCACGGCACAAATTCAGGAATTGGCTTTACCTATGGAAAACCAGAAAAATAAAGTTACTTTTCGAACTAATAAAAAAAAACTGTCAGTAGTTTTGTCTATAATTTCATCTACTATGCATTTTATTATTTAAAATGTGATAATTAATTGTTTTTGTTTTTTTCTGGTTTCCTTCAACAGAAACTGTTTAATTGCGATTTGCAGATTTATATTGGCACCAAATGAAAACGCTACCTTAAAGAAAATATTGCTGTGGTGAATTCTTTACCCAAGGAATGATTTCTGAATTATAATAATAACACCACATGAAAAAATTCATTTCTGAATTAATTGCAATTAAACAATAACAACAACATAACAAGTTCGGGTTTTTGTCCGCTGAGTAGTTGTTTCCTGTAAATCTTATTCAGTATACATTATAGCTTATCAGGGTTAGAAGTAACAGCTCTTGGTATCTGCTATCAGTGACTAAGACATTAATGATGTCTGACGAGTAGTAGTACTGACCACCAGAGGGATACACTTATCACTCACTATGTCTGTCTTGCTTAGTCTGCTTTAGGCTAGCCTGGTTTGCTATTATTATTTGTCTTTTCCATTACTTATGGCATACTGACGAGAACATAAAAAAGTTCGAAACCGGTCTATGTCTAGTGAGGAATTGACAAATGATTTTAGCTACCAAACAAGACTTGCAGGTTTAATTCAATGCAGGTCGGGGCTTTTGTCCGCTGAGTAGTTGTTTCCTGTAAGTCTTATTCAGTATATAGTTTAGCCCTCCAGGGTTAGAGGTCACAGCTCTTGGCACCTGCTTTGCAGGTCGCTATCAGACACTAAGGCATCAATGATGTCTGACGGGTAGTAGTACTGACCACCAGAGGGATACACTTATCACTCACTATGTCTATATTGTTCAACTTGGAAAAAGTTTCTATGGCTTCGTGGTCAAGCTGTAAGGAACTTACCGCTCGCTTCGGAGTCCCGGGTTAGGTTCCCGGTCGAAAAGCTGCAATTTTCTCTTGAGTAAAAATTAACCCTAGCATACTTGCATATTGTATATAATCGACATCACGAAAGATTACCGTTACGCCATCGTTATAATTCATATGAATCAAATCAGCACTACGTCATTCAAATTCATGCTTGTTGAAATGACGTCCAGATATAAACAAACTTTACTCGTTGAAAGGTAAAAAAATAAAAACATAACCTACAACTTGTCTGCTAAAAGTGAGAATAATTCAACAATTTAACCAGTCTTAAAATTTGAACAAATTTTATATTTGTATATAATTTGGCAAAATGTAGATTACTTGTAGATATTAATAATTACATTTAAATCAATCATCATTAATAAAAAACTGTCTGATGGCGTTCTAGAAAAAGGATTATGCATGTATTTTTAAGATTCATTATCATTAACACTAAAATATATATTTTGTTTTTAAGATTAAGTATCGTTAGTTCTGAAAAAACTATTTGTTATAGGCCAAAATTAATAAAATAAGGAAAAGCGATAAAAATGAAACTCAAAGATAAACAAATCCAAATTTTTTTCTGCTGACATGCAGAAACAAGAAACCATGAATCATGTGACAACGGCGCTAGTCAAAAGTGTTCGATCAGGTTGATCGATATAATTTTCGCTTGTTACTGATACGTACGAAATTAGGCCTTCTCTTTCTTTTTCGTCAAGGAAGTTAAGTTTTCATATAATGCATCAACAACGTTAGTCTGAAATATTAACAGTAACATATAACGGACTTCCCTGCGCTGTCTCTCTCGTTTTATTATTTTGTAAACAAAGAACGCTTGAACAGCGTACGTTGTAGATTAGAAATAATTTTGTGACGTAACGCCATTCTTTCTTGATGTCGATTATACGTATTTAATTTCAGAACATTTTAAATTTTTTATTGGTACAATTCTCATTTAATGAATAATGTAATAAAATCAAGTACTGGATAACTGTTAATACAATCTGAAATGTTGCAGAGTTTTTCCTTTAAAAGTAACAAAATAATTATTGTAGAGATAGTGCTGAAACTAAAGTGTTGCGAAAATATTTCGAAAACCAGACATTTCAATATATTAAGTATATAATTTTGAACTTTAATTTTACGGTGTGGAATAGTTGATTGTCGGCCTCAAATGCATCTAATTATAAACAAAAATAGACAAAGGCTTAAAGCCTTTGTTTATTGTAATATCACAGAGCTCCTTTGTAATTATATGTTTTTTGGTTTAGTTCGTGAACATATTTATTATCTGAGTTGCGTACTTTTGAAAACGTAATATATAATTGTCCATGGGAATAGCAGTCATTATATTTCCACGCCACATACCGTAAAATAACACAATTTCGTCTTTTTTTTAAAGAATATCTTGAATTGTACCTTTACAGTCATCGTAATTGAAAAAATAAGGCATTGTAATTTATCATATCAGTAGACAGGGTCTGTTAAACCGATTTACTTTTTTGTTGTGATATCAAGACGTTCTTTAGTTTAATATTTATGGTAATAAAGGAATAATGCCTGTATCCTTTTAAATATTTATTCAATGAAAACGTTTTTTTATCTGTTATAGTCTCGTTGCTGTGGCAGTCAACTTTGTCTCTTCAAACGGCACACTATATTTTCTTTTAAATTAGCACATTTTGAAAATTTTGAGCAAGACCAATTATGCACAATTGTATTACTTCAGTAAATTGCCCCAATTCCACTAATAATTATATTGAAATGACAACTATGTAGTGGTGATAAACCAACGATACCATAAATTCGATAGCCATAATTACAGGAGACTTAAGTACTTACGGCACATCAATTACATGAAATATTCAAAATGTCTACTGTTATTTTGATACACAGTTCTAATCGTTCCATAAAAGACTGCCTCCATTCCCAAATACTTCATCTCCTATTACCCTCACTGCACCAACAATTCGAACTCTCTGGTCAACTTTGGTCGTTCCTTGAACATTTGGTATTCTATGTGATAACATAGTCATATCAGGTGACCGAGCCGACCTCTCTATTTCTCCTTTACGTCCGAACCACCCATTTGGAAAACTATTTAAATAATTTCTTCACCTCTAATTCAAAGTGTGGATGTGCCTCATTTAGTTGAAACAAAATATCATCGCTGTTATCCGGATAAAGAGCTTCTATTGCAAATATCTCTCCAACCATTCAATTTCTGGGGTCATTGGGTGCAACTTCAATTATCCAGTCGAAATTATACTGGGCCCAATAACTGCAGTTATGCCTATTTACAGTTCCATGCAACATGAAGTTGGCTTCATCAAATCGTTTACAAAATGTGGATTTTATCGACAATTCCTCATAATTTCGAAAAATCTTAACCTCCTATCGAAATCGTGTTCGGTAAGTTCTTGCAGTAAATACATCTTGCAGAGGTGGCTTTTGCTATGGTTTGCAGGGATGCACAACCCCAGAAACGAAAACAAAAAAAGTGGTATTTAATTTGTCGTAATAATCAACGCAATATATTCGATTTAATTGGTTAAAATTTATAATACATAATTTACCAGAAATACGGATCACTTTCGGTGTCGTCCCAACCCGGTGCTGTCGCTACTAATCCTATTTACGTTAGACATCGGCACTGGTTTGCATACTGTCAGCAAACCAATTAGTTCAATTGCAGTCCTGCGCATTAACGAGCTCTCAGCCTCTCCCTTCTACATACGAGTCTATTCCAAAAAGGTTCAACAGGTTGCAAATCAAGTACAAACTTAGTAGCTTAGTAGTTCAGGGCTCAGGGCTTTAGCCAGCCCAGTTTTTTTGTATGTATACGCGTATGAACGGCATTTTTATTATCGTAAACCTGAATTCTACGAAATGTTTAATAGCGGAGCCATTCTGTAATCGAACTTCACCGACAAAATTGAAATAAAAAGGCTAGGATGATCTACTCCAAATTTGAACATAAAACAATCCGTTTCCAGAAAAACGAACCTTTAATTAAGCTTTTAATTCAGACATTTATAATAAACATATGTGGACTTGTGGTTGAGATGTGAAAAATGCGCTTTTTTTGCCAAAAAAAAAAAACGTATTGCTCAAACAAATGATAGTACAGCAGCCATGACCGGGTAGTCTAACGGGGTATAAGTAATTATTAATTAATGTTGGTGAGTCTGAAAGTTAGTTTATATTATTATAAGTATTCTTGTGCAAATAGATGTTTTTTCTAGAAAACATTCATAGTTGGTGACTGTTAACTTATGTAACGCAACTTATTACACTAAATGGTACCTTTAAAAATTGCAACCCCCACATTTCTACAGCACGAGCCGCCACTGGTATCTTGTAGAAATAGAATTTCTCCTTTTAATTCTGAACAAATCTTTGGTATCATTTCGGATAAGTTTCCTCTACCGCCAATAACACATTTAGTGCAGCATTGTAATCTTTTTTTGGTCGGCCTGATTTTGGTATGTCCATAATGCTTCCCGTGCCTCTGTATATTCTTTTTACTTTCAAGACACAAGACCGAGTAATCGAGTCACGTTTGGGACAAATTTCAGTAAATAACGTACAGACTTCTTGTTGCGTTCTTTTTCTGTCTCCAAATTCAATCATAATAGAATATCAATTCGTTCCTTTTCTGTTAGGTGAACCATTTTCACTTTTAACCTCAGCTAAATTCAGCTGCGTAGAATAATAAAATCACACTAAAATTTAAACGATATCAGATAATATTAAAAATACGAAAATATGCGACAAAAATATGCTTTTTAACACGCTTATATTGCTTACACCTGTATGTATCTATGTATGTACTATATACCGGAATCTTTCAACGTAATCTTCACCAAATTTACAAGTACGTCGGATTAAATTGAAAATATGACACGTTTTAAAGAATGACAATACAATAATTTTAATGGTATCGACGCTTTCTCTTAAAAAAAATTTTAAGCGGATGTCAAAGTTATGTGATCGGCGCATCCGCCAAAATAACGGAATCTTTCAACGTAATTTTCACCAACTTCAAGACGTCTGATTAAATTGAAAATTTGCACACGTATTAAGGACCGATGACAATACAATAATTTGATGCGTATCGACACATTTATCTTAAAAAAAATGTCTAAGCGGATGTCAAAGTTGTGTGATCGGCGCATTCGCCAAAATATCGCATCCATGATAAGTTGGCAGACAGTTAACCACTAATTGAATACCGTAACTCATACTATACTTGAAATACAAGATGAACTAGTTACCAATTTACGATAAGAATATATTTTTTTTGAAAGCAGTTAATTCTTTCATTTTGTCAAAATATACGGCAATTCAACAATAGCAATACAATAATTTGAAAAAGAAAATAAAAAAAAATTCCGAAATAAATTCAAATCAATAAATTTTGAAAAAAATTTGAATTAAAAAATTTCGACAAAAATTCTTGAAGACTATTACATTTGTTTTCGTTTCATAACTAAAAAATAAAAAAAATAAATTATGGTTTAAAAAACTAAAAAAACACGCTTTTAATAGCAAACCGAACTAAAAAGTAAAAAATAAGAATGAAGTGATCCTTCAAAATTCTTATTTTTTTAAATAGCACGTTTTACTCTATTAAAGCGTGTTTTTTTAGTTTTTTAAACTATAATTTATTTATTCTCATAAAAAAGTAGACCATAAGTTACGGGCCCATTTCATAAAAAAGGTGGACCATAAGATACGGGTCTGTTTCTTTCAATACGTCAGCCATACACAAGATTCTGTGGACTAACGTCATTTGTAAATTCTGACACAATTAGGGAAATATAAAAGTAAAAACAAATCAGTCAAAATCACATGGATCAAGAATCATATTGGTTATAAGGGAATTGAAATAGTAGGCGCCTTGGCTAAAGACGTATGTACAAATGGAGACAAAAATATATACAAAATACCCGCATCGGATTTTATGAGGCAAATAAGACATAAAGTCAAAATAAACTTCAACAGTAATTTTACTTCAAGCGAGTAAGGTAAATTTTATCATTTCAATCAGACACTCCTAACGTAGCATGGCTCACAAAGACCAAACAGGGAATGAGCAAAAAATGTAGTTAGAATAATATGTAGTTTAAGATCAGGAGTCAGGACACTGCTTAACAAAATGTTACAAGGATAAAAGCAAACTAGCCGACTCTTACAAATGTGGCAATTCTGGAGAAGAAAAAACTTAATTGTAACGAATATAGTGGAAAACGAAATTCTTTGCTGAATGAACTTGAAAACAAATAACATATTTTACACGTTTAATTTCTAATATTTGTTAAGTTTAAATAATGTTAGTATATTCAAGCAGCACATTTAGTAGTCTCTACGTAGTAGCTACTATCAGTAGAACTTTAAAGGTTTCCGCACCGTTAAGTAATGGGAAGATCCTTCTATCAAGCATTTACCAAAACGTAACAATTACTATTCCAGAACTTTCTTCCCTGTTACGTGTTGACAACCAGGTTATTACGTAAACAGAACGTAACCAAGTAGTAGAAATGACTAACTTTTGGAACAGCTCTGTAGTGGGATGAGAGCAAACTATATTTTGTTCTCTCTAGAATAGCACAATATAATGTATTGCAATCAGACTTTCTGATTGTGAGTTTGAGGTCAATATGTCCATGTTAAATCGATTAAATGAAATATGTGTAGGTAATAAACTATGATGTTTTGCATTCACTCTTAGTGTGGAAATTAAAACGACTACTTGTTCTCTGTAAAATATTCCCATGATACTTCGACAAAAAAGAAAATAATTTTTTTTGAAAAAAATATTCCAAAATTATGTGTACTATCGAAAATACAAAATTTTTGATACAAAACTTTTTTCTGTTTTATGTATTACAAGTAATAATGATCTATTTATAAAACATGTTTGCAAGTGCCCATATTTATTAAAAAAAAATGGTTCTCAAAATTATATTTTTATACATGTCAATACGGCGTCATCATTCAATAATAGAATAGTGATTTTGGTTCGAGTAACACAAAATGTATTTAAATATTATCGCGTGCCTACGCTAGAATTTTGTATGTGCTCATATGAAATGACTGGAGTAAACGTAAAGATAGATTCATTGTTTCGTATTAAATTAGCGAAAATCAAATAAATGATTAACTCGGGGATTGTTTACCTTGAATACCAACAAAATTCATTGTGTCGAAAATTTCGACTGACAGTTGAATCATTTTTATCCATATCTTCTGTCATCACTCACATATCCGACAATTCTGTAAATTCCCTAAGTTATTCATTTACCTGAATTTCACAAATTTGTTCAGTGGAGGAAATTTTAATTAATAACAATTAACGGTAAATCACAATCACAAGGAAAATTACATTCTTTACCTCAACATTTGTTGGTTCTTCACTGCAATGTCCGATTTTCCCGAGAATTTTCCTACCACTGGTTATTTATCTGTTTCAATGAATAAGGGTCGATTCTGCATTAATCAAATAATTTGTTAAATTGTTAACTTCACTTAACTAACACATAAGTTTTCAACAAAAGGTCGATGAAAGCCGGAAAATTTTTATTGTTGTTTTACTGCATTTCGACGCCATGTTCGATTGGTTCCGAATAAGAAAGTGTTGACTTAAAAGTTAATATCACTTTATAGTAACTATTCAAGGTATACGTAACTTTGTAGTCATTTTGAACTAGTAGGGAGTAGTAAAAATCATTTTAAAGCCTCCTCGTTCGTAAAGTAACATTATTTTTACTTGAGATGTCACTAATAATAACTTTGACAACTTTAAAGTTCCAGAAATGTTCCCGACCACGTTACAGTAATTTTAAATAGAACACTTTCAGTTATCATTACTTTGAAGTGATTTTTGGTTAACGTTGTAAAGTCGGAATTACTACTAATTCTCACATTAAAGTTGAATATGCTTTAAAGTAATGCAGAGTAGTATCCGCGACGTTGCATATACTGAAGCAGTTACTTGAAAGTATAATTTATGTAATTGTTACGACACAGGCATACCACAAGATGAATTTTACACTAAAGTCGTAAGTTTAGTGACTGTTATGTAATGCCTACTAATATCTTAAAAGTTCCGATGCCAGTTCCGTCACATTGGTGCTAGTTGGGATTGTCGCATATACAACTTTTTTAAACAAATTGATGTAAATCTAGAATACGTATAATAAAAAAATACCAAAAACATAAAAAGGGAAAAAGGAAAAGACATTAAACAAAAAAAAGAATACAAAGAAATTCGTAAATATAGAACATGTAGATAAAAAAAGCATGGATATACCTATCCAAATGTATAAAGTAGTAATAGATATAAAAAATGCCCAAAATGTGGGACATACACTAAACAATTATTTAAGACAAGACAAATGAAAACTGGTCAAATAGAATGTTTCTAGGACCACCAAACCTTGGGGGGGAACGTCACCGGGATGTAAACTTGCACTTTCTGTACATGATGATAAGTAAAGACCTCAATTCAGGTAGTCATTTCGCGAATATTAGGAATATAATAGAATATTAGGTTCTTGTGAGGATGCAGTACTTGGTCTTCTAAAGTGCGACAAATGGCAAACTGTGAAACTTCAAGTTAACGAGCCATCGAATATTACAGCATCTAAATTTCAGGTTCGCATTTAATGCCATCTGCGAGCTAATTTGCCCTCTATCCTGGATTGCAAGTTTGGAAATGACCACGGTATCAGAAGTGTTGTACTGCAGATGTTAATGTTGTGGAGTGCAACACAATAAACCGTACAGCGTAAATTTGCTTTGCTCTAGTTATATTGCTCCTTGATTCAACATATGTTATTACAACGTTAGTCCATTCACTGTTTGTTTAAAATGTAACCATTGTTGAATAACCAAGTAACTAAAATATTGACATTCAATAATATGTAAACAATGAACACTATTACTTTATAAAAAAATTTTTTGTTATGAACTAAATAGTAAGAAAGACCCAGCAAAATTGTTATAAACTAAGCAGACTCCAGCAATGCTAGCTTTCACCGTACCGCGAATACAACAAGATGCACATACCCAGAATCGAGGTATCATGACGTTGACACAGGCGTTACGTACGGCTTAAGACGTGCATACACGACGCACAGTGGACGGAAACGCCAAAAAAGCTGGCTAAAATTAAAAAATAAGATTTTTTTTTTGAAATGGAAAGTTTTAAATTTTATTACTGTATAGAAACGACGTTAATCCTCCTTCACTACCTGCGGATTCTTATTCGACCGTGCAGCTCGTCCTTCCAGCAACGTTCAAAAATCGATAAATTTTTCTGCTAAAAATTCTCAATACATTTTCTTTTATAAAATTCTCATCAAAATAATTACAATTAAAATATCTCATAAATTTTTTTATTTATATATTTATCAATTTTTTTTACTAATTCTTACTCCAAAAAAAACATAATTATTTTTTTTAAATTTATTGATTTCATGAAATTTTTTCAAATGTATAAAAAATTAGTGCATTTTTTGTCTTTGCGAGATATGACCAAATTTCCATCTGCACATTCGTCTCTGGTGGCTCCTTTTATTCTTATGGACGTCTGCGTTCTCAACTCTGCGTTCAAAGCATTACATTTTTTTTTCCTTCCGAAAAGAAGATTCTAATTCAATAATAATTTTTGAATATTATATATTTTTGCCGTAATTTTTTTAAATTCTATATGGTTCTTCTCCGCCCAAAAAATGTATACAAAGTTTTTAAAACACGATATGGATTTTAATTTTTCCGCTTTTTTTTTTCAAATCATTCTTAACAAATCATTTCGTAAATGCTCAGCTTTATATTGCAGCTTTTCCGTTTCTCCCTGTGCGACGGTCTGAACAAGATTCAGGGTAGAGATGGTCAAAGTGACTCTATTTAATGAGGTAACTCATTAACTCTCACTGAAGAGTTGACAGAAAAAGAGTTGAACGATGTTAGAATTCACGCGCAGGGCAAACGACTCTGACATGCATGAATACAAGATCTATTCTATTGCAAAACAAAAATTGGCGATCAAGTACCGAGTTTAATCCATCGACTGTCGAGTGAAATCGACTACAATTCTATGCACCAATATTGGATCAAAGAGTAAAACTGCAAAGTAAAAGTAAGATATTTTTTCAAAAGAGTAATGAGTTGTGCAAATAAAATCAATCAGCTAGCTGAGTGATTTGCTTAACTTAAACAACTCTTCGAATTAGCACACTTCCGAGTTATTTACCTCTAATTTAGTTGGTCGATCCGTCCAACTCGTGGAAGCATTTCAGTGAGAAGCAAGCAACGAGCCGACTTAACAGCCCAGCAAACCGTCCGCAGCTACCTCCCGTCCTTCGCCGAATATTAGAAAGTAAGTGTCAGGTAAGGTTAGGTTACCATTACCAGGAGAGAGAGTAGTCCGTTCAGCGTATGTTAATAATTAAAAATTCTTCAAATCAGCTTATGGTGCGTTTGGTAGAAAGAGAATGACGGTCCACGTAAACACGTGAATTCCTAACGTGTCTCCGGTGCAGGCCGTATGCTATTTGCATCCGCGCGAGGGTCTGCATTGAAGTCTTACGAATAGGCATTCCGACTCCGGGGCGTCCGCACGCCCAACTACCGAGATTCCGAAGTTACCCGAGGCTAAACTCTGGTATTGCACATATTAATACTGTTACTCTTTTCAGCATTTCTCTGTTGTCACCATAGACACCGTTCCAGATTAGTTAATTGTTTCTTATTTCCACTTGGGTGCGTTGGGTGGGAGAAACGTGCCGTCACACGTAGCAATTCGAATTCCTATTCCACTTTAAATATTTTCAGCTTGTTTGACATTTTATCGGTTTTTACTGCTTACCATATTGCTGCAGGCTTGCATACCGACCGTTTTTACTCTTTACCATTTTAACGCTTGCTCATCGACCTGCCTGCTCACGCAAGCATTGCTTTCGTGACCCAACCATATTAATTATGTAATTATCTGTACTATAAACCTGTAAATAATCTGTAAGTAGTAAAATACCTAGTGTAGAGTAAATGTAGTACATTTGATTCTGGTCTTTTCTTTCCTTAACTGTACCACCTTAGTTCGAATTTCTCGACCTTTGGAATTACCGTTTCTTCACTGTAGCTGCCCGGCCTCTATTGTCTCGACAATAGAGCAAAATGATGTTTCTGCACTCCAAACAGGAACTGGCGCTGAAAATCACCGTACTTGGATATTTCGCCATTGTCTTGGGAGTCATAGTAACACTTGTATTCTTGTGTAGAGGGGACGTACTTCACACTTTACACACTCACTTACCATGCCCAATGAAACAATAACTCTTCATAGACGAGATCTGTCCGCAAACTACAAGTTTGCTCACAACTACGACAGAAAATCTGGGGTGAGGGACCGCATGCATGTAAACATTCAGGAAAACCATAGGCAGATAAGGAAGTATGTCCCGAAGTATTCTAGATATTTTGAGTCAAAATTCAATAATTTTTTTCATGGTTGCTTTAGACAGTATTTTACAGATGACTATTTTTTAATTTCAAATTTACATTGCTGAATATTAGAAAAGTTGTTTCGTAAAATACCATTTAACAAACATATTTTTATTAAATGAAAGTGTTTTTTATACCTAATGTTAATTTTATGTATAGAAAAATTAAATGTTAGTATGTTATTGGGATTTAACAAACTTTTGAATTCTTTTTCTCTTCTTAGCTTAGCTGTTCGTTGACAAACTCAGGAGTCAAAACTTTCAAATTGTATAGTAAGTTCCAGTTTATATTAGTAAATATCTCTAAATTGTTTCCCACGTACGAAACTTACACCTTCACGTGTCCCTTATCAAGAGGCTTTAGAAATTTGAGTCATTGGAGAAGCTCCTAATCCTAATAAACGTGTATGAGGATTTGACACTACTGCTATTGTTGTAGAAACCTACAACTCTGGCCGGTAAATAATACGAAGGGGGTCAGAAAAAAATTAATTGCAGCCGCCTGGCGAGATTTCAAATCTAAACCTGAATGTTGCAATTAAAAACAGAAAATGTATGACACATTTTTACATCGATTTTTATAATAAAATGTGAATTTTTAGAGATTTGGTAACAAAGCTTTTATATCTATTAACAATGAATATTTATGCTGTAGAAATATGTCAATTCAAGAGGAAACCGTATAACATAATTCATACATATTCTCGTTCCCATACTATACGCATGATGGATATTATGCCGGTAGTGTGCATCTCTAGACGATGAAGAAAAACATGTGTTCTTTATGTTAGCTATAAAAAAATAATGTTTTATATGTAATTAAACTGGTGGCTTGTGGTATGTAGTTCATGAAATCCTCATTTAGACGGAATGTAATCAACTCTGATTGATTGACTACTTAAGAATGTGCCATGAATTTATTTAAATATTTTGTATTCTCTTTAGATAAGAAATGTAACGTCTGATTGTGGTTAATGTTTTTTGCTATTCCTAATAATTATTTTTGATTTTTTGTAGTAGGATTATAGGGAAATGAGGATGCTGCTTATCTAAAGTTGTTTTTCCAAATGCTTGGAAAGATATATATATATATATATATATATATATATATATATATATATATATATATATATATATATATATATATATATATATATATATATATATATTACGATGACTCCAAATCACACCCTGTATAATGCACAGGGTACATAAAGATAAAATTATGTTTAAATAATAAAAAGAAAGGAATAAAGATATTTTGCCAATACTAAAACAAAGAAAGATTCTAATATTTAAATTAAAATGATAATTTTGAGTGGTATGAGAGCCCAGTAGTTTCAGTGAGAGACACTTACGTTACTGTATTCATATTAAATAGGTAAAACTTGTAATAAATGTTGTTAAACGCTAGATATAAACACCTACCGTGTGGTAAATGTTTGTTTATATTATTATGTTATGTTAAAAAGCATTGTTCTATTTAGATAAGCATCAGAAGGACTATTTGTGTATAGTATGGCAACCAGAGCCAAAACATTATTAATTTAGGTACCAAAACCTTTGGATAACCTGGAATAAAATAAAATTTTATTGTTATTAATTAAAATTATAAACTTTGTTAAAGGCAAATATATTAAATTTAGTCATAGAATAGCTACAAATAAGATAGCAATCATTAACACTGGGAAAAAGTGCTATAAACTACTTTCATAATTTGGGTAGCGTAAACTCTACGATATCTGAGATTTTAGTCAGTTCTACGAAGTAAGTGCATCGTCTAACTTTAAAACTTTACAAAAGTGAAAGAGACTCACCTTGTGGAGCTAATACAATGTAATAGCATCAAAATGTAAAGACATTTAAAAGGTGTATGTGTAAATTTATGTCCAAGGAGGTATATAACTTGACAAATATGAAGTTTTTCTAAAATAAAAACCATTTGTTGAACTTTTTATAGCTATGTCAGAAGAATAGCATCTATTTATTGTTTCCAGTCAGTTAGTTTTAAGTAATTTGTTGTATTTGAAAAGTTTTCCAGCCAATGAGGTTTAACGAAAGTCCTAAAACGAAAGACAAATTAAAATTATGTTTTAAATGTATTTAGTCATGCAAATATGGTATTGAATTGTTCATTAGGTATTAAAGTAATCTCTGGTATGTGGTTTAAATGGTTGTAATTAGTTATATAAGAGAAATTGTTAAAAATTGTTGCAATTGTTTAAATTTTTTCTAAATATTTACAAAAGGTCATAGTATGGCATATCAAAATAAAGCTAATCATCTCTATATCTTTATTCAAAAAATAAAATTAGAGCCATAAGGTATCATAAATAAATAAAAAGAGAATTAAATTTTCATATTTTAAATTTCAAAAATCAAGTGTCATGATTTTTGGAGAAAACGTCAGATTAGGCCAATAAAAAGCCCATATTTAAGTTTTAGTATTGATAGAAAGCTCAAAGGGAGAGCATGTAATTTTATAAGAAATTTCCTAACCTCAAAATTTTAAATTTATATTTTTCAAAAGAAATGAAGTCCATTCTCAAGCTCACGTAAATATTAAAACAGGGTTTGTAAACCTAAAACACAAAAAAATATATTAAATTAAATTTTATTAATACCATAAAATAATTCCAAGTGGAATTTAAGAATAATTTTCAGTTGCAATGAGCAAGGAAAGTATTGTATATAATAATAAATGTGCTTTGAGGAAAATAGTAAAGGTAAAGTACGTACCTTAAATAAATGTTGCTGATTGTTAAATAAATATAGTGTTGTGCTTCGAAAATATAAATCCAGTGTGCTGAGCAGCCATCGTTTTTGAAGTTTATGAATCTGAAATTTGCCACGGATAAAGAAGGATCGAGGCACTGAGCAATAATATAAACAGAAGCGTTATTCAACAGAGAGTTGCCATAACGTGAGGTTCAAGAAATCGACGTAGTAAAAACAAATAAAATCCTAGGTACTCGACGATTTAAACAGCAGCTATAGTAACAGATCTGATCATTAAATAAAAGGCCATTTCATTTAAATTTTTAAGATATGTTTGTTACAAAAGTGTCCTAAACCATACAAGAAATTTGTAAATAAATTTTATATTGTTTTGTAATCTGTCAAGGTGTGTTTCATTTGAAATTGGAGTTGTACCATTATTTTTTCAGATAAACGCCAGGAACCTGCCCAAACCCTGAGAGGAGAGGTTAAAATAATAATAATAAAGAGTCTCAAAATAATATAAATAAAATAAAATAAACAATATTTTTATTATCATAAAATAAAATATATAAAAATATATATACCAATTCCTCAGACATCCCTTAATTTTCTCCCAATTAGTATTTTACCCACACTTTTTAAAATTTATCAAAAAAATTGTAGCGGGGGAACTATTAGGTAGCTCGTCCACATATGCAATCAATCATAAACGACCAATTTCATGGAACTGGTTGCGACTTTTCGCATTCATTTGTCCAATCCATTTGCAAAAATAGCATATAAGAAAAAATTAAAATGCCAAAAACAACCGCTCTTTACCATACTCGTAGATTACATACAACTAGTCAATATGCGACCAACAGGTTTGGTTTCAGGTGACTTGTTTCATTTGAGTTATATCGCAGTCGCGTTAGTGGGCGGCAATCAGTCCTTGTATTGCATAATTCCCTTCGCGACTGGCTGCATAGTTGCGCACGCAACTGGTTGCGTTGATATATTACACTGCACAAAACTGTATTATTCCCTGACAAATTAAAATTAAAAACGCCTCAGAAAGTAAATTATAATATATATTTTGTATAAATAACCAACACGGAATGATTGTACTTAGTTAATAATAATTTTACTGCAATAATCGGCCGAATCAAAAACATGAGTGGTTAAAATTATGTGCAACGTAATTGGATTTTTGGACTGTCAACATGATTTATTAAAGATATATTGCCAGATTAGTCACATGCCAGGGAAATGCTGTATGTTATTAAATCTGTAATATGGGGTAACATTGGAGGCGACATCTGTCTAATTTTGGATACGGAATTACTGGCAATTGAAATCATTACTTCGCAACGCCTATTCGATAAATTAATTTCGCATTTCTAAAATTGATGTATTTTATCGTGTTGTTATTGAAACAAAATGTCACCAAATATAACTTATCGTTAACGAATTCGTTTAAAATAAATCAACTACGAACATATTGCTCTGAAATTGTTGTGACAATATGATAGGAGCATTACGGTTTTTTAACTGATTATATTAATCAATAACAGCCAATATTTCATAGTAAGAAACACGAACATTTTGTGATTATATTTGGGTTACGCTGTTTGCATCTATACAGCGTGGTTTTGAGTCGTGCTCCAAAATGTTCATTTCATTTTCATCAAGCGTCATCAGGTACCCAATATAAATAGCTTTCAAACTTGTTCTATTTAGAAAACCAAAAACGAAAACTGCCATCTTGTTTTAAATCATATGCAGATTTAGTAAAAAAAATTGCAGGCAAAACTAATGTCTATTTTTTTTATTTGTTCGAAATACAAATTTAATGCATAACTTTCAAATACGTTTTTCTTGTTGATAGTTTTTTAAACTGTATATTTTAAAGTAAATTTTCACAGTAACGGTGCATCCTATCAAAACACAAGAGTACCTCTCTATTTGTGTAATTCAGTCATACATTAGAATTATTATTAAAAATTGGAAGTTAGTGTTGGGCAATACGTATCAATATTTTTAGTATCGATCTTTTAGGCTTCGATACTTTTGTACTTAGTTGGTGTTTCCCCCCCCTTTTTGTTTTTTTTTTTTTTTTTGGGCCTTTTCTCCCCCACACAATTAAATCCTGGGTTTCTTGGTTGGGCCTTTTTCCCCCCCCCCTTTTTTTTTTTTTTGGGGGATACTTATTGGTATTTTTGTGTATCGATCTTTTAGGCTCCGATACTCGATATTTTGTATCGATATTTCTCGTCCTGATATATCATCGGTGGATCGATTCAATAAAAGTGGGTATCGAATTAAAAGGTATCGAAAAATAAATTTATGATTTTCGATAATAAAATATTTTCATAATCGAGCATTGTGAACAATTTAACTATGATCAAAAATGCAAATACTGCCATCTACAGACCCACAATGCTATTATATAATTCAAATTACAGATTCCTCTGTTTTGAATTTTGTGTGGCAATATTTTTACAGCAGTCACCACATAATAGTGCATAATTAACCATAATTTAAATTATAGAAAGCAATTAGCATTTTAAGCTTTTATTTGTATAAAAAAATTCCGGATCAAAATTTGTTCGATATTACGAATATTATCGATACTTTGAAAACGATACGATACAAGTAACGATACTTTTCAATATGAAGGGATATACGGTGTCATACTTGTCAAGTATCGCCAACATTACTCTGCCCAAGGATTCTTAGACTGCTCTACATCTTCTTCTTCTTGGTCTGCCTCTTCTCCGTTTTCTATCGGTTTTGCAGCACTGTTATTTTGGTTGGGTCTGTCATTTATGCGAATGGGACCTACCCATCTGACGACTGATCTTAATAGTTTTCGTTATGCTAGGTACGTCAAATATTGTACAGCTCGTGATTTATTTCCTCCACCTTCCATTTTCATTAACAGCATCTATATTCTGAGAAACACTTTTCGACATCCACTATGAACACACGTTTGTTATTTACAGGTATATATTGAGCAGTAAAGCTTATTGAATTCGACACAGATGTGACACTCTGACATAACCAATCCTAGAAGATAATTCTTGTAATACAACTTTCTGTCGCGCCGGCCTCTGAGATAGGATATAAAAAAATGTACACAGATAGGATTAACTTCATAGAATTTAAGTTTGACACAAAGTAGAGATTGATCCATTGTGTCAAAGGTCTTAGAGAAATCTAGCAATAAATGCGCATTAGCTGATCAATCCATTTATTGTTAGACAATTTATGTATAGCATGTCTCTTTTTCGATAGTTGGCAATGTATTTTCTGTTAGCTTACCTCTTTTGTGAAGTTCTTGTAACTCTTCGTTCCTATTTTATGCATCTACTGTGCCCTTATTTAATTGTGACTCAAAATATATCGCCCAGCGATTCAAGACCTCATTCTTGCATTTAGTAGCAGCCAGTCTCTATTCGTGATTTGTTTCGTCCATGGTTTATAACCTTTTCTATATTGACCCTCTTGTAAAATGTCATATACTCCTGTTCTCGGTTTAACTTTCCTATATTTTTAAATTCATTATCCTAAAATAGTATTTTTCCTTTCATTTGGCCCTTTTCTTCTTTGCGTTCTTCTTTGTATTCTTCTACGGTGGTTCTGGTACGTCTACTTTGTATTTTTTAGATGTGCCGCATTTTTTCTCCTGTTGCTTTTCTACATTCTTCGACGAAACATTCACTCCTTTTTGTGCGCGAATCGATGCCTATCATATATGTTGTTTCCTGTCCATTATTTCTTAGTTGGTACCAGAGTGTATTTACGTCAGTAGGTCCATCCTCCGTCTGCAGTAGATTGGCCATTCGAGAACCTTTCAGAAATTTCAGGGGTGTTCAGCTTTTCTGTTTGATATTTTTTAAAATTTTGCAGCTTTCCATTTCCTCGCATTTGATATTCTGACTTTTACTCTTGCTATCACAATTTAAAGGTCAAAGTCAATGGTTGCTCCTCTGTAAATTCTACGATCTGTTATATTTGACCAGTGTCTGTCATCCGTTCAAAAACGACATAACTAATGCCTTCTCAGAAACAAAATACTTAATTATCGCAAAAACCAAATTTTCTAGTCCCCACTTTGGGCCTTGTATTTCGAAAACAGACCCGGAGATAATCAATTTATTAAGAAATCTTCATATTTTTACGAACGAAAATCTGCAGTTGAGATGTGACATCCCTTTCGGGACAACTATATTTTTATGTCAACTGGTTACACTATATTTTGTACTGGTTTTTTTAATACTTTTACACATGATCAATTTTAATCTATTTTATTATTATATTTACTCCAACTATTGTTTTTTTCTAAGTTTTGCTCCCGTTTGCAAAATTTGTGTAATTTTTCTTATCCTCGAAATCACACATATTTGTGCCATATGTCACATCACTCCAATATATTACATGAAAATTGGATAAATGTGAATAATTTCACACGATTTTCTTATATATTTTATTTTTTTCTGAGAAAATTTTAAGCAGGCCACGTATTATTGGTGTAACCTACATATATCGTCCATACCTCTTTTCTCTTACTTATGTATTCATTTCAAATTCAAGTGATAGATAACATTTTTATGATATATAGATATTTACACTTCTTGAGTTCTTTTGAAACGCGTACTATCATAAACATATATTTTAAATTCTCCATCGAGCTTGAAGGCAGAAAAGTCTTTGCTCTCACTTTCAGGCATTCCAGAATACCCCACTTGAGTGTATCGACGCCACTTCTTGTACATGTAGTGCACAATTCTGTATATTACAGTGGGTCCATTACCATTACAGAAACCTATGATTACGCCGCGCCGGCCGCGGGGTTTCTTGTCGACCTATGCTCACGCTACATCGAGAATTATTTAATAATCGCAGACGCAAGAAAGTATTGGAATAGGGAATTTGTAAATACATATAACGTATAGAAATGTACAATTATTTGTTGTTTATTTTTCATTATGGGACTGAAGGTATTTGGTAACGGTGAAAATAGATACATTCTTGTTTGAGTTATGCTGTTATGTAAATGTAGAATGTAGGCGTTATATAGAAAAAAAACGTAAATTACTTATTTTTGCATGTACAATTTGCAAATTAAAATCGATTCTACCGTAGGGCCAGAAAAAAATGTACAGGGTGATCAGTTGAAAATTCTACTTTTTAAAACCATTTTTTGTGCTTGAAAATATAGCTAGAACAAAAACTAAAAAATGGATCTGTAGCATATTTTACCAAGGTTTTTTTAAACGGGACACCCTGTATATTTGGATAGTTCCTTTCCTCCCCATTATAAATATATATGATTGTTACATATTCCATCTTCAAATAACTGAGTTATTCAAATAAATGCACCTAAATGCATCAAAAAAAATTTGCATTATAAAGAATTTTTTGATAATATTAACAATTTAAATACATATAACAACATACAAGTTAAGTAAAAATTATAACAAATGTTCAAAAATTCCACCATTATTTACCAAACAAAGGTTTAATATTTTTATATAATTTTCTCTAATCCGTTGAAACATTTCTAGATTATTATTTAAAACCCCTACTTCCCTGACAATTTTTTGTTTCAATTCTTCTAAATTATTAGGTTTCTCTTTATATATCCTATTTTCAAGTGTACCCCATAAAAAAGTCGAGAGGTGTTAAATCTGGGCTTCGTGAAGGCCATAGTATAGTGCCACTTCTGCCTATCCACGTTTGATATTTCTGATTTAAAAACTCAATTACCTCCCTAGTTGAGTGACATAGTGCTCCGTCTTGCTGCCAGATTATCTGCGTAGAAATTTGGAAAGGAATATCATCTATAAAGTCTTCGATTTCATTTTCTAGTAACTGTTTATACCTTCTTCAATTTAAACCACCTTCGTAAAAAATCGGCCCAAAAATTGTATAATTGAATAATCCACACCAAACCCCCTATAGACTGGCGACCTTGTCGCTGAATTTTCCTAACTAGATGGGGATTTTCAGTAGACCAATAATGTTCATTTCATCTATTAAATAATCCAGATAAAGTAAAATTTACCTCGTCTGTGAAAAATATATTTGCAATGAAACCGTCTTGTTCTATTCGTGCTAATATTTCATTGCAAAAATTCATCTCAATTTTTGAACCACACTAAATTTATATGGTTTACATTTATTTTTCTTGAGTACATTTTGAACACTGGCGGTTCTTCTATAGGGTCATTTGGTCAATGACCTCCCACATACAAATAAAAAAATAGAGCTATTCATTTTCTGAGGTTTAAAAATATATAATATATATATTTTTAATATTCTTAAAAAATATATTAAAGTTTCTAGTTCATTCTATGCACAATACTATTCAAATATCTAGATCATTACATTATTCATTTATAGAATTTAAAAATCTTGGGTCAATCCACAACGTGTCCTCAAAGCTAGCTACGGACCGAATTTACAACGAATTAAAGTGAAATAGACTTATGCGCGAATCGTCAAAAAAGCAAAAGAGACAGAAAACACTGGCGGGGACAATGTCCCTGACGACCCTGACACGGTAACGCACGAAGTTTAGTAGAGCAGTCGCCACTCGCCAGTCAGCAGTCTTAATGCTGACTACGTACGCGTTGGTCGGTAAATTCTGTCGCGTTGTTTTTAATGTTTTTATTTGTGACCATTTTATTAGTAAGTCTCTACTTGTCGTGAAATTAAGTAAAACAAGGTTTTTGGGGTTTACTATTAAATATGAGTGTTATACAAAATATATTAAAACTGAAAGATGGACATAAGTTGGGTTATAAAGACCGAGTGAAATTCAAAGGTGGTGGCCATCCAAAACCTAACGATAAAGCAAACATCTCTTCATAAGAAAAAAGAAGTTAATAGGTATTTTTAATTAAAAAAGTTATCCTTCAGCAAATTTTATTCATTGTTACGCTCATCAACTAAATTTAATTTTACAAAAAGCATCAAGTCAGGATAAAAGCATAACACTTTTTTTTGCTAATTTACATAGCTTTTCTTCATTCTTTGGAAAATCGCCAAAAAGAACAGCCGTGTTAGATAATGTTGTTAAGGTGAGATTACCTAAAGCGGATCCAACACGATGGAATTTTAATACAAAGTGCATAGAGACTGTTTATACCTATCAAACAGAATTATTAGATTGTTTACAAAAAATCATTGTTAATGAAACAGAAAACAACACTCTAAACCAAGCTATTGGTTTAAAAAAACTACTTACAAGATGAACATTTTCTTTACTGGTTAAATTTTTTTCATTTAGTTATGCCTCATTGTGATATATTGTTCAATCAATTACAAAATTGTAATATCGATGTCATAACAGTAAATAAGTGTATTGGCGTTTTTAATAGTAAAATTGAAGACATCAGAAATAAAATTTTGAATAACTATTTGGAGGAGACATCCATGCAGTCTGCCTAGAGATGTAAAACGGAAGAATCAAAAAGGAGAATTTCATTAGAAGTTTGTGATATAATTACATCTGAGATCAAAAACAGGTTTGGCTTCAGTAATCATTTAGCAGTGTCTCAGTTATTTCACGCAGATCGATTTAAAGATTATAAAAAAAGCTTTCCTCAAGATATGTTTAAATTAGTTAAAATGGAGTATCCAGTCATAAATCATTTGAAACTTAAAACTGAATTAGAAGTATATATAGCCGAGAATATTTTTCCAATAGTGAAGGTGCAGTTGCTTTGTTACAGCTTTTTATTAACAATAATTTGTGCGATACCTTTTCTGAAGGTGTCAAACTGTTAAAAATCATATGTACTCTCCCTATGACTACCGTCGAAAGTGAACGTTGTTTTTCCACCTTAAAAAGAATAAAGACATTTTTAAGAAATACCTTGGGTCAGGAAAGGTTATCTTCTTTAGCTATGCTTACCATAGAAAGGGCATTAATAAAGAAGATAAAATACTTTAATGAAAAAGTAATTGACCACTTTGCATCTCAAAAAGATCGGAGGATCGACTTGGAATTTAAATCACTTTAAAAGGTAGGTAATACAGTAAACTTTTCTAATTGACCTCCCTATCTCTTGACCCACGAACCGCCGTTGATTTTGAATATATCCGTATGACATCTCAAGATCTCGGACTGCATCCCTAATAGATTTTGAAGGATGTTCAGTAAAATATAGTATAACATTTAGTTCATCTTCTTCATTTGCAGTATAATTTCTTTTGGTGTTATGCAACGAACTTGTTCTTCTAAATTTTTTTATAAGGTGTTTAAAATAAGTTTTATGTGGGCATCTTCTCTGCGGATATCTTCCTTGATCTAAACGTTTGGCTTTAGTTATACTTCCATTGGAAAGAAAATATACATTTAATATATTATTACGTTCTTCTACAGAATACACGGCCATTATTATGTATTTTTATACAAAAAAACTCTTTAAGAAGGACTCAAAACAGAAAAATAATCGAAACCGACTAAACAAAATCAGTTTGACAGATCAACAATCGGTATTTTAAATCATTATTGTTTTATGCATGGCTATCTATGTTGAAAATAATTTAGTTGTAGGTATCCCAAACTTTTAAGAATATGACTTATTTATTTGAATAACTCAGTTATTTGAAGATGGAATATATAACAATCATATATATTTATAATGGGGAGGAAAGCAACTATCCAAATAACCGAAAATATACAGGGTGTCCCGTTTAAAATAAACTTGACTATGTGGCGCCTCCTTTATATTCTTGAGATAGACGCAAACTCATAGCATATAGGAAAACTTGGTAAAATATGCTACAGATCCATTTTTTAATTTTTGTTCTAGCATATTTTTAAGCACAAAAAATGGGTTTAAAAAGAATAATTTTCAACTGATCACCCTGTACTACTTATAACTAAAAACTTCAAATTTTTCTTCCTCTTTTTTGGGACTTCCTACCACATGAATAATTCTTCGTTATCTAAAAAATATAGTTAGTTACCCAGTATGTTACTGAAAAAAATAAACCTCTGCGCATGTGACTTTACATCAAAAGATTAGTCAGAAGGCGTTTTTTGACAACTAATATGAGACACAAAAAATAATAATATATTTCCCTAACGTTTTTGAAAACTAATCTGTTTCCTTTTTCAAAGTTATTTATCTTTTTTAGAATATGTCAAGCGTGAAACTTGACATATATTATTTGTTTATGTAATATCCATAGATACTTACATAGAACTGTTGATACTTAAAAATTATACAATATTAATTTTGTTCAATTCTTCTTTTAACATCGGTAACCATGTTGCACCAAAATCAACGGAGCAATGGGATAAACATTTAACTATACTATATTTTTAGCTTGCTTATCACAAACTGGAGAAGATGTGTAGCCATTTTGCAGTATCAGGTATGTTTCTATGGTTGTCTCCATGAGTGATGTTCGCTTTGGTGAAAATATATTCTTATATTTTGAAAACGACCGTTCGATATCTACTGATGTAATACACGCATACGTAAAATAGCCTTTGAATGCACTTAACGGATCTGGTGCTGCACCATTACATATTTGTCTTAATTTGGTAAAACCGGCGTCTTTATTTAACACACTTGCGAACTTTTCTTTAACGCACTCATTTGTTGCGTCACCTATATCGTGTAGCAGTAGATTTACTTCGTTCACTATTTGCAGTGACTCCGCTAACGACAACGCACTGTTTTTTAATTTTTTTATGCTTTCATGTAATGGTTTATAGTTCTTCGCAATATTTTTTTTAGAGCTGTTTCAACGAAAATATGTTCGAATTTTGTCTGGCTTTCCTTAATAGCTGCAGCCTCATCTGGATTGAATCGTAGTATCACAGCTTTTATTTGTTGGAAATATTCAGCATAATAAAAAACTGCCTGCAACCATGTTCCCGAACGTGTAAGAGTCGGCTGTGGTGGTTCAGGAATACCGGGACACTTGCTATGAAATGCACGGAGACATTTAGGAGATTTAAGAAACACTTTTTTGTACTTGCTATTAATGCATCCCCTCTGGAAAACCTTTACGAATAGTTTCTGCCACAAGATGTAAAGCATGCACTTTACACGTAACATGTATAAAAGTACAACCTTGTTCTTGCAACGAACGGCCTACCGAACGCATTGTCACGGCGCCAACAGTCACAAACATCAACACTTGACTTTTTGACAGCTCAAATTTTTCTAACGTCTCCAGCACCACCCTGGTAATTGTTTCGCTAGTACACTAACTTAGTCTTTTACTAGCTAGTAACAGTGGAACTGTCGGTTTAAGAGGGTCCAGTACTCGTACTATAACATTTAAAATTGAATTTTTTTTACAATCTATTGTCTCATCAACAGATAACCACAGTCGTGTATTTTTTTAATTCACATTTCATCTTATTTACTATGTCTACGTGTACAGTTGGTAGATAGTTACATAACGTTGTGCGACTTGGTAACTTCACCTGGGCATTGTATTTATTCCAGAACTCTCGAAATGGTTGTTTATCGAGTATGTGCAGCGGAACATCACAGGCAATCAGCATTAATAGTAAATCAAACATAAACTGTGTCGTCGAAGGCACGCCATTTTTTTTATTTTTATGGTGTACACTATTTACGTGAAGTCCATAATTAGGCTTATCCCAGCACATCAAATCTTTCTCGCACACTTTACAAATTATTTTATCACCATCACAGGATAAATCCTGTGATAAATTTTTTGAAACGGGCCAGTTTTAGTTATTATTGTACGGTATTGGCCAAAGCGAATTTCAGCCATAGGAGTGCGAAACCAGAGGGCGCTATATTTTCTTCCCATATTTTTTATCTAACTTTCTTGACAATTTCAACTCCTCGCCGTGTAGATTTCCTTTGAAGCGATATTATCTCGCAAACGGTTGATCCGAAAGCAAATTAAGAGGAGTACCTTTATTATGTAATTTTAGTCAAGAAATCATATTCGGGTATTATTAAATTGTTAAAACGTTAGAGGATAAAGAAAATACGGGAAGAAAACGTAGACCCCTTTTGGTTCCATACGCCTATGGCTGAAATTTGTTTTGGCCAATACTATATAATAATAATATTTATTAAGAATCCTGTACCAAGTCACATCATTATATCTGAAAGGGTTCCTGAGATATTAATTGAAAATCAGTTTTGGGGAGCCAACTTCGAAGAACAGTAACACCCTGAGGAAGCATTTGCGGATCCCATATTTTTGCAAGTAGAATCAGCCACCAAAGTTTGTTCCCCTATTTTGTATACGCCATGTATACTTTTGAACTTTTGTCTGCGTTCTAATTATCAGCCCAAATTGGCCAAAGTGATTACTTTTCTCACTAATGTATTGAGTAGTACAAATGATTGTGTTTAAAAAAAAAAATGAAAATACAACTAATATGGATTAACAATTTCTAGATAAAGAGGTAAAACAACGTGTTGAAAAGACTAATTAAATTTAAAAATGTATGTTTACCAAGTTTCTCATACGTCAACAATGAGGAGTCAATCCTTTTTGCAGTTTATACAACCAGATAGACCATAACCCATATACTATTTCAACCGAATGAAATAATAGTTGATTAAATTAATTTACATAAATAAATGAACATTTAAGGTGAACCCGTTTTGGATTTAATTTGCCATTTTTTGTATTACGCATACAAAAAGTGGTATTTAGCAGTTCGTTATGTAGCCGATATAATGACTGTCGAGTAGCAGTCACATAAGAAAGTCAAAGACTTCTCAATGTTTGGTATGCACGCAGGTACGTTCAGTACTGTTACTGACCCAGTTAATACACCTCACTAATATTCGGCAACTAAATGAATGACAAAGGCTATTTTGCCTTTTTAAATAATCTAGACGTTAATGTTGTCAGCCGCATTCCATACATAACTAATTTACTGTTTATAGTTCACGTTAGAACATTAATATAGGTACTTTGTATTTGTTTATCGTGGTTTTATTTAGATTTGTGCACATAGAATAAACTGGGCCTGGAACATGTCTCGATCAGCTGTCGCTATTTGTCTCCTCCAATTTATTCTAAATATTAAGGTGGTCATATTTTTACGTAATCAGCGCCATTCATCCAGACATCCTGGGTTCAAATTCGAGACTAAGCAGGTCGATAAGTACATGAAAAGACCTGCTGGTGTCACCCTTTTTTAAACGGGATGTGAAGTAGACCATTACTTCTGAAATAAAGTTGAACTATACTCACAAAGATGCCATTATTGCAAGTGAGATTAAAACACAGACAAATGTACACTGGGGTTACTGGGGTTATTTTCAAAAGAAGGGACCTATTGTAGGTTTTGTGTACCTGGATTCTGGAATGCTACCCCACATCCAATTTGAAATAAAGAGAAGATGACCACTACCGTGGTCTCCTAGATCACCAGACCTTAACCCCTAAAATTTTCCTATGGGGCTATCTAAAAGCACTCAATTATAGTACCTCTATTCAAAACATGATATCAAAAACGGATGATCCAACCATGTGATACAATTCGCCATACTCCTTGCATTTTCGAACGTGTTCGGCAGTCCATGAGACGCCGATTTAAGGGTTCCATTATTGACAATTTATTCCTCTTCTTATTTAATATTAAACTTTGTTTTCATTTATCCATAACATCTAACCTAACCTATATAAGCCCATTCTTTGACGTATTTTAAAAATCTGACATTTTATTTGCTCGTATGGAATGCCATTGTGTTTACCAAAATTACAATCACTTTAAATGTCAAAATATTGTTCTATATAAAAATGGCAAATGTTCATATTTCGAATTTGTTGACTCAGTGGCCCAGTGCGTATACGTTAAACTTGAGACCAAGGGATCTCGTGTTCGAATTTTGGTTTGATTCCGACAATGATATTCGCGAAAAGACTACCTGAGATGCGGTCCTTAATTATCAATTCCATAAATCATATTTGATCTTCAACCATTTTGCAGTTTTTAAATCTGCAAGAGACTCGTGATGTTATAATCGGAGAGAAACGCAAAATGGGTATGGTAGCTGAGTGGATATAACGCTATTTACTCGGCACCGGATATCGATGGTTCGAATCCATCCCGGAGCAAGTTAGGAATTTTATTTGTAATTTGCTTCGGATTAAGATGGAAGAGGGAACTGTCGATGCCCTAAATGTGATTCGGACTCCACAATAAGCTGTAGAGCCCCGTCTCTCTTTACTCAACACAAAATTCTACGATTTTCTGGGAGTTACTTAAGTGACTTAAGAAAACATTTCATCAAACATTTCAAGGGACTCAGTTTAAGAAAACCTTTTTTTTAATAACCACAGAAATTAGATGACCCCTGAATCCAGAGCCGAAGCGGCCTAGAAGGGGGTTACACTTCGAAAAACGTGAACATACAACCAATCCCACCGACATTGCCAGTTCCGGTGGCGGAATTCGAACCCGCAGCTACGTTACTTAGAATTCTAGTCACACTTGCCAATTGCGCGCTCTAGCCAACTACCGAGCTGGTGGTGGTTGGCATTTCACGTGAAGAAGCAAATTGATTCTTTGAACATTTCAAGAAAGTAATTGATAACAAGAGATTGGGATGTAGAGCGCAAATTCCAGAGACGACTTCTACGTAGATATAATATTGCATTGTAAATATTTAATCAAGACACTAAATAGTATTTATAAAACGTCTTTGTGAATAACACGTAGATACGTAAACAGTGCAAAATTAAAGACAACGGAGGTTAACTTTTTAAAATGTCTCGTACAATTAATTCCCTTAGAGGATAAAGTGAATGTGTGGATTAAGTGACGTCCCAGAGTTGCAATTTAATGGCACAGAATTATATTGCACAAGCTGTAAAAAAGTGGTTTCTACAACCGAGCGAAAAATGCAACTTTGCGCTTCCAAAAGAAAGTGCAAAGTTGCGAGCGTTTTTTACTTTGTCGCTCGGCGAGCGACAAAGTAAATGTAAAAGTTACCATACATAACTACATTATTACGTTAAATAAAACAAATTACCAACTTTAGTTTTACAAAGTAATGAAAAGTTAATTATTATTATTATAAACTCTCATTTTCTGATATTTTCATTTTACTAAAGGCGGTAGGAATAAATATATGTTTTCTAGTAAATAATTCAAAAAAAGAAGCATAAAATACATTCAAATATACATAAATCACTATTACCACCATTTATCAACTTTAGTTACACAAAGTAATAAAAAATTAGCTATTTTTATAGTAATCTATCATTTTCGGAAACTTTCATTATACTAAAGGTCGTAGAAATTTGTATTTAGTAAATACCATTTTAACAAACATTTCTACAAAAGCATGTGTAGCGCAAATTGATGCTCACGTTTTGAAATCTGAACTGTCAAATTTGAGGTATCAGTAATTATTAATTCTTACCAAGCATTTTTATAAAAACACCGGTTGTAGAAAAAATCCTGTGTGTAATTCGAGCGCAAAGTGTCATTGCCGCTCTCGCGAGATAGCCGCGCTCCGCTACGCGTCGCGTGTCAAACTTCTCGCTCAGAGCGACAATATATCACTTTGCGCTCTTAATACACAAATAGCTATTTCGTTCAATATCAATTCAAACATTAAGAAACACATTTCCTTTGATGGTCATAAAACGTCTGTGCGGTAATATTACTAATAGTGACAGGCAAACAAATTTTAACTTAGATTTAGTTGAAATATGGTTGGGTGTAATATACGTGGAGGAAACTGGATAATGCAATATTTAGACAATGTTTACAAAAGTGGGCAGTATAACAAAGGCTAAAAGACACTAATAGAAAAATATTTATCACAAATATCAGTACTAAAAAAAAATTACTCTGACCTGAATGACAAATACGTCTGAATTAACCTGGAGAAATCAACCAATGCTTGCGGCTGGAAGGTGGCAAATGTTTTAGTGGGTGCGTTTATGTTAGTAATATACTTTTACTCTTGTGATCGCTAGTTAAAAATACATGTGTGTGTTAGTGTCACCAATGCCCTCTTCGCATTAACTTGGGATGTCACGAACACGCCACAAGGTAAGATATTGTGTCATACGAGTAAATATATGAACATATTTACGCGGTGACACATCACCTAGCGTCAACCCTGGAATTGTCATCATTTATCACTACCAACCAATCTCTCTAGATAACAAAGGAGTCCGTAAAAATAAGTGTTCATTTAAACGTTCCAATAAAAGGGAACAAATTATTAGAACAAATTGAGAACGAATTTTTCTGTAGGTTTCAAACTGATCGATTGACACGGCTAGGAAGCGTGATGTTGGCGGCAATAAACGTTTTTTTTTAGCCCTGTTTAACCGAAAAAAATAGTTAATTACGTAATAAGACCGGAAAGTGATTCTTTACTAGGCGAGCGTTAGGAAGCCCTAAAATACAGTGAGCCCAATAAAGACACTTTCCCGGTGTATTGCGTATAATACTTTTTCTACAATATTTCTTAACTTTAACAAAATTCATAAAACTCAGCTGACAGATGTCAGACGTATACTTTCAAAGAAGTCTGGACTAATCATTTTCAATTGTTTTCAGATACTATTGTTAACCAAAAGTAACCTAATGGATCGGAAAGACTTTTCCGATCCCTTATGTCACTTACGGAACAAATTAGAACAAATAAAAACTAATTTTCCCCCAAGATTCAAAAATGTGTAATATAAAATTTTATATTGTAATAGAACGCTTCCATATAACATACAAACATAATTAATATTTAATTTTCTGGAATGATAAGAACTGTATATAATATACAGGGTGTTCCTAAATATCATGTACATACGCAAGGGGGTAATTCTTTGGCTTATTTCATGACTGAAAGTTTATATAAACATAGGTCCGCAAACGCCTCTTTACTGATCTACAGGGTGTTGAAACTTGAAATTTTTCTTTTTTTTTCTTTATAGCTCCTGCAGTTTTTGAGATATTTAGCTCAAATTTGGAATGTAGGTTACGCTGTAGGGCTTACATCATTGGGCAAGCCAAATTGTTGTGAGAATCTACAGGAATAATTCTTTCAGGGGTCATGCCTTTTTCTCCCTCTGAACTTTTTTTTCGATGCACCGCTGGTAGATTTTAATATACAATATGATTTTCTGTTTTATTTAGAAACTTTTTGGTCTCTTGTAGTTTTTCCGTGTATACAACCGTTACCAAGAAAAAAAAAAAAAACTGTTTTCTGTAATTCGCTAGATAAAATGAATATTTTTAAAATGGTCTAGTAGGCTCCAGTTTTATTTGATAATCTGTTGCTGTTATTAATTTTGACAGGTCGCATTTGAAATCGTAACTTGTGTCTGCGTTTTAAATACTCGTTATAATTCCGTAAAAATGCCAAGAAAATCCTCAAATTTCAACATCCTGTAGATCAGTAAAGAAGCGTTTGCGAACCTATGTTTATATAAACTTTGAGTCATGAAATAAGCCAAAGAATTACCCCCTTGCGTATGTACATGATATTTGGGAACACCCTGTATATATTAACGATACTTTATTAAAACATGTACACTTTACAGTAAATAAAAATAAATTCACGTGTTATCATTTAACGGATTAATTGGCGTAAAATACATTTTTGTTATAAATAAAACACCATGAAAGAACTAATCGCAAGTTTATCTGTTAAATATCTGGATGCGTTAAAGACATGTTGATATTTAAATGAAATAAATCTATAGAAATAATATTAAATCTAAATTGGTACACGTTACTGCGGCTTTATTTTTATCATGAAAGAAAAAAATATATTTATGCAATTAAAAACATATTGCCAGTTAGATTATATTACTTATTTTAAGAACAAGTTATCAAGTGAGTGTAATAATAAATAAAAAACAGAATTCAATCAAGAAAGCTAAAACTGCATTGATAAATTATTTCATTTAACTATTTGTCTAAATATTATGTTCTATTTATCAAATTACTGCAATAAACGGTATTAACCGGACTAATATTCCTCTCTACTTTTCTTAATCTCAAAACTGTAATTTAAAGGTATTTATTAACATAAAAACACCGTTTTCTATTTACCAATAATTTTGTAGCCAAACACTTGACATAAATACCGTATACAGGGCATCAACAGAATCACTAGACAATTTATAGTTTCCAAAATTTTCAAGATATAAGACTATATCCTGGAAGGGGCAATATTTAAGAAAAATGGCAAATTTTTCAGTATTTGACTCTCTTCTTATTTTGGTGAGTTAATATTTTTCCAATCTCATTTTTTTTTGCTTATAGTACTAAGAACACTGTTATTTAATTCAATGCAGCTCTTGCTCCTGTGTTGAGAGTGTTGATTTTGATTCATTATATGCCTAAAACTTTTATACTAGAACATTCAGATAAGAATGATAGTATAAAATATAAAGAGCTATAGGTATTTATTATTATTATTATCATGTTAGGTGTGAAAGAGTGCTTTTGTAATACCCAATAATTATTTTACTTTTTTTTTCTAGAAATGCATTAAAACATGGATGATGTCTGTTTGGATATCCTTCAACTTTCAACATACAAACTCGCCGAGTTTCTTGATTTTTTTTACATTCGCCATAAACCAATAACATGTCCCCTTTTCACCTCTTATATTTTTTAGGTAAAAAATCTGATGTGGCCAGCCCATAACTTTCTTATATTAATATATATCATCCTGATCTAAAAAAATCATTCTATTTAATTCTTTATTTACTTCAATTAAATTTTAATAGCGTACCTTAAAATGTTTCATTAAAATTTTTAAATAATTAATATCAGCGTTGTTCGATGCTGTCAATAATAATAATTCATGTTATATATTTTAATAATTTCTTCTTATTGACATTGACATTTTTGTAACTAAATTATAAATTTCAAATGTCAACCTGCTAAATTTATCCTAACCCTATTTTATGAGGTCAAATGTGTAAAAAATTTCAGTTTACATCAGCTTTATTTAAGTACTTGAAAAATATATTTTATTGGCTTGATACAGTAGACATAATTTATAATCTTTCTTCAAGAATATATTTTTTTGTAAAGACAAATTAGAAAAAAATTTGAGTCCCGTGGATCTCCTTTCGGCTGGCCAATTTTGATCATCACCGAATTTATGTCTTTGGCCTTTAGAACATGTGTACCAAATTTAATAGCTTTATCTCAAAAACTGTGGCTGCTATTGCGATACTACAGACATGCAGACAGATTTTTTCCATAAAGTTATAATCATACTTAAAATCGTCTCTGGAATCAAAAAATGTAAAATATATAGGGCGTTCAATTTAAAATATCAAAGTTTAAGTAATTTACGGGAAAACTAGTCATGGAAAAGTTTCAAATATCGAAAAATTGGCCATTTTTCGTGAATATATTGCCCCTTTCACGTTTTAGTCTTATATCTTGAAAGTTCTGGAAACTATGGCTTGTCTAATAACAACAATCCTTGTTGACACCCAGTATATATAAATGCTAAAGTGGTAGATGCCATATAAAACGTTAAAATTAGAATACTGATCTGAAACACCGTACGGACTACATAAATTCCTTTTATTTTTTTTATTGCAAAAACCATAGTTGAAGTATATCGACTCTGTGGCGTGATAAAATGTGCGCGTCCATTCACCAAGACACAAGGGTTCACATTCGGGCCGCACTAAGTAGATGAGGTATAGTCGATGAGCGAACCGTCTTTCGAAAATGATACAAAACTGTGATTTCCGTGTATCCGCGACGTGGGCACGTTAAATGTCCCCATGACAAAGCAGGAATTGGCAACATTTCCAGATTAGGAGTATCAACGTTTACACAAGCACCGATGGGCTTATATTTTGCGCCGGTAATTGGAAATAAGTAATTATCTAAACTACATTATGACTGCTTGCTATTATAACAAAGTTTGATCAAAACATGAAATTATATTTGGAATAAGTGAAAATAATGAAAACCTCAAAAGCATTTTATTAACTTTTTGGTTAAAAATAATTATTATATTTATCTGAATTTAAAGACCACGTTTTGAAAATACAGTATAGTAGGTGCTTTCTTTCGAGTTGTGAAATCGGATCGTGATCAGAAAAGAACCAATGGAAATTAAATATTTGCAAGCTATTCAATTCCTATTGGCTGTTTTACAGATCGTAACGCATTTTGATTCCATGATCAGTGTCGAAAGATAACGGCTACTGTATTTAGTTTATTTATATACACATCAGAAACTCTAATAGCAACCTTAAATCAGCTGCAAAAATCAAAGTTTTACAGTAAATATTTTCGACTATATCATTAATAAATGAAATAAATAATAATGTCCTTAAGGCTGAACCCTGTGGAACAATTATTAATAACACTCTCAACAAATTACATTTAAAGGTTTAGGGCTACTTAACTATCTCTGAAAGAATGTATGTATGTATTTTTGTGAGTAGTATATTATGATGTTCCAGTTGATCAAATGTCTTAAATAATGCATGTGTAATGTAGAATTGTTATGTAAATATATGGAACTATAATTATCTATCATTCTGAATTTTATTTAACATATAAATGTACAAAAAAAAACCTCTACATAATTTAACAAGTAGCACGACTAACGTAATCGGGTTCAATGTTTGAATTATGTAGCAACTTATTTTAATAATACTAATTAATGTTTTATGCTCATATAAAAAAAATTCAATAAAATAAAACTAACATGATTAAACGTGAACTACATTACTTAAAAAATCATGTTAATATATTAAAATTCTACGATGATGTATGTATCTTAACGAAATATTTTTATAATAAACATCTCGGATAAAATTGTTTGTTGTATTATAATTATTATAACACGTAAAATATAATAAAATAATATTACACAAAATAATACGTCTTTGGCGCCACTCCTTGAGGCGTCAACAAGATTTACTGTAGGCAAAGACCATCTTAATTTTGCTGTAGACAAACATCTCAGAAAGTATAAAACCTCACTGAGTGATAATTTTTGGGCCATATATTAAATTTGTAATAGTATTTGCGTCACATAGATATGTATGTACTATTAAATGAAGTTCGTAACAGTTTATCGATAGCAACACACACAATATAAGATATAAAGATACATATCTATACAGGGTGAGCCACGGTGGGTGGAGTATTAAAAGTATATGGAGAACGGATCAACCGATTGCTTTGAAATTTTGGTTACCAAGATAATCGAGTATGATCTCTCCAACTAAAATATTTTCGAAAGTGCGGTGTTGCCACTTATACGTAAAACTGGCAACATCTTCGTTATGTTCAATGGAATACCCTGTATATTTTTTGCGTTTTTTGGATCGTCGTCTCTTTCTGAGTAACTTTTATTAATATTTCCCTATACCTATCTCAAGCCGTTTTCGAGATAATAATTCTTTTCTGAATTTATTGCCAAAAATTTGACTTTCAGTAAATCGTGTTTTCTCCTAACTACGCAGCAATTAAAAGATATTTTTTTAGTTGCGGCTAGGCAAGGCCTGGGGGCATCTCCTCCATTATTCAAATGTTTTGAATATCATACAGGGTGAGTTAGAGAACGCTTTCTACAAGTGACTTAGAAAAATGCACGAAAGTCAATTTTTTTAAATGGAATGCCCTGTATATTATTACTGATTCGGAAAGGCGATACATTTACCTCTTTAAAAAAGGTAATATACTCTATACCTAATGCACACCGTTTTCGATTTATGGGCACATTTCTGTAACCTTACCAAGAATATTAGTCTTCTGGTATATCATAACGGGTGGGCCATGAAATTTTTGTTTTGTCATTTTGTAATGACAACAGATGTTATTTTTCTAAATAAATTTGACGTTAGTGATATTTGCACCTAATTTGAATAGCTATGTAGCACAAATATGGCAGAAAATAATTATACAAACACGGTTTTAATTGATTTGTTTATTATCCACGGAGAGTGCAATAGGTTATCAGCAGAACTTCAGCAGAAGATTTAATGAGAAATATCCGAATTTGCCGCAGATGAACAACAGAAAGTTTTTACGAATTCAGAGGAATTTTATAAATTTTGGTTCGTCATTAAGAGAAGCAAGAAATTTACCTAAACCTGTGACATCTGACGAGGTAAATGAAATCAATGTGCTAGCATATTTTCATGCAAATCCCCCGTATTCCATACGTTGTGCTGAGCGGGATTTAGCATTGCCATATTCATCCATTCGAAAAATACTAGCAAACCATAGAATGCATAATTACAAATTTACAAGAGTCCAATTTCTCATGCCTCAGGATTATCTACAGAGAATAGAATTTTATGAAATGTTACTTGTACGTATGAGGACTCCAATTTTTTAAAGAAAATTATATGGACTGATGAATCAAAATTTTCTAGGGAAGGGATTTGTAACACACGAAAACGTCACCATTGGGCCACAGACAACCCTACGTTACTAGAGAGGCTGGCTTTCAAGTCAAATTTAGTTTCAATGTGTTTTGTATGTTAATGGATGACAAAATAAAATATTACATATACGACGAAAAATTGAATTCCAGAAAATATTTAGTTATAATTAGAACAATTGTGGAAGACTTCCTTGATATTATGTCAATTGAAAAATATATAACTTGTTGGTATCAACTCGACGGGGCTCCTGCACATTGTACACACGAAATTAGTATGGAGTTGGACCGCTTTTTCGATGATCGTTGGATTAGACGTTTGGGACCGTGGAATTGGCCTCCGAGGTGTCCTGACCTTACCCCGTTAGATTTTTATCTTTGGGGTACTCTTAAAGATAGAGTTTATAAAACTCCAGTCCACAACAGGGAAGAATTAGAACGTCGAGTGATTCAAGAGATTGAAAACTTGGACCCCGCTGAAATAAGAGCTGCTACAACAAACGTCGTCCATAGTCGTATACAAAAGTGTCTGGAAGTTAACGGTCTACATTTCGAACAATTATAACAATATTTTTAAGATTTTTATATTTATTACTGTTATTGGTATTATTTGTTATTGCTACTTAGACTTTGTTACTGTTGTTGCTCCTTAGTTATTATTTTTTCCTAATACTGACACTGTTATTGTTCTCTTAATGATGAACCAAAATTTATAAAATTCCTCTGATCTGCGGCAAATTCGGATATTCTTCATTAAATTTTCTACAAGTTCTGCTGATAATCTTATTGCACTGTCCATGGATAATAAACAAATCAATTAAAACCGTGTTTGTATAATTATTTTCTGCCATATTTGTGCTATATAGCTATTCAAATTAGGTGCAAATATCACTAACGTCAAATTTATTTAGAAAAATAACATCTGTTGTCATTACAAAATGACAAAACAAAAATTTCATGGCCCACCCGTTATGATATACCAGAAGACTAATATTCTTGGTAAGGTTACAGAAAAGTGCCCATAAATCGAAAACGGTGTGCATTAGGTATAGAGTATATTACCTTTTTAAAGAGGTAAATGTATCGCCTATCCGAATCAGTAATAATATACACGGCATTCCATTTAAAAAAATTGACTTTCGTGCATTTTTCTAAGTCACTTGTAGAAAGCGTTCTCTAACTCACCCTGTATGATATTCAAAACATTTGAATAATGGAGGAGATGCCCCCAGGCCTTGCCTAGCCGTAACTAAAAAATTATCTTTTAATTGCTGCGTAGGTAGGAGAAAACACGATTTACTGAAAGTCAAATTTTTGGCAATAAATTCAGAAAAGAATTATTATCTCGAAAACGGCTTGAGATAGGTATAGGTAAGTATTAATAAAAGTTACTCATAAAGAGACGACGATCCAAAAAATGCAAAAATATACAGGGTATTCCATTTAAAATAACGAAGATGTTGCCAGTTTTACGTATGTGGCAACACCGCACTTTCGAAAATATTTTAGTTGGAGAGATCATACTCGATTATCTTGGTAACCAAAATTTCAAAGCAATCGGTTGATCCATTCTCCATATACTTCTAATACTCCACCCACCGTGGCTCACCCTGTATACCTCCATTTTATAATTATAATGTTAGCCGAAGGGGTTCTTTGTACATGGGGGTACAGATCTTTAATCATTTACCACACCGTATTCAAATAATTACAAATGTAAACATATTCAAACGTGAATTAAAAATGTTCTGTCAAATCACGCATTTTACACTGTCATGGAATTTTTTTAAACTACTTTGTAATTTTAAAATTTGAATCTTAAAATTTAATTTACAAACACATTGTAATGGTAATATATGCAAATGATAGTTTAGAAGTAAGTTACGTTTAGTTTCTATACTGCTTCACGAGAAGCATTTTTTCATGTACGAGTATGTATTTCCTCATTATTATATTTTGACCATTACCATATAAAAATGATATGTAACATTGATAGTTACTGTGTACTTATATACATACATGTGTTTAAGAATAGAATTCTATTCTATTCTATTCAATAGTGGAATAAATGATAAGTGTTTAGTAATACAGAAGTAAAAGAATGGTTTTGTAATATTTTCCTTTCAATACTGTACAGTTGTCAAAATTCACCAGAATAGCCCCGATTAACCCAGCAACATCCCATACGACTTTGGTATTAGGATATTCACTGCCACGTTGACGATGTATTTGCACCTCCTGAGACCGTCTATCAGTGTTGCCAAGTCAAGGATTTATTCCTTAGATTTAAGTATTTCTACACGTAAATTGGAATATTGGAAGATTTTTTGTAAAATACTCGAAATTTAAGGATTTTCAGCTGTATTTGGATCACGTCGATATAAATCACATTTTCAATTAAAAATTTTAGTTCATTTTAGGGAGACGTATTCATTTTGTCATAACTCTGTAATTTGGCATAAATCGGCAACTATATTCCACTGCATAATAAATTAGAATTTGTTGTTAAAATTGAATCCTTTAGGGCCGATATATCCACCTCCTGGTAAAGTTACCGAACACATAAATTTAAGAATAAAATTATTAAACCAGTAAAATAACAGTTACTATTTAATTTTGCAGAACAGTAATTCTATATGAGAATATACTTCGTTGTAATCAGTTTTTGCTATTGCAAAAAGTGGAGACGTTGTGTGGTAACTAACAGCCACTCTACCAGAAGATGGATATACCGGGCCTTAGGGCCGGTATATCCACCTTCTGGTAAAGTTACTGAACAGATAAATTTGAGAATAAAATTGTTAAACCGGTAAAATAATAGTTGAGTAATTCTACCAGACGTAAAATTTCATGAAAAATTTTTTTATTTTTTTGTACTTTCTTAAATAATACATATTATGAAGTCAAGCCACAAAACAACTAAACAACACTTTTGTAAATATGGACCAAATTAAAAATTACAATTTTTCGAAAAATATTGGTTTTTATTTATAAGAGATTCACGGATCTGAGGTTCTTAGTCATGGAGCTGAGCTTCTAATTCTTATTCTAATTGAGCAGCAAGATGGGTCTTCATAAGATAAAACATTGTTTTATTTTTGTATTGGGTGGTCGGCCCATCGCTTAAAAAGTGTGCAACTTTTAATTTTCGATAATTTTGTTTAATGTCAGTAATAACCGAAGATCACTGAGCACAAATACTATTCGCATTGTGACACAGATTTTTAGATGGAGTGCAATAAGATACTGATTTTATCGTGTTACTTTCGGAACACTTACGATAAGTAACAAATGTATAAAGGGATATTTGAGGTTTCGAACCTTCAAAATGGGCCAATTGTACTTCAGCAGCATATTTACAGATATAATTTTCAGAAAAGTCTATGTGGATAAGAATATCGTTTCCTGAAAGATTTTTCTTAATTTCTTCAATACATTCGGAATAACATTCCGAACATGTAAGAGATATTTGTTTAAACTGCTGTGAAAAGCAACCAAAAGTTGTTCTTTAGAACTTGTAGCAACTTGTTTGACTGTTTTACCACATATTTTTTGCTTACCCTTTATAACAACTTTTACTCTTACATTTCATATTTTGTCATGTCATTCTTTTCAAATTTAAGTACTTCAATTTGTTTATCTTTACATAGGTTACATTTCCCTTTCACATGTTTTTCTTGAGTATGATTTTCGCCGCAATTTAAACTTAATATCATACGATGTCTTTGATAATATTATGTATTTTTAATTTTGACACCAACAAGTTCATGTTGGCATGTGTTTCACACAATCACGTTTCCTTGTCTTTAGCTTCAGAAAAATCACTCAAAAATGGCGTATTCTACAGAACAAAGCATAACTTATTTTGATTTGTGAATGAGCGGTCAAAAATTTTTGGTATAGTGCTTTTAGCGAGTAGTTCAAAAATCTTTTTTTGTTTTTTCGTACTTTTTTTTAATCTCTATATTTTTCATTACGAAAATGTGCTCCATTTTTTGAAAGAATGATCCGCGCAGAGAAGAGATCTTTCATAAAATACTGATAGCGGTATTTTCTTATTAATTGTTCAGACACATTAGAAATGATTATTCTTTTATCAGATCTGGTTTTTTGTGCTCAAAAGTTTTCTTTTAATTGCAAACATGGAACTTTCTTTTTTTATAACGGGGGTAACATTCTGTCCTTTCAATAGAGCTCTTACTTTCTTTTTTTGGGGTATCCCGCAGTGCATCTGATTGTCTTTAAAGTCGCTATTTGTATTTCTCTTTGCTAGCTTTTTTCTTTTTTTTAGTTTCTTTTCCAATTCGGCAATTTTCAGTCTAAGATCCTTCTATTTTTGTGTCTTTTTCTACATCCTATCACTAATATCCTTGAAAGCTGAGGAGTACTAACGTAATCTCTTTAAAATTCCAGTAGGGAGGTGGAGGGAGTTTGATCAGCTAATACTCTTTCGAAAATGTTCGCTTGTTTTTTAGACATATGATTTTTTACTCCAATTTCACCAAGTTTTTCTAATAGATCTTTTATCACGCTCACTCCTTTCATTCATACTTTTAATTTTTCCCTCTGCCTTTCTTTTATTGTATCTTTTTCTCTTTCCTTTCATACTTTTCAGGGTCTTTCCTTATAGCTTCTCTTAACTTCCGCAGATATATTTTACTTTCTCACCCCTCAAAGTGAGGGTTATGTATTCGTGAAAAAAAATTTGAAAATTTGTCGTGCATTTCTGGACGAATCTCGACAAATTATGACGATACACAAAATTTCAGACAGAAAAAAAGTTTCTGTCTGTATATCTGTCTGTCTGGTTCGCGATAGGAGCTACAGTTTTTGAGATAAAGCTTTCATATTTGGTACACACATTCTAGAGGTCAAGGAAGAGATTGAGCAAAATTGGTCCCAATTTTTGAAACGCAAAAAAATGTGACTTTTTGAAACGTCAAAGTGACTTTTTTTGAAACGTCAAAAAATGTGACTTTTTTTGAAACGTCAAAATGTGACTTTTTTGAAACGTCAAAAATTACTTTTATTATAAACTCCACCACACGTCGACTTTTACTCCGGTGAGGAAGTTCTGATCCCCAAGTAATTGGCAGCGGTCTTTTCTTTTCATTTCGTCAATTTGTTTTGATGTTTTTCCCACCAGTTTTCCTTTTTCATTTTGCCATGTTTAACCTAAAGTATATATTGCCTATGAAATTTATGCAACAAAAATGCTAAGAAAGTCAAGAATTATAAATATCTTATTTAACATTGATATCTATAGTAATAATAATACGAATGAATTAAATCTTCTCAGCTCCATTACATTACCACAAAGCTAAGAATCTTTCACATTTATTGGCCATTAAAATTTAAATTTTGAGGTTAGGAATTTGACATTTGGCGAATTGTTGCAGTTTATTTAGAAAAATGAAAAATTAGTGTATCGTCGAATTATTTTATAATATAACCGAAAATTTAAAGTACACGGAGCTGAAAATTATTCATGACATTCTTAACTTTTCAACAATAATTCACAGAAATCTCACAAACTCCTTGATCAACAGTTGTTTGATTCAAATAATATTTGATTTGCGTTACTATTCGAAACATTACTGTTCTTGGCTTATATTGGATTTTATTAGAAATTAAGCAGCTGTTTACGGAGCTGAGGTGATGGCACGGAGACACAGCAATTTTTTTATTATAAAAAGTAAATGTGTGACGAATAACAGCCAATGCTATTTAGAGTGGAAAGATTTTGAGTTCCTGATTATGAATATTTAAGTAACGGATTGTTGTTTAATATTTTCAAGTGTTTCATTTCGATGTGAGTTGACATACTTGTATGCAGGGACATGACGCGGAGCTGAGATCTCATATCAAGTACCCAATACATTTTACAGTTTTACTAAAAAAATAAAATAAAATAAAATATTTGGAAAGTAAATGAAACTAATGCATCTGAAATAATAAATATTTTATTTTTCTATTTTAAGCGCAAATAATTAAAAAAATCAGCAGAGACTTAAATCTGACGTTTCTGGTAGAACCACCCAGTTACTATTTATCTCTTTTTGCAGAACAGTAATTCCATAAGAGAATATACGTCGCTGTGATCAGTTTTTTGCAAAAGTAGATATTAATTAATAAAAATCTGTTTAGTAACTAACAGCCACTCTACCAGAAGATGGACATACCGGGCCTTAATCTCTTTCTTGACAATTAAGTTTAACACAAATTAGTGACATAATAGTATCCCTTTAACAGTAACAAATTAATAATTAACCTCCATAAGATGTAATTATGGTCAAATTTTGTTGCTGCATAAAAAATGCAGGCTACTGTACTTTGTAACTCCTGGAAATGTGTTTTTCTTTTTTTGTACATTTTATACGAAAATGTATTCATTTATTTTTTTCAACAGTACCTAGTTTCATTTTTGCCAAAAAAAAATCGGCAAAATTCAAATTTCCCGCATTTTTCGAGATTTTTTAGGATTTCAGGAATTCTAAGAATTTTCCAGATTCTCATGTGGATTATCCAGATGTTGATGTTTATAACACTCCCGTCTAAGAAAACCACTTAACAAGCGATTAAACACGCTGTGCAATTTCTCGGAAATCGTTCCGGCTTCTTGCATGTCAATAGTTCGATCTCGTCCGAAATCACTATGCAGAAGAAAATTTGTGAAATCGATTAACACAAAAAAAAAAACTTGCAAAATTTGTTGATCTAACAGTGTCTCTTTTCTCAGTGTAGTTATTTTTATCACTTGATTGTTCTGTTATTCCCCTTATCTCATTGTTTAAATAAACTAATAGACTATTAATGAAAAATTTGAGGGCTGATCATTCAGCCGGTTTACATTTTCTTTTGATACATCTTGCTTTGTAAATTCTTAAAGAAGGGCAAAGGTACCTACTGCCACTACCCCGCTTTAAATAAGGTCAGTGTATATCCGTGTGTCTCATTCATGTTCTACAAATGCTGCAACAGGTATGTAGCTCCACACAATATTTAATTATAAAATACTCACATGCAAAACAATGCTAATGCCACAACATTAGAAACACTTTTACCTTTTCGGAATTATATATAACATTAGGCACAAATTAAATTTCCACTAGGAAACATCAAAACATCGTTAAGTGAAATTCATAATGCATTTTCAGGGTATTTTTTACATTGCTCTAAAAAGCAATTTGATGTTTAACATGTGGTTGTAGTCTTGTATGAAGTATCTCGTGGCGTAAAAATATGGCAAGCATGCGTCACATCCGTGCACTGTGAATAACATATCAAGCATTTGATTTCATTAAAAAAATGTATTTATAGGTATTCCCAATACATGCAATAAGTTGTGTTAACAATATGTTGTTTACCATTCTGAATAATATAGAACGCAAATTAATCATTAATGTTCCTCTTCAAGAACATTATTAACATTAATTTGTAGGTTAATGTAGGTTAGCACCCCATACCTACTGCCAAGGTCAATATAAGTAAGTACCCAAAAAGTCCACCAACGTGTCAATGACACATTTGTGTAGCTTTAAATAGGGTTAATATGGCAATTAAGTGTTAATCTTTCTTTATGACTAAGTAGTAAATAAAACATCCACAAGAATGCAGACAATGAAAAAAATGAGAAAACTTAAAAAAAATTACTAATTTTGAGATAAAACTGTGGATAAAATAAATCAATATTGCATTTGTATATATTTTTAATTTACACATCGGTACCATGTCATTATGAGGTCATAAATATTATCGACAGACCCCGGATCCGAGGTTCTCATGACGTCAAACCAGGACCGGATCTAGGCAACATAAACAATATCACCATTTTCATGCAAAATAATACAATATCTTACCTTGTAATTGTATTTAGTGAATACTGTAACGTTTAAGGTTAAATAACGACTAAATGGTTCTAAACAGACGATATGAGGTGTGGATATATTAATTAGTAGCACAAATTGATTTATGTGGTAACTACGAACCATTAGAATAAAATATATTATTTGTATTTGTTCTAAATGATTCGGAGTTAAACTTCGGCGCCTTTCACTAAATATCCTCTTATGTTGTGAATAAGACCGTTCAACATATACCAATGTAACTATAGCATACTTATTTAAAGTAGTTAAATTTTTCAGAGAAGAGACTTTCATGACTGGTATAAAAAAGTCCACTTCTTCGCCATTTAAAAGTTTCACCACAAACGAAAATTCAAAAAACCGGGGTTATTTTAAAAAACTATTTTCAGTTTGTTCTTTACTGCCTCGGCAACACCTCCCTAATATTAGAAAAAAATATATTGACGTACATCAAAAATAATATGCATTACATTAATTACTGTACAGTTCACTGTTTTTGGTTTGCGTGGAAGATAACGTGTGGCTAAAGGGATCTCGAGAATTTTCCACGTATACATGTGTAAATTTTCGTTATTAACTGGATCTCTAAACATTTGTTGAGCATGTAATGGCGGCAAGTGACTCATTCAACTGTTATTACTAATTTACGGTATCAAAGTTACAATAATAATACGATGCTGCCCCCAGCTTTGTGCTGGGCTAAAACACGTCATATAAATCATGTTCTGGTATGTTTCTTTCAATATTTTTCCAGCGGCCTTCATATAATTAGCCGCGTCGGTACTAATGAACAAAAATCCATCTGAATTTTCATCATATTTGTTTTCAAACTTGATTACACTAAATCAACTACAATTGTTGAATTAGTAGCGTCTAGTATTTTAGATGCAATTAAGTGTCTGCGCATTAAATAATCCTCTTCCAATCCATCTACTATTACATTTGCTACCTTAGGGCTACAAGCATTAGTTACTTTATCCACATGGAGCCAAATATATTTTTCATTTAGATCAGTAAATATTTTTTTCTTTAACTTTAACTTCTACTAAATCTAAATTGATATTTCGTTAACTGTCACTATCACTACCACGTACATACTTTAATATGATGCTTGCATTTCCACGAGTGTTTTTCACAGATTCTGCAGAAAGGTTCTACATCGTTAAATTGCAATTCCGGACAATCTTTAATGCACAAAAAACACTGTATGTTTTGAAGAAACAGATCGCGACATGTTAACAATACAGATACATTTCTATCAAAGGCGTAAAGAATACTGTGGCACTGTGGCGTGTTCAGTCTAAATAAGGCACGTGATATCGCAGCAGTCGGGTGCAATTAAAATTTCTCGACTTTTATTTTACTTTTCTTTATCAGTTCTGTCGTTACATCATATGTTTGTTTACGTTTTAGTAGATGTCTTAACGTGTGAAAACAAATTCATTTTGTTTAGCAAAAAAATTATTTAGGACTTTTGCAAGTAAATAACTTACATTTATATGATATTAATTTTTGCTCTAAAAATAAATACTAGCAAGTAACAAAACATCAATTCTATTAAATAAATTCATTTTATCTTATACACCAAAAAAGTCCGTCTCTGGAATGATGACCCGTGATTCAGAGTCTGACTATCATCAAGAAATAATTTTAAAAAAATATGCCACTTTCGTGAATATTTTAAATTAATAATGTTAATAAAAAACATATACTTATTACTTATTGAATATATGTATATAGTTACATACAGTGTGTCCCAAGTAAAAGTCCTCACCTCAAATAACTCGGACGTATATTAATTTTTTAATAAACATTGATTGTTATTTCTAGGGAAACAACATCTGAGGCACAATTTACATTCAACCACCTTTTCCGTACGGGCCATCCCCTTAAAAATTTAGACTAAAACATAATATTAACTTTTTGAATGGAGCACCAGTATTTAAATGATCGATTTGCTGGACAATGGATTGGACGACGCGACGTGGTCCCATTGAATCTGACCACTGGAAACAAAAATTTACAAAACACAGCCAGAGAACCTGGCTGATCTTCGAAAACAATTCATGGCAGATGTCAAATAATTGGTATACGAATTAAACGAAGATGATCCCGATCGTCGGCTTGGATTCTGTGATATTTTTAGTAAACAATTAAACGATAATGCCAATCTACTGTACAATACGTGTTTTTCTGATGAATCGACATTTCAGTTAAATGGGGAGGTAAACAGGCACAACTGTAGGTATTGGAGTGAAACCAATTCACATTTGTTCATGGAAACTCATACCTAGAGGCCTCAGAAGTTAAATGTTTGGGCTGGCATCTAAGGGGATCACATTGTCGGACCCTTTTTTATTTCTGACAATTTAAATGGCGAAAGGTACCTCGATCTGTTAAAAAATAACATCGACCCAATTATTACTCAAATCCTCGAAGAAGACGATAATCTTTTAGAGGGCGAACTGTTTTTTCAACAGGATGGGGCACCCCCACATTTTGCTATAGCAGTCCGTCAATTTTTGGATGATCGGTTTCCTGAGCGATGGATTGGAAGAAGAAGTGCTGTGGAGTGGCCCGCTAGGTCACCCGATTTAACTCCCTTGGATTTCTTTCTGTGGGGACATTTGAAATCGAAGATATTTACGACTAAACCCGCATCTCTGGAAGAGTTATGTGAAAGAATTGTTCGAGAATGCCGTTTATTGACTCCAGATGTGTTCAGAAATGTTCGTACAGAATTTCAAGACAGATTATACTACTGTATGGAAGTTGGTAGGGGTCATTTTGAACAATACATACGATAATTTAAACTGCTTCTTTTATTTTTATTTCCCGAACCTAAAATAATGAAACAATTATTTCTCAGAAACGAATCAATAAAAGTTTAAAAAAATACATTTATATAGAGAATTGAAAGACTTTTCAAAAGATGTATCACTCGACCCTCTTTGCCATTTGAATTTTTTGAGGGGGTGGCCATGTAGGGTAGAGGGATGATGATAGGTATACAAGTATTACATTAAAATATGTCCCCCTTGGAAACAAGGTCGACGTGTTTCACCAATTTTTCAAAAATTTTTATCTCCAAAGTTATTCAGGGTGCCTACTTTTGACTGGGACACACAGGGTGTAACAAAAAAGCATGTCATAAACTCAATGGCAGATTCTAGGTAACAAATAGTGACGATATGACTTAACTTACTTCTATGCGAAAATGCTTCCAAAAATTTTTATGGGCCTTTAAAGTCGAAAATAAAAAATGAAAAATTTGCTCTAACTCTGGAGTCCTTGTAAGATATCTTCTTTAAATTTGGTACAATATAGCACTAGTAATAGGTCAATATTTTAAGTAATTATGATCAGTTTATCTCGATTCAAAAGACGAGAAGTGGGGGTCATGTGACCCATTTACCCCCCCATTTTTTTATGGACACACCAATGACAAAAAATTTAATTTTTTTTGAAAATAAAATTTAATTTTAAAAGTTTTTTACTCTTACCTTTTTTTTCTACGTGCTTTAGTTTTCAAGCATTTAGCTTATTGGAATTGTGAATTAAAAGACTCTAAGCAGAATTGAACAAATTTTTTGCGATAAGACTTTTAAATCGAATGAAATAGTGTCCTCTGAATAAACAAGCAATTTAATTTTAACGAAATAACTTTTTTTAGAACTTATTGTAAACAATTTATTTTAAATAATTATTTTATAAATAAATAAACAATACAATTACCTAATTAAATAATTTAAAATTTCATAAATTGAACAGAAATTTATTCAGGCTTTATTTTATTACTTTAGCAATTGCTCAAAGTGACCTCCGCCTTCATCAATATTGATCAATGCTAATAATATAATTATTAGCATTGTATTGTCTTCCTCGCGCTCATTGTTAATGTAAAATACCAAAATTGAATTTTAGTCAGATTGTATCGTTACATGATCCTTTTTCAAAACTCTTTGTTCACAATGAAAAAGAATTGGTGTTTCTGCTCTGTGTCGATATTGATGCCATTTCCGACAAAAACGAATGCGGGTACATGGTACATCAAAAACAATATTTAAATATTTCTGTGATTGAAATATGTCTACAACTAAAAGGTCCTTATTTGTGTCATAACACAAATAAGGACTTCTAAATTTTTTAAAATTTTTCTAATTTCGTAATAGACGAGAGGCTAATTCAAAAACACCTTAAATTCAATTTTATTATATTACAATATAAAAAATGATATACCTACAAGATTATTTGCAATTATTTAAATTCCTACCTACTTGGAAACATATGTTCCATTTTCCATTTAAGAAATTTGGATACAATGAACACACTGTGGTCGTATTTGTTTAATTTATCAATACTTTTATTTGTATCAGGAAATTTCAAAACAAGGCAAGTTTTATATCCCATAAACATAAAATGACAGTGGTTGAGTGCAATACGACTGTCATTAAAATCACCCATAAATTTATATGGGGTCGTTGAATTCGATTCAGAAAAATATATATTCATGTAAAGTATACAAAAGATGCAGATTATGTCTTCAGATTACATTTGTAATCAGAGTCGGGTATGAATTTACTTCGGAATTTACCATACATGACAATATAGTAAATAAAAATGAAATTGCCAGTGTTTTTTTGAAGATCATTTCTCCAGTGTGGTCCAAGATGAATTAAATTGCCGTTTAAAAAATGAATTCTTCGAAAACCGAGTTGAAAACTATACTGTTAAAGCAACGCAAACAATTCAATGTTTTTTTGTTTGGTTTGGTCAATATACATAATAAGTACTGAAAGAATTATTATACAGTGAGTGGCTAAAGCATGGAACAAAATTTTTTTGATAAAATTCTCGGAAAGATCGATTTTCTTTTATAAAAATGCAAATTTTTATATCAAATTCAGTTTCCGACCATCATTTGATTTCGAGTAATGACGGCATCGACATTTTTTTCAAATGGCAATTGCCTATTTTTTTCTTGATTTTGATAGAAACTTTAATTGTCAAAATGGCAGCATAAAAATTTTGATGTATTTAGAAAATTTCCGAACAAAAAACAATTGAAAGTTAGAAAACCTTAATTTCAATATTTATGAAAAATAAATCAAAAACTCTGTTGTTAAGCAAATAAAAAAATCAGATTTAGTTTTGCGAAGTGCCTATATCAATATATCAACTAAGCGCAAATCAAACATTAAAAAAAGTGTCAGTTTTATACCAAATATTATTTAACGTATTAGTTTTACAAGACTCTCTTAAAATTTAATTAATACGGCACATTTAACAGTGACACGACGGATAAAAATTTTAATTTTTATTGGATGTGAGGATAAGATTTCAAGTTCTCAACAAAAGGTAGCAATTTATTTAATGCAAAATCGACCTATCAGCCGATCTAGTCAATAAGAATGAGTGTAAATTTAGTGAAAATGGACATTCCAAAATCATTCCAAAACTTGGCTTTTCAAAAGTTAGTGAACATATGAAGACTGACATTTTATTAAATATAGAAGAGAATCTCATAGTACGTCTCGATTAGTTTCAATAGAAAATGTTAGTCAGCGAACAGTACTACGTGCACTGAAGAAAGAAACATATCATCCCTACAAAATTCAACTCGTGCAGAAGTTCAAAGTGGATGACCCTGACCGCCAACTGCAGTTTTGTAAAACTATGATGGATTTGTGCCATGCTCATCTACATTTACGCCGCCAAATATTTTTTTGGATGAAGCCATATTTTGCCTCAGTGAACCAGCCCGGGAAAATCCTCATTGTATGGTTGAGGCACATACTTAAAACTCGCAGAAATTAAATGTGTAGGCTGGATGGTCAACAATAAAATATTAGGACTTTTCTTCCTTGAAGGAACCAGAGTTCGGATTGATTTTTTTTTGTAAAAACTAAAAAAAGTAATTAGGCAACTAGGAAAAAGTAACCAAAAAGTAACTTTAACTTCCATTTTCTCTATACCTACCCATTAGAATCTGTTTCTACAGAAGATTTTGCTGTTCTTCCATTTTTTTTTTTACTTTTTTCTCGTGCTTTCCCTTCGTTCTTTTTTTAGCCTCTATCATAATTCTTAAATATAAGAGTTTGAAGAATTTTGTCCCAGCTGTTTTGAGTTTCTGTGCGCTGTGATTCCTTTTTAAAAACACAAAAACTTCGAAAAAATGAGCTCTAATAGTGAAGATGATGTTCCCCAAAACATTTTGAAAAATGCAAAGATGGTCTCACTTAATCCTCTACCAGTAAAATCTCGACAACGATACGAAAAAGAATATGTGGTTTTTTCAAACTGTGTGAAAAGTAACCAAGTAAGGAAAATAACGGAAAACTTGGTTTTTTGTTTATTTTTCTGACCGAGCAAAAACCTTAAAACCTTCATCACTCTGGAGCAAATACAGCATGCTCCGTGCTTGTATCAACGTTAAGGAAAATATCGATATAAAATATCCTAAGCTGATAGGATTCTTGAAAAAGGAAGCCAGTGGTTACAATCGAAAGAAGTCATTAACATTTGAGAGTGAATAAATCAGCAATTTTCTTGGAGAAGTTACAGAAACTTGTAAACCCCAATGTAATAAACATTAATGGCTTCAGAGAACAGAATAATTGAAATTATATAGTGGAAATACCCCTTATTAGGGCCAATGAAATAATTTAAAAACAAATTAAGTTCCTCTTCTTGATAAAAGTTAAAATATAGAGTGGAATGAAAAATAATATTAACTGAAAATTTTTTTTGTTAATTATTATTTACTAACTTTTACAAATCTTATCACAGATAAGTATAACATATATCTTTTTAAACAATTATTTTCCCGGCGAGTACCTTGTGTTTTATTTATTTATGGTTTTATTAGACAGAATAGTTGAAATTAAAAATAACATTATTGAGTTAGTAATACTGAACATAATGTGCATATTATCTTTTTTGTAATCCAAGTTTCAGCGTTTTGGCAAATAGCCGGGAAAATAATTGTTTAAAAAGATATATGTTATACTTATCTGTGATAAGATTTGTAAAAGTTAGTAAATAATAATTAACAAAAATTTTCAGTTAATATTATTTTTCATTCCACTCTATATTTTAACTTTTATCAAGAAGAGGAACTTAATTTGCTTTTAAATTAGATAAAGTTTATTTGCATATGAAGGTAGAGTACCTAAACTTTAATTTAGACAAAAGATTTAAAAAAAGTTTACGTATTTTTTTTTTAATAGAAAGCATAACATTTATAAGTTTTTTAACACAATAAAGTGATATTTTGGGATACTTTGAGTTAACAATCCATTAAATTATTGTTATTTTTTCCCGATTTTTTTTCAAATTGGCTTGTTCATAGTAACCGATGAAACCATAAACTGAGTATCGACTTTAAAAATGTATCGTAAATATCACACATTTAGAAACCCAAAAAACACTTCACGTTTTTTTGTTACTTTCTACAAAAGAAAATCTACTCAACAAGTAATAGGTAAAAATACTTTGGCCAAATTTCCTTGCAAAATCGCAGAATTTTTTAAGTTGGAAAATGCACATAACTATACTGGGCATTGTTTCCCAAGTACGTCTGTCACAATATTAATCAACGCAAAGGGTGATATTATCACATTAAAACATTCACCCTAAATATCCTCGTATCGAACCTCTCATAGTTCCAAACATTCTGGGTAGTTCAGCTGCTGTTAGTATAACAAGTAATCAGCAGAGTAGTATATATATTTCTTCAGAAAGAATCTCTATCACAGGAGGAATCTTCTTTAATAAATTAAACAATTATATCATAAATTTTAATAATTGTCATTAATTTTGTAATTTAATTGTTTAATTTTGTTATATTTGTTATTTTAAAAGCATATAAAATAAAAGTTAAAAATTGCGGAGGGAAATAATGATAACTTTCCTCCCGCAGAAGAAAGGTAAGACATTTTGCCAGGAAGGAAAAGTTGCATTTTCTACCCCAAATGAGGGAGAAAATCCTACTTTCTATTAAGGTAGTAGAAAAAATATTTTTACCAAATAAATGGAAATCCTTTTCCATTTGTGGTTATTGCCTTAGTCAGTGTGAAGTTGATAACACGCAATTTCAAAAAGGAGGATCTACGTAATATTAATAATAATAATATACGGTGTAAATTGCAAATAATAAATAAATACAACGAACAATAACATCAAAATAATAAAACAATTACTTAAAAACTAACATATACTAGCGAGACTGAGTTTAAAATACATCATTTAAATAGTAAATTATGAAATAAAAAGAATTTTCTGCTAGGAAATTTTTGACAGCTTTTTTGAAAGATTTAATAAAAGTAATTTCGTGTGATCCGGCAGCTTGTTGACAATAGTATTCTCATATATCTGGGACTCTTCTTGTAAATAGATAAAGTATGAATGGGTATAAATAAATCATTTTGGTTACGAGTTTCGTAATTATGATATAACAATTATTTTTTTAAAATTCGTCAAGATGCAGTTTTACAAAAGATACTATTTCTAGAATGTAAACGCAAACAATTGGTAAAATTTTGAGTTGTTTGGACACATTTTTACAAGGATAATATTTATTTATTACAGTTATGTTCCGTATTGCTCGTTTTTGAATTTTAATACTGTATCTACATGATGGGAAGATGTATAAATACTGCTTTAATTCTGTTTACTAATAACGTGTTAAAAAAACCACGATGTAGGTAAACTTATTTAACATATTTTGAGCAGTCTCCTTTAACTTTACTATATCAGTGTTCAAACTTAAATAAGTTGTATCATCTGCTAATAAAATTAAATTTTTACCATTGGCACTTACCGACAAAGCGTTAACAAATATTATAAACAAAAGTGGCCCCAGTACTGAATCCTGGGGTAGTCCACAAGATACATTCAAAATATTAGAATGATGGCCATTAATTGAAACTCGTTGTTTTCGGTCAGATAGATAAGACTTTAACCATGTAGCTTACCAATCACATCATAGTCGGCAAGGTCGAAAGCCTTGTTTAGGTCCATAAATATTCCCAAGCATTTTTTATTATCATTTATATTATCATACAGATTACAAGTAAATTAAGGATGGCTGATTGAGTCGATCTACCTTCCCGAAAACCGTGCTGCATATCGCACAGAATCTTATATTTTGAGATAAAATCAGTCATTATCTTAAAGAACACTCCTTTTAATATTTTTGACACAAAAGATAAGATAGAGATAGGTCTATAATTGTCAATGGTTGTCTTATCCCTTTCCTTGTACAACGGAATGACCTTAGCTATTTTCAGCACATCTGGAAAAATACCCTCTTTCAGCAACTTGTTTATCAAAGGGTAGTAATAAACTGATCAGTATTTAATGCATTATGTATGTACAGTATAACAATTATGAATAGTAATATATTACAAAAAGCTCAGTATATTTATAAAATTTGTTCGGTTAATATGGGATTTTCGATCAGTAAAATAACCATTTGAACAGTATTTCTATGTTCACTGTTTTTATCATAATGGGCAGTAAAAATTAATAAATGATCAGAATGCAATAGACGGTAAGAAATCTGTAAAAGTTCAGTAAAAACTATTATATTAAAAATTACGAAAAATGACTTTTTAGGGTAAGGAAAATTAAGGGGAATGATGTAATAATTTTATTGACCGTTCAATAATTTTACCGACCGTTCATTAATTTTACCGACCGTTCATTACTTTTACTGATCGCTCATTAATTTTACCTATCGTTCATTTATTTTACTGATCATTCATTAATTTTACTAATTGATTATTAATTATATTGACCGTTTTTTATTTTACCGACCATTTATTATTTTCACCGACCGTACTGGAAAAGTGTACTGTCTATAAAATTAAAATACCGGTCATTTACTTTGTAGCCTTTATTTATCAAATATGTTAATGGCTGCACAATATGAAACACTACTGACTTTAGTAGAGATGGGCGATATTTCACAGTCGGTGATTTTTTCACTGTGATTAAGCAATTAGAGTCAGTCACTGTGACTCAACTACCATCAAAACAGTGACAGTGCATGTGACACTTTCAAGGTGCAGTATCGGTATAATACACAATACTGTGCAGAATCGTTGCCGCAGCCAGTAGGCCTATCGCAGTGCAAATCGCAAATCGCTCTGGGACACTGGTCACAGGTAGTATTCACAGTCGCAATAATCACGGCCCAAGCTTTGGCACATTCTGAAATAATTTGCTATACGCTGCGATTGCTCCGAAGTTGTGATCACAGGTTACAATCACTGTGATTTTGAAATCACAGTAGCAGTTCACATTGTAATTTAAAAATCACCATTTAGCCCATCACTAGACTTTAGAATATTGGTACTAACATTATTTATACTACTAGAATTGGAAGATTTTAGCTCCATAATGGTGTTAAAAAGTTCATATAGTTGGATAATTCATAATTAGAGTATTATCATTGTTTTCAAGTGTGAGTCAAATTATTTGACAATATATGGTAATATGTGATGGTAGAGTACTAACGAGTTAATAGTAACTTCATCTACTAGTGTCAGTCGCAATGTATGTAGTAAATTGGAAAAATCCTCCAACACAGTAATCTTTAATTTCCAAACCCGCGTCGCGTGCAGTATATGGCGTTTTGGTGTTTTGGGAAAAACTACGTTAGTGTTACCTTCACATCAAAGGCTCCAACCCACCTAATGGACAGCGATCTGCACTAATAAAGATACAATAAAAATTGAAATACCAAAATATTCCAATAGAGAGATTAATTCATAAATAATAATAAATGTTAAAAAAAATACCTAAATACAAGATACCACAATCGTAATCCTCTCACTTCATTTATCTGAGGATAAGGCAAAAATTTTAATGAAAGAAGCGGACAGCAAAAAAAGAAAAATTAAAGAATCAGCAATAGTATTATGGAATGAAGAAACATGTTTATCCCATTACTCTGTAGATTTTGGTACAACGTGGTTACCGATGCTAAAAGAAGAATTGAACAAAATTAATATTGCATAATTTTTAAGTATCAACAGTTCTATGTAAGTACCTCTCTATTGGAATATTTTGGTATTTCAATTTTTGTTATACGTTTATTGTTAAATAAATAATGATGATCTCTAAAACTGAACTTGGCATACCGACTTCCCACAAGTTAGTTTTCTCCGGTTCACTCATACTCTTTTGTAGGTAAACGCAATGTGACTGATGTAAGGTATGTAACAAACACTTTTAAAAAGGCCGCGATACAAACAATTTAATCATTAAAATGCTTAAAACTGATGTGCTAGAATTTTTAAGTTCATGTAAACTTAGCAAAAAGTTAGTCCAACAATTTTACCATAGTATAAAAATCATGGGGGTATTATATTCATTAAACTGAGAAAAAGTGAAAATGCTTATACTTTGAAAACTAATTTGTTTTAGTATTTTTGGTGCAGAAAAAATATATCACATAGCACTATAAAATAGTTATTTCAATTTAAAGTTTAAATTATTCATAATTACGTCACTAAGCGCAAACTAAAGAAATCACCAAAATTTTGTTGGAACACTGGCAACACGGTACATGGTATTATTTTGTTGTGAATTCTGTTTTAGCATTTTTGTTTGTGTATTTGTTTCACAAGACATTATAAAAGAACACAAATATGGAATAAATTTATGTAGAAGATAGATCAGATAATTTATCTGCTATATTTTTACAATAATAAACAAACCAAAGTTAAGTGACGGTCATATCTCAAATTTAGTACAATACCATACAAATACTGAGTATGAAATACCCTAAAAATAACTAAATTTGGCGCTCTATTTGAATTCACGCTTAGTGACGTCCCGAAAGTTGGACTTAATTTGGTTCGAGTTTAAATGAAATAAAAAAGAAAAAACACGTGTATCTTAATTATATCTAGTTTGCGATTTTCAAATTTAAAAAAAATGGGAAAAGAACCCATTTTGTGGTTTTGCATTATTCCTCTTTCTGTATTTCATTTTACGGAATACTTTTGACCTCCTTCGTAAATTTTTTAACACCAACGTTATATCTTATGAGGTATATATTTTACCTTAATCACTAAAATAAATCATAAAACTATTTTGTAAACTAAGGAAAATAAACTGTTTTACTTAACAATGACAATGGAATAATAATAGAGTACTCACGGTTCCGTAAAATTCTTTATTTTTAACTTCCGTGGGAAGTGAAAAAATAAAATGATAATATCTATAACTATTAAAGAGACATTTCCATCATATCCAACATAAATATGTCAAACTCTTTTTTAGGCAGTTATAAATTCTGCTCAAATTTTCAGTGTCTCATTTTTTTATTGACAGTATTACTCTGTCTTTTAATAAGTATCATTTCGCTTATTAATTGTTTTTTGTAATTTGATTCGTTGTCTAAAATTTTAACATTATCGAATTGAAAAACATGATTTGAATCAAAATGGTCTGTTGCAAGTGCTGTTTTTTCTTTTTTTGTTAATATGTCTTACATTACACGAGTATTTATGTTCATTAATCCAAGTTTTTAGCAATTGTTTTGTTTGTCTTATATATACTACATCGCAACTGCAAGAAATTTTATATACCAAATTTGATTTATACTCAAACAATAATGTGTCCTTCATTGTCGAGTACCCCTATAAATGTCCCACTTTTTTCATGTGGTACAAAACTATTTGGAATGTTTATTTGTCAAAATTCGTTTTATTCGTCAGACAAAAAAAATTCTGTTTACAAAAAGTGGGTTTTGTTGGCAGATACCTCTCATAATTTCGTAATATCGTAACCTTCTATCGAAATCGTCTTCGGTAAGATCTTACAGTAAATGTATCTTGTAGGAATGGAATTTTTCTATTTGAGAATTTTGCGAAGTACCATGGTCTCGTTCCAGATCACTGCTGAATATGCTGAATACGTAAAAAAATTAACCAGACTGTATATACGTTAAACCTTTAGTTATAATTTGTGGTAAAAACAAATACAAATAATAGAAATGTACCATCATAGCACATTTTCCTTCTGAAGAATCAATTTTGCAGTTAGCAAAATCTCTTACACCATTTGTCATTAATGTCACTTGCCCAAACATTAGCTAATCGTTTACGTATAAAGCCCACATTCGAGCCCATATTGTCTTTGACAGTTCACTTAAAAATTTAAAATTTTTTGATAAAAACAGCGAACCACCCCGTTTGACATTTTCTTGATTGCGTTTTTTCTAGAAGTTGTTTACAGTGCTTATCGTACAAAATGAGGAATCATGTAAAAGATTCTAACCCATTAGCAATTTACCTAAGTTGTTAACTGCATCAATAATACAATTAAATAGTTGGTTGCATCATAGCTAAAATTGATTGAAAAATATGTAATCAATTAGTGGATGCGACACGCCTAAATAATAAATCTGGCAGGCATTTGAGATATTTTATGATTATACTGAGGTTAGTTAAGTACCGAGATAAGTACTTGTTATGCACGATTATGTGATTAACAGGTATACTTTATTTCAAACTTATTTTGCACCATAAAAAACGTCGGCTTCTTTGACGGTAGTAAAGAGATCAAAGAAGCTGACGTTTTTTATGTTGAAAAATAAGTTTGAAATAAACTGTAATAGCAATTAGATAGGTATAAGTATATTAAATTTAAGGTGAGAACTGAGACAGATAAATCTTAATAGGGATAAAGAGTAATAGCACGGTCGCCTGTCACCCCCAAGACCACATCGAATCCGAATTCAAATCTAAAAATATTGGTATACATAGTTGGCCGCCAGCCGCTCCTCAGCAACAGACCGCGCTGAAATTAGTGACGGGAATAATCGAGACAGGATAATCGAATTGGTCGATTATTTAAATATCTTCAGATAATCGATTGATTTCTAAAAAAATTAGTAGTACTAACATTAGTAGAAAATTAGTTGTACATAATTATTGCACGATGAAAGCGGTGGCATCCGATTCGATTATTCTCTCGGTTTCGAAGTTGGAACCTTCGATAAAGTACAAAGCTGGTAATTAGCTCGTTAATTAGTTAGTTTTTATGTAGTTATTTTATTTATTTACTGTACCTTTTTGCAATTTACTACGAGATTAAATTTTTTAACATGTTTACGTTACTTGTTTGGCAACAAATTCTTAAACTTAAACTGAGCTTAAAATTTGGAAATTACTTTTTGTTTCCGATGTTTCAAAAACAGAGTATAGATAGTGATTATGGATGTATATACAAGGAATAGGTTGGCCTCGAGTGTTACGTTTACACTTAAAGATACTGATACAATAATTTTCTTTCTAGATTTCATCTCGTATTTTATATTTGAGTTAAATACTTCTTCTCTTCCAAATGTTGTTCTTAATGAGTGACATGGCAGAGCATGCAACTACATATGTTAAGAAAGCCATGTTGTCATGCGTCGAAAAACCTCGCGAAAAACATATTACCTTCGATGTTGGAAGGAATGTTTTATATTTTAAATGTTTCAACCTCTAATTGAGTTATCTGCTTTACAAACTACGGGTTGTCAATTTGATTTCCCCAACCATAAGACAGCAAAATTACTTGACTTGCTCTCTTGGCCTCCGATTGAAACGTTTTTCCCTGTTGTTCCTCACTACGTAGTGCTTTACACATCGTTATTGTAATTTGACATCAAAATCTTGTACTCACAAACTTATCCCAAAAGGTATTAGTACATCGTAGTTTCAAACTTCAAGTATGTCTTTATATACATATACAGAGTGTCCCACTTAAAACTCCCGCGGCCATTTTCTCTAAAACTAAAAGATATCTGAATTCTGTAAAAGGCATACACTAGAATATATAAATAACTTCAGGTTTGGCAAAAACGGTCTTTCTCCACATTAAGGTATAGATGGTGTTGCCATGCAAAGAAACTATTCGATTCCAGGAACCTTAAAAAAAGGCGCACGCGACAGGACATTAAATTCTACGCAACTTTTACGATGTGGACAATTTTCGAAAAATCACTGGTTTTTGAGATATTTGATATTAAATTTAATTTTTTTAAGTAACAAAAATCGCCATAACTTTTTTAAAATCAATTTTAAATGATAGGTCCTCTAGGATATTTTTTATAATAAATCAGACTGATATAAATATTAATGAAATAAATTCAATTTAACTTCCGGTTTGACCCGAAATTACATTATTGTTTATCTTTGAATCAGACACTGTACATTTTCATGAAAATTAAATGAATATATTAATTTGAGCATGTTCTTACGTGTAACAATTTGTCTATAATTGATATCAATAAAGTTAATAAAACAATTAATACACTCCCCGTTAAAATTAACGAATAATTTAAAATTTACCTTAAGTTTCATGTTCAATATTTTCTGAACCATTTTCTCCATTTGGATGTTCTTTTTTTGCATTGTGGAGTCATTCCTTAGGAATCTTACTATGTTACGGATTTTCATTCATAATACTGTTTTGCTGATATACCGGATGTTATACTAATACTGTTCTTTTACCAGGCAATTTAAAAGACCCTGTGGAGTGCACTAGTGACCTCAGAAACTCCCAACAAAAATGACACTTTAGTTTTATCTTTTGTTAACATTTTCTTTTTTGAAGCAATTTCTTTTCACTCTTATTAAAGGAGATACATATTTTTATATCCCTCTATATTTTTATTGACTTCCCTTTTTATGCACACGTATGAAAATAATCGCGGTCCTAGTAGCCTTTGGTAAAAAAAAACATTCAAATTTAATGTCACAATTTGTGACCATTATTAGACAAATGTGGCAAATACACAATTTGAAATAACTTTGCTTTTTGCACTTTATTTTGAGGTTTTCTTTACAAATGATGCCAATTTCAAGTGGAAATTGCAATCTTTTGAAACCTGATTGAGCTATAGTTATTACCCTTTACGAAGAAGGTTAATCAAACTCAGTTAGCTCAGCGGTTTTATGTGGCTCAGTCAAACATTTCTAGAATGTTGCAGCGTCATAATAAAACAGGGAGGAATATGGAAGAGCAGGTCAGGATCGATATAGACATATATACGGATATGAAAATGTGTATCTCCTCTGATACGTGACAAGAAGGTGATTCAAAAAAGAAAATGTTAACAAAAGATAAGACTAAAGTGTGATGTTTTTTGGATGTTTCTGAGGTCGCTACTGCACTCCATAGAATGTTTTAAATTTCCAGGAAAAAGAACAGTGTTAATATAACAGCCGGTATATGAACTAAATAGTATTATGAATGAAAATCAGTAGAATAGTAAGATTTCTGAGGAATGACTCCATAATAAAAAAAAGGACTTCCATATCGGGAAAATTGTTCAGAAAATATTTTAAATTATATGTTAATTTTGACGAGGAGTGCAGATGATTTATTTTTACTTAATTTCTTTGAACTAAAACAAAGGTGGCTGTAACTGCAAAGATTCTGACATTTCTATTTATTATTTATTGTCTAATTTCTGTGGTGCGTTTATGGTTATTTTATGTTCGACTGAATAAGTCAATGTGTGGGCAGTTGTCGTAGATAATTTTCTTTTGGGTCCTGTATTTTTACCAGGAAAATTGCCTGGTCATTCATTTTTACAATTTCTTCAAAACACACTGCCCGATTTGCTAAATGAATTGCCTTTACATGTAACACAAAATATTTGGTTTTAACTAGACGGGTCTCCTCTTCATTTTGCTAAAAATATTAGAAACTATTTGATCCAAATCTTTCCTGATCGCTGGATTAGTCGGGGTCGAGATGCTCCTGTTCAGTGGCCACCCCATTTCCCAGACCTTACTCTCTTGGATTATTCAGTTTGGGGATTTATGAAAGATTTTGTGTATATGATTCCGATTTTGAGCGAGAATCATTTAAGAGAAAGAATGCTTCAAGCAGGAGGGCAGTTCAGGTTGAAGCCAAATATTTTTCAAAGTGTAAGATTTTCTTTAATAAAGAGAACTCGTATGTGTTTACAAAAACATGCAGGTCATATCGAACAATTTCTTTAGACTAGCTATTTTTTATTTCCACTGTTTTTTTGTCACTAACGAATTATCATTAATTTTAAGAAAATAAAGTGTATTAAATTTGTTGTCTTGTTATAATGCTTCTAATTTATAAATAACTGTAGACTGTTGAATCCATTGCGCCTACCAATATTTTGTCTGGGCGCCATTGACTTTGGAAATAGTTATTTTTGACTTGTCCTTTATTATTGATATTTGTATACCCACTGCAAAATTTTAATAAATTGTTTAGTTTTAGTATTTGAAAATTATGCAATTACCGTAAACCGCGTAGACACCAATATTTTTGAACTCTAAAGCGAAGCATTTTCTCAAAATTTGTTAAGAGACATAAAATAATCCAAAATAAATGGTTAACTTAAAAAAGATAGTTTGGGAATCATTGGCGCAGGTACTAAAAAACTGGGCGGGGGTAGTGGGTACTGGAACCCCTCTATTTTGAATATTTGACAATTATTTTTTTTTCTTCAAAAGATGTGACTAAGTTGAAGCAGCATACCAAATTTTAAACAAATATTTTACGAAATACTCGAGTTATTTAAAAAATATACCTTTATACTTCAAACTTAGACACCCTGTATATCGAACATGGGGGTCTAAAATAAAAAATGGCATTGTGAAAGTCCTATTATTTTTGCTCAAAGAATCCATGGTTACCGGATTGACTTCCTTTTCCGGACACCCTGTATATAAAAATACAGCAATATAAAAATAATAATACGAAAAATAAGAAATAATTAGTAATTAATTACCTACAACTTTCGGTAGACAATAAAAATTATATATGAAAACGAATAAAAAATGTTTGGTTCTACTTATAAATGTTTATTAATAATATAAAAAACTGTTTCGTAACTCAGTTCTAACGATATGATATTTAGTTAATTGTTTTTTGAGGTTTGTTTATATTTATTTAAAGAAAAATTGTTTCATATTATTCTCTTTCTTTGTGGCAATAATACCGTAAAAATATTTATTTTAATAATACACAAATAAACATTTTTTAGTGACACAAGGTTATTGTTATTATAATAAAATTAATACTAATTCTTACCCAGTATTTTCATTCGTAACCAGTTGTTCAAGCATCTGAATCTTCAACATAATGTAGAAAATAATCCAAAAGAAATAAAATCACATATTAACAAACCAAACAAAATCACAGAACGTTAAAAAAACTGTCAAGAGTTCACGATTAACTAAACAAATTGTCAAAAATCGTTAACAAAACCACAAACGAAAAAAAACATAAACACCACTCGATTATCTCACTTGCGAAAAGCCACAACAATGAGATTTCGTACACACGCGTGCGAATAGCTGTCAAAATGAACGAATCAACGGCCACCTACATCCAAACGCATGGAACAACTGTGCCACGGCTTGCTCGGATCTCTCGCTAGAAGTTAAATTATCGTCATGATAAAACTGTCTTTCAGCTGTGCTCTTTCTTTGTTTCACATGTACAGTTAAAGTGCGTAGGAGGAAGATGGGTAGACGTTTTCGTGCCGATATACAGAGTGAGGAACAGATGCGAGGCACGCGCATTTATGCGTATGCACCAGAATAAAACAACAAGTGTCTTCATTGTCGCTTTTTTATTTATTTTCGGTGTACGTGATTAGCATGACAAAAAAAGAAAAATTTGCGTAACCGACTATTTTAATTTAATTTGATGCAAATATTTAGTTTTCCATAATTGCCCAGAGAATTTGAAAGTTTATTCAGGAATTGATATGATTAAATAATGTCAACTAATATTAATACTAGAACTAAACTGAACGTCAATGAAACAATAAGGGAGAAATTTTATTTCAATTTTAAAACCTCGTAACTCTAAAACTACTCAACGGATTTTTAAAACGGAGAAAGATTTGGAGAGTACTGTCCAGCCGATAAATCGCTAGCTTTTTGAGAAACCTAATAACTCTCCTAATTGGTAGGTGCGGATGCCAACGATCACAAAAATTTTCCAGGCAGTACTTAATTTATTTCATTTACGCTTAACTGTGAATGAAGTGCAGAAATTACATTTCCCCGACCAGACAATAATAGAATAGTCTATAATGAAATTTTCGTAGTACCTTCCTATGCACAGAAACAATAATACAGGGTGAAAAAGAAAACGTGCATTTTTTTTTCAAAATCAATTCTAATGCAATTTCCGGGAAAGTAACTGTTCACAATTTTGGTGAGTGACATTTTGAGGAAGGATGTTTTCCCTTAGAATTATTTGAGATTTATTCAATATCTTAATTGATTTAAGAAAAATTATATATTTTTTGATAATCCCAATTTTTAAAGAAATTTAACTTAATATCGACCTTAAACCAAATTACCAACCCCAAGACAACTTCTAAACTTTTACTAGGCTTATAAAACTAATATCAAAAATACTGACGAAATTGTGCCGAAATTAAATGTAGTTCGATTGCAACGAACTTTGTCGACGGAATCCATTAGAAACTTGTATGCATTACACACATTTGTCTCTTTAAAAAACGGAACGGTTTGAAAATACAATTTTGAACCCGGCAAACTTTGCAAATGCATTCGATCGGCGATCTTTGAGACGACCGTTAGCTTTTGAGTGACTCAACTCATAGAGCCAAGCTAAGATATTGATGTTACGCCCTTAAATAGAGCCTCGAAACTACCAAAATGGGCTTAAAAACACATTTTTTTTTAAGTTGAAAACCGGTTATTTGTACAAAAAACTAGATACCTAGAACCTCTTGTAGAAAAATGTAATTTCGCATACGACTTTATCGCAAAACACGTCAAAAATACAATTTTTGCAAAATGACGACGAAAACTACATATTGCTTAAGACTATTAATCAAGGCACACACTGTTTGTATCGATTATGTCTTGTCGAAATTTTGTCAGAAAAAATTCCCCAATGGTTATAATAAATGGTCAAACTTATTTGATTAAGTATATACTCAATTTATATATAGGTATTACGATTAGAAATGTATATTAACAAATATTTGTATTACTGAAAACACGATTTTGATAACATTCGTTAATGTACCAGGAAGCCGACTTCAATATTGACTTTAGCTTATGGCGGAAAATAGATTATTCAATATTAATTATACGGGTATTACGCCAACTAAAAAAATAGACGGAACGTGTCTAAAATGTGAAACGAAGCTGTAGTTCCTAGAGAGTTTATTAGAAATAACTGTAACTAAATATATCATGAGATGTTTAACTATTGTGTGAATATTCTTTTACTTGGAAATAAATTATATATACTGGGTGGGCCACCGAAAATAAAACAGGCGTGTTTTTTGCATTTAAGCCAATTTTCCGATTGACGCAGGGGCCAATCGATTTTATTTTCAAGGGTGACACTTTCATTGGGTATTTTCAATCGCGCCACTTCAATCTTTAACCAGAGGTGGAATTCACCCCTAAAATTTTAAATGGCAGAGGGAGGTGAAATACTACATCGTTTTAAAGTTCGTTAAATTATCTTTACAACGGCATTTTACTTTTTAAGTTTGGACTAATAGTTTGCGAGAAATAGTGGTCTAAAAGAATTTAATGAAGTATACTAGTTCCAATAAGTGTAGTCAGTAAAGGAATGTAGATGGCGCTCTTAATAGCAAAGCGACACGTGCTTTAGAATACGTATAGCAGTGACCGTCGGCTGTCGCGCATGTGCTGTTATGCTCTTGATAATCTTAACTACTGACTACACTTATTGGAACTACTATAGTTACAAAACAAAACGAGCTTTGTTACATTTAAGTAAAGTTTTTCAAAAAAGAGCTCGGGCCCGTCGATTTTTATTTTCAAGGACAGTTCATTGGATATTTTCGATCCCATTACTTTAACCCTTGAGGTAGTGGTGGAATTCAACCTAATATTTTAAATAGGAAAGGGGATCAAGTAGAACATCGCTTTAAAGTTCATTAAATTTTCTTAACAACGATACTTGCATACTTTTAAATTTGGGCTAACAGTTTGTGAGAAATTGCGTTCTAATACTAAAGAATTTAATGAATTATCTGCCGATAAAGTCACAGACTAGGTACTAACTAGTCTTGATTTTATAATATTAGCTAATTGTTTTGTACACCTTCAGTGTAAACAACGATAAGGAACAGCGCGAACGTTAAGGCGCGATTACTTGGGAAGTAATTCATTAAATTCTTTCAATTTCTCGCAAACAATTAGCCCAAATTTAAAAAGGAAGTACCGTTGTAAAGAGAATTTATAGAGTTTTAAGGAGATGATCTACTTGACGCCCACTGCCATTTCAAATTTTAGGGGTGGATTCCACCACCGCCAACTATTAGTCCAAATTTAAGAAGTAAAATAGATATGTAAAGAGAATATCTTTAAAACGATGCGCAACTTGACCCACTTGCCATTTTAAATTAGTAGTAGATTCCACCACCACATAAGGGTTGAAGTGTTGCGATTAAGAAGACCTAATGAAAGTGCCCCCCTTGAAAGTAAAATCAAGGTGTCCGAGCGTTTTCCGGAAAAATGGGCTTAAATGCAAAAAAAGAACACGCTTGTTTCGTTTTCGGTGAACTAATTTTTTTTTTAATACGCCTTTTGAAAATACAATTAACCCACCACAACTATACCATATGTCTAGCGCCAAAGTGGCCAGTTAGAAAATGAATACGAGCGATGGCTGCGAACTAGGATGAAATGAGATGAAATAAGACACACCCAGCGAACATAGGAACAGTCTCAGTCTATGCCCTACCAGTCAGCTACAATACACTCACACTGTTACCTTCATCTCACTTGTTCAATCGGTCTTTGTTAATAGTTGGCCACATTACCCCTTTACACACGGTATGTGAAAATAGTTTATTTTTATTTCAGAAAGATCCGTAAAGACTCTATTCCGAATAATTAAATGTTAAAATTAAAAAAATATTATCATAATAGTTAATATGATAAAATACGACAAAAATAAACTTACAAATAGTTTTGTTTTCCTGAACTAGGTTGGAACATTTCATGTGAGGCTATTAACACATTGAAATTATTTTCACAAACATTAAAATACTGGCATGGGCGTGCGTTTCGTCACTCTAGTTGGCATCTTCTGGCGATTGTTTAAAGTAAACTTATACTAAAAACATAGCCTGTTCATAAACGGTTGGATGAACCGTGAACAACTAACAAATATAGCGAACTATTTAAGCCTTAACCGGACACATGCCGTCTATGAGACTGCTTTGTTTATAAATTTTCTAGTAATTCTAAAACGGGTCCGCCCTCAAATGTGTCATTCCAATTTATCCTCACACTACTGGACTTCTATCTTTCATTCGATTTGCAGCACAGTTTTATTGTTAATTGTTTAAATATTAACAATGATAATTGGTATGGTGAGTCCGCCATTTTATGTTTTTAAAACAAAAATGACATTTTTCCAAATTATATCCAAAAATATGTTGCAATTTGTTTCAGGTACTGTTTTAATGAGATGTTTCAAATAAATATACAAATAATAATATACACATTATACAAATTGTTGTATCTGCTGCGCCAACTCCTCTTTTTCATATTTTCTTGAAAATATGTGTCTGTGATTGTATAGTGAAGAAAAATAAGTCTTTAAGTTTATGTCAAATTTTTTTAAAAGAATTCCATTTTTATCGGTTCCTATGAAGTACCAGTTGTGGTTTCAGTCTCACAAACTGCACGTGTCCGTTTGTACACGCAAAAAGGAACGTACGTGTCCGGTTAAGGGTTAATACATGTCCTTTGTTATTATTCATATTTTTTGAAAAAAGAGAGAGCGCTTATCCCAAATAATCTATTTAATTGATTAGTTGTCCACGGCTCATCGAAAGGTATCAATAGTAGACATAAATAAGCTACACCCTTGGTATAAGTTTGGTTTTAATCATTTTCTGGTTATGCCAACTTGGTTGATGAAGTTGATGATGGTTTGAAAAAGTCGAAACAACTCATTTATGTGACAATATTGCAAAATAAAATAAAAAATTGTATACAATCAAAAGTGAAAAAAACTGTAAGAAATATATTAAATTTTTAATTCGTTTTTCAAAATTTTTTCAAAAACGGTTTCAGACAATTTTACATTTTCAGCAACTTTGAGATGGTGAACAGTAAACCACGACTTTGGAACACCATAGACTTTCTTGTATGCCTAGTTGAGGAAATGAAATATATTATTATTAAATCACATAAAAATAAACTACACCTAAATTTGTTATACAAATTTAACTGACCGTGGGTCGAATGGCGCAAATATTCCCAATCTGCAACGTCCGAATATATTATAATTTTATTATTTATTACATATTCTATGTATATATAACGATGTGCGTGTGAATATTATACTATTCCCTAAATAAACTATTCCCAATGGTTATTGTACAATCATGACTATTTTTAGCGATTGTGTAATATATAATTATAATTACAAACAATTAATATTGTTATAATAATGCTATAAGAACCAGTGTCTATAGATAAATACTAGTTGTACACCTTTCTGATTTATAAAAAGGTACTTAAAAGAATTAATATTTTAATAAATAACAAAATTAACTTATTTTGTGCTATCTCACTTTTGTGATTTCTGAAGACGACCCCACCAATACGGCATGAATCAGGATGTCTTTCCATGCAAAGGAGCTCAACTCGTCCTTTAGAAGCGTCCCAGAGCCGAGGGTTTCATGCTACAGCTAGCCGCCCGAACACCTTACACGGTGCCAAGAAGTGGTAGGACTTTTTCCTCGTTTCTCCTGCATCTCGGGCAGGTAGGGACTTCTCCCACATCTATAATGAACAGGTAGGGATAGCTAAATGAATGAAAACATCGATATATCTACATCGATAAACATCGCTGCTTAGACATCGATATGGTCGACACATTGTAAGAAAAACATCGATGTTTTTATATGTTAAGTGTACCCGGTGTCGTTGAAAACTACTTCCAAATTGTGATAAAGACAAAATTACAATAAAAGGCTTCCTATATTTTAGAGAATTTTTAAAGATACTTAGTATAGTTTATTCAAAGAATTTGTGTCAATTGTGTCATGTCTGGTTATAATAATAAAGAAGATTTAGTGCCATATCCCCAAAAAAACAACTATGCAGCTACGTTCACGTGTTTCGGAGTTATTGCCCCTCATCAGCGTAGCGTAGCTAAAGAATTGGATCTAGGATGGAATAGATCAGTAACAAGAACTAAAATAAAGCTGGAAAGTACAGTACACAGTACTCAATTAGTGCCTTCATGTTCCCATGTGTCACAATTGGGGCCTCAATGAGCACAGTCAACACACAGAGTCCTATGTGTACTGCCCGTTTCCAGCTGGCAAATGCAAACAAAATAATATAGATTTATTGGGGTCAAAATAAAATAAAGAAGATTTAGTGCCATATCCCCAAAAAAACAACTATGCAGCTACGGACACGTGTTTCGGAGTTATTGTCCCTCATCAGCGTAGCGTAGCTAAAGAATTGGATCTAGGATGGAATAGATCAGGAACAAGAACTAAAATAAAGCTGGAAAGTACAGTACACAGTACTCAATTAGTGCCTTCATGTTCCCATGTGCCACAATTGGGGCCTCAATGAGCACAGTCAACACGTGTCCGTAGCGGCATAGTTGTTTTATTGGGGATATGGCACTAAATCTTCTTTATTTTATTTTGACCCCAATAAATCTATATATTTTTTTTATGTCTGATTATATTCTGACATCAATGGATAGATGTCTTACGTCTATAAGTAATTACAGTCTACAAAGTTCAATGGTAAAACCATTCAAAGTGTTGCAAACATCGATCAACATCGGCCAATTTTCGATGTTGATACATCGATGTATCGCCATCCAGACAGCAATGCCAAACATCGATATTTATGGTTTGATGCATCGAAGTTTTTAAAACATCGATGCATCGTTGCCATCTCTAGCAGCAGGTGAACTGTCAGGGCTCCTCTCAGTTGGTTCAAAGTCTTCCTGCTCAGGCCGATTGTGACTTGTTCGGCCTAGTCACAAAATCCCGTACTTATATGTAGCCACTGCTTACCTTCCATAGTTTAGTGAGAATAACTATAGACCATAGCAAGGATGATAGGACCCCTCCTTGTGGAGATCCCTTGATGGCTGTTACTATTCCAGAATTCCGTCCCATTATCGTCGTTATCCTTCGGATATTAACGTGAATATTATTCGTCTTAATGTTGAAAGCTCAAAACCTTTCCTTTTTCTTTGTGCAGCTCTTTTTATTGATTCATAGGAAGTGTTATCAAAAGCACCCCTCGATGGCTATGAATGCGCAAAGAGCTATTTCTTTTGTTATAAACGCCGTTTCAATTCTATTTAGAAGATTATGTAAGGCGGTTTCTGTATATTTGCCACCTTGATAGGCAAACTGGTTTTTGTGACGGTGTTTGGTAGTATTTCGCTTCTTAGATTTTCTCATAATTTTTAAGAGAAACAAGGTTAGACTTACAAGCCAATACGATTTAGACTGGGCGCTTAGTCTCTTCGGGATAAACACCACTTTTACCTCTCTTCATGATTGAGAAATTTAATCCAAGTTGTAACTGGTTCTGAAGATTTGAACCAGGCTGGGAGTCATCTCCTCGACGCCTTGCTGTAAGAGGGCCGGGAAGATGCCATCCCTCCGGGTGATTTATAGGGCTTAAAAATGCCAATACTTCATGTAATCTTATTAGGTGTGAAGATTTAAATTATTGTGAACTACTGTTTTAGTTTTTCTCCTAATTAATATGGTCAATCGATAGGTTCCATCATGGAACTTAAATGACAAAATCGAGAAAAATGGACTTTTTTGTTTTCCCCTGTACCCTTCATATGTTTTTAGTTTCCATTAATGTGATGAAAAAAGGTCAGCGCGAAATACATCGTTTTGGCTCGCATCATGGCTCAATGCATAAAATTGTCTATAATGTCTATGAATGACGCGGCGGAGAACTATTTACATTAGTTTATTTAGTTGTTTGATGTGTAATGTGCATTTCACAACGGAAAACTCTGTTTCTGAAGCAGTTTTTATTACGTTTCTAAAACTCAAAACTGTTAAAACTGATCACCTCGTATGACTCGTTTCAAAAAATCACAACATAATGTTGTCTTCGATCATCAGCAATTCTTACATAATAAAAATAAACTAGCAATAAATAAATAATAACTGGATTTGTTAACGATGTAGGTGTTTAGTAAGTGACTAATATAACATAATAACACAGTAGAAAAATAATATCATCATTATAAACCAATAGATAAATAACTTTTATTTTTATTAAACCGGATTGTTATACTGTTATAATGTTATAATGGAACTTGAATGAAAATTATTTACGAGGAGCAGAAAATCTTATCAACAATGCATGTTGTAGGTAGGTAATTAACAGATAGAATTGGGGAGGAGCCTATTGAATTTCCGGTTGCAAAACCCCGTTTCACACACTACAAATAATTTTATGTTTTTGCAGAATTAAAATAATTAGGTTAGGTTAGGTGACAGGTTAAAATTATTTATTATTTGTAACAAAACGAATAGGTATATCACATCATAAAAAATATAAATATTATTGGAAAGTAAATCCACCACGACAGCGCATTTCGTATAACTGGTATGATTTATTTTAATACGGAGGTTTGTAGAATAAAAATATTTTTTTTTTAGATTAAAGATATGATGTTTTTAAATCAGTACTATTCGTGAGGCATTTAATAATTATATTCATTATAATGTTCAATTGTCATCCAACAGAAGGCGGTACTAACATAATTGAAATAAATTATTCTGTGACAACCTAACGATCAGCTGGTGAAATTTAGATGTGTTTTCGATAATTTTTTATAACTGGCAATATAGATGTTTTAATATTAGTTTAACCTCGCAATATCTGTTTGTCGTGTAGAATTGCCTAGTAATATGTATTTGTGAAGGCATGTAATTATTTTCTTGGCAAATATATATGTTCCCGATTGAGGAACAGTATGCATTGCAGGTAGATTTTAGGTGTTTACTATTTTTAGGTGTTCATTATGAATATTGATCTAGAGAAATTTAGTACAGTCTTTTATGAAAAAAACTCGCACATAAGAGATCTTCCTTCTGACAGCGAGTATTACATTTTTAGAAGATAATATTGGCGAGTCCAACATTTTGTGGAAAATAACACACAGCATGAAGAACTAGTTTGTTATAGTAGTGATGATGAAATACCTTTAGTTGACCTACTTCCTAATTTGCCCTTAACAAGTAAAGCATCTGAAGTCAAATGGAAGAATTCCATTATGAATACCAATTCAGAAAGTAGCCAGTTTCAAGGAAATATTCTACTTCATCCAGAAGTCTTACAGATGATAACTCCTTATAAAATTTTAAAGTTTTTCTCTGATGTCATCTTTTTATAGTATTGTTTATCACAGTATTCAGTACTCAGATACTGCCTAACAAGCCACTGCATTTATCGGAGGAAGAGTTAGAAAGATTTTTGGGTATTTTCATATGGATGTCAATTATAAAACAGCCAAATGCAAGGTGATATTGGTCCCCTAATATACGAGTTGTTCAAGTTGCTGATGTTATGTCTGTAAAAAAGTGGGATGCAAGGGTAAAAGCAGAGTTACCTGTCAAAAATGTAAAGTACACCTGTGTTTTAATGCGAAAAGCAATTGCTTTGTAGAGTTTCATATAAATTAAATATGTATTAAAATGCAGCTTATAAGCATACTGTGCCCAATTGGCAACATATTTTTTTCTTAATTTTAAATAAAAAGTTTGTTTTAGAATGTTTTATATGTTTTATTTACACCTATAAATATCATATCTTTAAAAAAATTTTTAAGAGAAATTAAATCATGCAATAGAGGGTTAACAAGGTTCGATTACTGCTCGTAAGAAGAACCAAGAAGAAACTTACGAGAGATCAGTCTACATTATAAGAAAATATAAATGGAGTGAACATAAACAAACAATAAAACATGTGCATACTGCACCCTGTATGAAAATAAATACTAATAAGTAACACTGTGTCCTAAAATTTAATAAATAACAATAAAAGCTATACATGTTATACACACCATATTCACAAGGTTCGATTACTGCTCGTAAGAAAAACAAAGAAGAAACTTAGGAGAGATCAGTCTACATTATAAGAAAATATAAATGGAGTAAACATAAACAATAAAAAATTTGCATACTGCACCCTGTATGAAAATAAATACTAAACCTCAACCTCTATTATTAAGTATTCGACCTATATTGAGCCACCAGTAGCAATATAAATGGTTTCTGAAATAAAAACGCCTTTTCATATTATAAATAAAATGCTATTACAATTTAAAATACCTGCAGTATAACATCGTCTAATTTTGAATTAAGGTCTGTCAATTGTTTTCCTATTATTTCATGGATATATATCAAAAATAGTGATAACAATATCTTCGAATAATCCACTCGAACGCCATTAGATATAGGGTTATTCATTATAAATTACCCACCCCTTATCATCGTTATTATTGCCTATAATAATAAAAGTTATGTGGTTATGACCGAATTTTGTTAAAATGCTATCAAAGCTACAGTAGTGTGCAGATTTTAGAGGATACAAAAAAATAATAATTTTTTTTAAATGGGATACCCTGTATATTATTAAATTTTTGGAATGATCCTTTGTTCGTGATTTCAAGAATATACCATATGTAACCCCTACATTACCCGGTTTTTGAGTTATTAAACGTCGAATATCTTAGTTAAACTAGTTACTGTAAATATGGAAAAGTTAACATTATTAAAGTGAGCTATGAATATGACAACTATTATGTTTGATACGTGACATTTCTTTAATGAAATAATCAAAATGGTTTACAGTGAGAAAGAAAAAGTCCAAATATTTACTTGTTATATATAAAAATAAACGTGCATCAAAAAGAGCATATAGGATGTTGTATACAAATCGTCCAACACCATCAGAAAATACGTTCAAAAATATTTACCGAAAGGTGAATAATACCTCCAGTTTTAGTAGAAAAAAGCGTGTAGTTCAAGTAAATCAGGAAGAACAGCTAGATATACTGCTTCATTTCGAAGGTAAGCCCATCCATATTTATTCGCGAATAGACTTTTTGAAACATTGTATTATTTTTTAGAACATTCTGAATGTAGTATAAATAATGCAGTCGATCAATTGGGTAAAAGTTATTCCAAAATCCAATGTACGTTAAAAAATAACAGCTACAGACCATATAAAATTTGATCCGTACAAGTTTTAACAGAAGCTCATAAAAGGAAAAGGCTGGACTTTTGCCGCCAGATGATTCAAAAGTTGGATGAATATCCCGATTTTTTTCTAAAATATTATGGACTGATGAATCATTCTTTTCTACGGCAGGAGATTTTAATAGGAAAAATCGAAGGTCGTGGGAAAACAAGCACAACAGAAAAAGATTGATAAAACAAATAAAAAAAATCAGGAAGAAAAACTGTTATCGTTTGGAATTTTCAGAAACAAAATTGTTGGGCCTATATTTTATGATTATATTTTAACTTGAGTTACCTATCTGGAAATAATTATCCCAGAAGCAGAAAATATTCTTTTGCAGAATTTTCCGGAAGCCGAACTAGATGATATGATTTGGATGCAGGATAGGGCAACTCCGTATAGTGTCCTACCTGTTCGAGATCATTTGAATAATGTATTCCCAATATGGATAAGGAATAATGGACCTACTAAATGGCCACCTAACAGTCCGGATTTGACCCCTATGGATTCATTTTTTTGGGGATTTCTAAAAGACGTTGTCAAGAATGATAATAATAGTATCAAGTCATTAAAGACATGATTCGACTTGAAATAAACAATTTGAATGTAAATAATGAGGCCATTTCCGGTGCAATTATAAATATAAGAAGACGTTATCAATTATGCATTGACAATAATGGTGGACATATCGAACATCTCTTATGAGTTATCATTTATTTATATTTAAATTTCCTAAATAAATATTTTTTATCTATTTTGTATAAATATTTGGTTTTTTTCTTCCTCACTGTAAATCATTTTGATTGTTTTATTAAAGAAATGTCTCTTATCAAACATAATAGTTGTCATATTCATAGCTCACTTTAATAATGTTAACTTTTCCATATTTACAGTAATTAGTTTAACTAAGATATCCGACGTTTAATAACTTAAAAACGGTATAAGGCAGGAGTAACAAACATATGGTATATTTTTGAAATCAGGAACAAAGGATCATTCTAAAAATTTAATAATATACAGGGTATCCTATTTAAAAAAATATATTATTTTTTTTGTATCCCCTGAATTCTGCACGCTACTGTACTTTTGATAGCATTTTAACAAAATTCAGTTATAACCACACAACTCTTATTTAAAACTTTTTTTTCTATAGGCAATAATAACGATGATAAGGGGTGGGTAATTTCTAATGAATAACCCTGTACAACTGGGCCTTAGTCCGAGTCAGATTTGGACGAAGAGGAGTCATCCCGCACATAAATGTTCAGTGGATCTCCTACGAAGTCCATTACAATGTCAAGCTGCCACATTTTTCCTCTTGCTTTGCGTATGATGATTCGCTCTTTCCCTCAGGACACTATTGCGTGACCTTTTTGCAAACCTATAGTGCCGAAAAATAATTACATTACAATATGTAGAAATAAAAACTTGGTTTACTCACTGTTCCGTTCAAAAACTACACTGTCCGGAATATAATGATAAATAAACTAACCTCCAAATATCTATCTGGTTCCCAATTGTTTATAATAGAGTATTTTTAGTAGGTGAAGAATTTCTGTTTAACCTTTGGTCGATCTCATATTTATTAAGGTATTATTATGTTTACCATCTAAGTTAAAATTATCTTGTACACATTTACATTATCCAATATTGTTTATTATTTAAGTACTTTTGTTGTAATAACAGGCCCCGAAGTTAACGCTTTCACACTGAAAGAAAATATTATTAGAAATATGTGTCACATAAAATATGCAATCATTTATTACTTTATTAGATAAATATTCAATATTTACGTCGATATTAATTAAAGTTGGGAACAGCTGTTTATAGTTTTCCTTTTAGAAGGGTTGCGACTGCCTTTGGTTGGTTTGACCTTCAGCTACTATTGTTAAAGTTTTCTGTCTCATAAACTTCCCAGTTGTCTACCATTAGGGAGACAACTTATCATACCGCACATAGATGGCGCTACGATCTACTTTTGGAAATAATTAATTTAAATCTCATTGTGTAATACTTGTGTTATGTAGTACTATTAAACTAGTCTTATAGTGGATTTTAAATATTATTTGTGATATATTATGAAATATTTTAGTTACTTTCATATCTTATTTTATAAAGTTTGATTTTTTTATATCAAACTAGTTTACCTCCTTGATAGAGACAGGATGAAAGGCCATTTTAATAATCAACTTTGCACCGGCAACACCTCTTGGCAGACAATCGATAACATCAATCAACTTTTGAAATGTTATCTTAATTTACTAGTGTTGTGAACAACCATCAGGTAATACTAATAGTTTTAAATGATTTATTTTTCTTGTAAATTCTCTTCAAGATGTATATTTTTAAGGAAAAGTTAATAATTAATTTTTCTAATTTTTTTGTGAAGGTGTGACACATGTTCTAATAATATGTTTCTATTTATTCCTTTCTTAAATACATAGTCTGAAGCCGGCTTAAAAATCTGATATTATTAAATGCTTATATAATATTATTCATCGTTTAATATTATCCATCGTTAACTAAAATTTTGAATAGAATTCCTAAAATTTATTCATCGTTAAAACTTATTAATCGTTTAATAAAATTCAGCTAATATTATTTAGGAACTCTAATATTCATCGTTAATAGTAAATTCATCAGGAATTTCTTTAGTGAATTTATATTTCACACTCTTCCAATTTCATTTGGACATTAATATTTGCACATTGGCAAATTAAAGTCACGATTCTTGAATCCAGAGGATTAGTTCCGTGGATGCTTTATTTGGATAACCAGAATTCATCTGTAACTGTAACGTGATATACGCTCCACAATTTTGAGTAACGTTTCATTTCATATAGACTATGTATTAAGAAACTAGGTGTCCATACCAGACGAGAAAACGTTAACTTCAAGACTCACGCCACCTTTCCATCACAGGTCAGCCTTCGCTGGAGTGTGGCAAGTTATTTTCTTTTAGATTGTGTACGGTGAATGAGTTTCACCCCCTCTTAATAAATTTTTGTATATATATTTGTCGGTAATTCTAAATTACCATTTTGTGTTGCTGTTGATTTAATAAATATTTAATTTTATTAATTAATTTTTTATTCTGTCTCTACCTTAGACAGAAATTCTGTAGATTCTGAGTTGGGGGGATGAAAAAGTAATCACTGGTAAAACTGCAGATGGCGCCCTTAATATAAACATATATTTTTTTATATTACTTATTCATCCTCGCCTACTACTCGTTGATAGAATTATTTGAAGTGAATAATAGTGAACCAAGGTCTCAAGGAAACAAGAAACGCACGGCCCTTGCCTCCCAACAAAATCAGCTAGCCGCAGGCACAGGAAATTTCTTCGCTTTCCTTGTCAATGAGAATAGTTCTTATTGACAGGTAAAGTGAAGGCTTTTCCATAAATACCTGATTTGGTTTCCTCTTGTATTAAGAGTCATCCTAATACAGGGCGAAACTAAAATCACGGTACCACGGGGGTTCCCCGGTTACATTTGACGACGTGGTAACTAGGTGTAACATTTGGCTACCAAGGTGGTTGAGTTGTAATATCACCGAAAGCCAATTTCTATTTTCAGTGTCCACAAAGTACTCCGTTTTAATCGAGTTAGATGTTCATCTTCATGCACCAACGCTTACATTTTATTCAGAGTTGGTAGTTCGTTCCTTTCAAAAAATGAATGAATCAAATGTCTGAGAGCACTTTTAGTTCCATCATCGATGTTATCCAAAATTGTTCGTTGTCTGTGGTACACTTTCGGTGGATGAAATTGGTGTTTCTTTATATTCACGAAGAATGTTGTAAACACTTGCAGCACACACACACCTAAATTAATATGCATAATAATATAAACATAAACTATAATAAATATAAACAATCTAAAAATATGTACCTTAATAGTAAAAATAGCAACCCCATAAGATACAAAAATTAAAATTACCTGATGCCTTTGCAACAAACTCGACGATTTCTGCCATAGTTTTATCTGGGTTGTCTCCAGGATAAGTCTTATAAATGTTTAAAATATGTTGCTTGTCTTCAACCGAAAAATGCCTGGATGTCCGTTTTTTCGGTGGAAAATAGCCGGTTGAGCCATAATTAGTATTAATTTCTGAAAAAAAAGTGTGGTTGAGATATAATCAATATTAATCGTTTTCATTACGTACCTTAATATAAATAAAGACGTTTGTTTAGGGCTGAAAAAGCACTATTTATTAGGTAAATGTGAATAACAACAAATAGAAACAACGAATTGCAACAAATAACTGTAATCTCCACAAAACACCAAAATGTATTTGCATTGATAAAAATATGCCTATTTGACAGTCAATAAGCTATCAAGTTAAGTTTATCTTGTGATATGGGTTATAGAAATACGACCAATAGCAAAATTCAATTCGAATTTGGTGCACATTTATGGGCGTGGCATAATTCTATTTAAGGTTTAGTGCCATATCCCCCAAAAAGAAACACTTATGCAGCTACGGACACGTGTTTCTCGGAGTTATTGCCCCTCATCAGCGTAGCATAGCTAAGGAATTGGATCTAGGATGGAATAGATCAGGAACAAGAACTAAAATAAGGCTGGAAAGTACAGTACACAGTACTCATTTAGTGTCTTCATGTTCCCATGTGCCACATTTGGGGCCTCGATGAGCACAGTCAACACACAGAGCTCTATGTATACTGCTCATTTCCACCTGGCATATACAAATAAAACAAGATTGACTTATTGGGGTTCAAAATAAAATGGGGGATATGGCACTAAACCTTATTTGTTTTATTTTGAACCTCAATAAATCTATCTTGTTTTATAATTCTATTTGTTCATTAAACAGACTATAATAACTACCAAAATACAAATGAAAATAATCCTATATATTAAATTCTTAAAAGTGCAACCATAAAGGCATCAACATACCAGTCATATAATTCATCTAAAGGTATAGAGACGAACGAATTTTTTATTCACGAGTGCAAGCCCCTTTTCAGTCTTTCCCACTTTTCTCTTAATCTCATTCTAAGCACTCTTCCATTTGTTGTGTACTTCTTCTGTTCTCAGCTAGGTTCTCCATGTGGTCAGATAACGCAATAATGCCACACATTATTTCATGTTTAATCATTGTATTGTCTCATCGAGATTTCCTGCAATCACATTGCATTATAATGTTTTTCCAGATAATCTTGATTTATTACCACACGACGCATATTAAGATAATTTCTGCGACATAAAATATGCTTTCTTCGCCCAATATCATTTTTATGCAATTGCTAATTCTTGACATTTATATGACCATAACGCGGGGTTAAAGGAAGTAGATGTTTTCACTCTCAATATTGCCTTTCCATGGCATTAATTAATCAGAAAATGGGTCTCTTAAAATAAAATATGTATGTTCAAAACAAGTAGTTTGCTTTAAGGGGCCTAGTCGGGAAAAAGCTTCGGATAGCTGTGACGCTCTCTAGAAAGTTTTTATACATGCGCCGCTGAATAATTTTGCTCTTGACTATACCTTCACTGGACGTTTTATTCACCGACTTCATTGAAGTGCGATTCCCGATAGAGGTAACACTTCCTTGCTCCATTTTTAGTGACAAAGATACTTATTTAGAAAATTCATTTTAACCAAATAGTACGGAATAAAAGTTTGAAACTTGCTGAGCATAATTATGAAGATTCATTCTAGAAGACATGTATGAATTTTACCTCAAATTTTACCGATTGATATCATAATTCAGGAGCTAATCACGTTCAAATTTAACTTATATTTACAGTATAAATTTTCCCTACATAAAGTGAAAGTTAATTAAAATAGATATACATGTACCCTCTAGTACACTTTCAACTACTGATCCTCCAAATTTGGTGTAATTTGACCAAACCATATGGAAGAAATAAATTTTGAAAAATTACCTTACAAACATTGGTTCGATTAGCCCTCTTAATGACAATAAGTTTGTTACAATTTACCCTGTGCTAAACCTTTACGTAAACTTGCTTCATTCTTAGATCAGGAAGGTTTGCCAGGGTGGGCGAAAGATTTCGCAACTCTCAAGAACCCGTGAAAGAAAACCTCCAATTTTGTTACCACGACATCATCGCTTAACCTAGCTTCTTATTCATCATTATTACAATTAATATATGTATCCCGGTGCAACTACTCTTCAATCGTTACTAGCTCAACAAGCCTGGATGTTGTCCTCCCAGAGCGTCATTAATCACTGTTTGTTTCATTGCATTCGATGCTCGATAATCCAAAATCTTATACATCTTTTATCGGAGGTCTAATGTTAAATCTTTTATTCATACAGAGGTAGACTGTGCTGGTCCATTTACTATTTGCTTTGGTAGGCGCCAAGGTGGCAAGACTCAAAAGACCTATCTGTGTCTCTTAATATGTCGTGCCGCTAAGGCTCTCTATTTCGAGCCAGTCTCAAATTATTCTTCTGACGCATTTATTGTAGCACTGCAACGGTTTTTAGCATGTTGAGGTTAATGCTTTCGTCTATACAGCGATAATGGCAGTAACTTTGTTGGCGTCAATCGTCATCTACATGAAGTAGCTGTAACGGTCCATTTTTAGATATACTTAACTTGCGTTTTATTTAATGCTAATTGCATAATTTGGTTGGAGGTCAACCTTAAAAATTCTAGAACCGACTTTACTAACTTGTAAATCTTTGATAATTTTTGCGACCACTGGACCTTTAGTGCACCAGCGCGAACACTGCGGTGTGAGGACAAAGTGGGAACGCTTGTACTGCTTGTACTGAGACGCGGGGGACTCTCTGCCGAGCCACGGTGGAGTGTGGATGGTCTGTTACGTTGTACGTTATCTTACCTTTTCGTAGCAGACGAGAGTTGGCTTTTGAGTGAGGCAGTAGTGTACGGTGCTGAAATTGCGTTCACGATATTGTCTGGTTAAGCTGTTATGGTAATGGAGTTACGAAGTAAGTGACATAGGAAAGCTACGTGAGAAGGTAGGATTCCTTCTTATTATTATTGAAATAGGTACTTATTAAAAAATTAAATAGGTTCCGCTCCGAGTTTGAGCTGGAAATCTGCAGATTAAAACTGGCATCAAAAGGTTGATTTGCCTATCTATCTAGAGGTAGAGAAAGCCCCCCTAGAGTTTAGTTTTGCTCTTGAACTGTGCTATAAACTTTTATGAAAATTAACCGTTCTTTCCCCCTTTCTACGGCCCTCGTGAGTGTAGTTTTTTAGACGTTTTAAATATGTAACTTTCCTAGACTTTAATATAAAAAGAAAGGCGGGTGGCGTCCTAAAATAGACTTATTAGTTGAAATTAAAGAAGTTATTTTCTGAAGCTTGTATATTTTTTTATTGTATGTTACCTAGTTTATTACTTGTTAACCACGCCGAGACCCTCTTGTGCTCTATATATTAAATATATGTATGTATTTTCTTTGGGCGTTTTATTTAAATAATAAAAAATAACGAGGGCAAGACCCTGCGTTATATAGCTAAAAATACCGTTGGAATGATGGAGATTAAATGGCATTTTAATCCTTCTTTTTCGCCCCACTTTAGTGGTTTGTGAAACATCATCTCTCATGTTGTTGATGATCAAGTGTTAACCTATGAAACCTATTAACCTATTAACCTATTTATTTCAAACTTATTTGCAACATAAAAAATGTCGGCTTCTTTGATCTCTTTCCCTCTGTTAAAGAAATCGATGTTTTATGTGTTGCAAATAAATTTGAAATAAACTATACCCTTAGTATTTTCCTGGGAGCCTGAACTCTGATTGCTACATATATGACACAAAATTGGTTTATATAATATAATTAATCGATTTTTAGAATCAGTATCGTCTCATTATTTAATCAATTTGACCTACTATTTTAGATAGGACTAGCAAGGAGAACAATAAAAATACTCTCTTCTCAATTTTCCCAATTTCTTTTTCAAACATCTAATTTCTATATCAATTTCTTTCGTTACATCATGCCAAATGACTAAAATTTTTTGCGAAGATTTTTTGCTTAATGAATTCACATTTCATCTTTCATTCGTATATAATTTTTTTCACACATTTAAGAGAATGTCATATACCCCTCAACATCCTTGGCTTCGATGATAGCATACACTATGCTATGAATCTTCCCTGCCCCTCCAGCTGGGGGTGGCATAAGAGAGATGGGCACTATTATGGATCACCCTTCCCATAGTATCTAAGGCATGCTTGGCGTTGGTCCATTGCAAGAGCAAGAAAAGATGCGGGTCACGATGCAACTGCATCAAAAGACACCAAGGACACCTACTTGTGTTTGTGCGGTGGTCATTATGCAAAGTAGAATTAAATAACTTAGGCTTATTGTTCCATTAGTAATTTTGTCGACGATTAAAACGTGATCTGTCCCCGAGCAAACACCCAACGCGCTTCTCTTAATACGACCGTGCTGTTTGGTCTCTAATTGTCAAAGATACGTCGAAGTATATGTGATCGAATGTAAATTTGACGCTCTACAACTTTCATTTGAAACTTTTTTCCATATTGCGGTCTGTAAAATGGACTGCAAAAATAGAGTAAAAATTCAAACTTTGCTCTAAAGAACAGTAGAATGCTATATTCAATGCCCGTTTGCCACCTATCTAAGAATAAAATAGAAAAACTAACCCCTCTAGGTCCATTAGTTCGCGCCCCACTTTAAATTTCATAAAAGAGCACGTTGCGGGTAGTCAATCCGCAATACATGGACCCTGCAAAATATTAAGGGTGGCTATAAGTCTCAATGAGAAGGGAATGGTTCCAGCAACGCATGTCCAAACGGTTTGCTTGCATCTAAAAATGCAAGGTACCCACTCTTAACGACCGGGCTATAAATATCACGGTTTTACATGATCCTCCTGGACTTGCCTCCTCTTCATATACATTTGGAGAGAAAAAGCAAGTAGACAATGCATAAACTTCGGCAAGCGGCCGTCAATATGCCGCAGACTAGTATTATGGAGCGGAACATGTTGCTGGATGACACAGAAAGTCACTGCATCCTAAAAATGCCCTCGGATACTATGCCTACCATGATCAACTATGAGCTAACCTTCAACGTCCTTTTTCCGGAATGAGATGAGTGGGATCGGAATAAAGCCGACCTACTAAAGGCAGACAGTTGTTGGTTTATGGACGGCTCCAAAACTTCCGAGGGGACAGGAACCGGAGTAAATAACTACAAACCAAGGGTTAGGATATCCTCAGGCCTAGGTACCATTACAACTATATTTCAGGCCGATGTTCATACCATTGAACGGTGTGTGCGAAGGGTGGAATATATGTATCTTGTACGCAGACCAACAAAAATGTTCTCAGATAGCCAAACAGCTCTAAAAGCTCTTGGCTCCTACCGGTGTAACTATAAAACATTATGTAACTATCAGAAGGCGGTTGTTTGAGCAAGAACAATAAAGTGACTCTGGTTTGAATACCTGGCCACTTTGGTTTGAAAGGTACCGAAATAGCCGACTCCTTAGCGAGAGAAAGAGCGGAATCACGAATCATCGAATCCTTGGCTGAAGGGGTAACTCTCCAGTATTGTCAAGGGTTAGCAGGAGTAGTTCATTCAAAAGCGTTTATAAAATACCCTTTAAAACTAAAAAAGTTTTAGAGAATAGGTAAACCTGAAAACCCTAACAGGCATATGTATATACTGAACACTGCCATTTCAGGAAATAGAATAAAATGGCGACACAATTTGGGCTATGAAATTATGCTACTAATAATAACCTGTTATTTACTCTACAATACAAATAAATGACTTTTTGACTAAATCCCTAGTTAATTTATTCTAGGAATTGTAATTTTCAATAATATTGTATAATTTGTCCATTTATAAGTTTTTTTTTTACTAACTGTACTTATAATTAACATTGCCATATGTTTTATTTTATCATATCGATGTGCTAACTTTCAAATTAAATGTATCCAAATTTATGTAGTAAAATTAGATGGTCACCATACAATTAATTCTGTTCTTAATTGTCATGCCTGTATTTTACATAAATATAAGCATCGCTCAGAAACATATATGAAGTACGTTATGTTTATGACAGCTTTATGTAAATTAACAAGATTTACCGAACATGATGATCACCTCTCTAGAGATTCAGACCAATTTGTGGTTATGTTATTCAATAATCGGAAAAGTCTACAGTTTGTAATCATTTTTAGGTTGGAGATAAAAGGTGTGAATAATAAATAAATATATAATTTATTTAAAACATGCCCTTTCTTTGCGTTATGGTCGGTCTTAATAAAGCAAGTTCTAATAAACGTGAGAGAAATATGATTTCCTTTCGTGTATATTTACATTTGACCACATTTGGCATTTTACATGCGTTATATTTTCGCATATTTAGATTTTTCATCAAATCTTCATCACAATGCTATGTCACAAGAGTAAGCTTTGTTTTTAAAATGGCTCCATAATTTCGATTTCATTGATAGAAGCAAATATTGCACAGTGAGTCCATAAATTATTGCACAAATGCATTTTCAGATAGAGTAATTATTTTGTTGGAAAATCTCGACAGATTAATTTTTGATCCTAATTGCGCATATTTTGAAATTGAACTCTAACTCACAGGGTGATCCGTGTTCTAGTTATTATATTATCATAACTCGAACATGGAACATCAGTCCATTTTATTGTTTTTAAATAGATATAATCCACTAGCGGTGGTGGAACGTTCTTTATTTGCCAAATATTCTAAAGCGAACTAGAGTGAAAAAATGAACCGTCAATTTATAAATTTCGCACCATTATTTGACAAAAACGTACAGTGTAATTTTACCAAGAGAACCCACCAGACGAAAAATTTCAGGAAATTTGTATGGTTGCCATGATAACAATACAAAATTAGAGCCTCTGATTGGTAGTAAAATATAGGTGTGAAATTTTCCGCAGTGTAATTGCAAAATATCCTGTGACAAATGCTATTCGAGAATTTAAAAATCCTATTCATAAAAATATCAAAAAATTGGAAGAGAACTAATTTTATTGTTACTCGGTTTGTAAAATATTGGGACAAGTGAATAAAAATTGTTCAGGTACACTAACGCAGATCAATAAATAATTAAATATGATGTGGTAAAGAAAATCAATATATCCGAATTGCAAAAAAAACCCAACGCGGGTTTTTTTTTTAGTTATGATGTTATCACTGTTTCCGTTATGACGGCATAGATACTTTTTTTAAATGGAACACCCAGCATATTTCTCCATTCTTGTATTCTGAATCAACAGCTGATTCCAAAAATGTATCACACTTAGGGTGGCTCCGTGGTCTAGAGGTAACGTACTTGCCTCGAAACCTCGGGGTCCCGGGTTCGATTCTCGGCCGTGGCACTGGGATTTTTCTGTAAAAGAGATTAATCGTAGTATACTCGGATATTGAATGTATGTCCGTTGTCTCTTAATGTGTAATCCTCTCCCGCACAATGTCATTTAAGACATTCAGGGATAAAGGGGGTTGTCATTACATGTGGTGTTTATTATTATTATTATTAGGGTCTAAAACTGATAAGTTGAAAGATACGGTCATTTTGAATAAAAGAATTTATTAATTTTCAGGTTTTGTTTGAACAAATAATAGCCACTAGAACTAATGATTAGTTAATAATAAAAACAATTTATAGTAAATGTTCGAACTGTACTTACTGGTGTAGCTGACAGTACCCTAAACGATGAATAAAATGTTGCTGAACCTTGTTTATAATTTCCTGAGAAATGTTGTTTATTTCTGTTCTAATTCTCTCTTTTAATTCAACAATGTTTTCCGGTTTGGTTTCATAAACTAAGTTTTTTATATGGCTTCCCAGAAAATAATTTAATGGATTGAGGTTCAGTAACCTTAGTGGCCATTCGATGGGTCCACGTCTACCAGTCCACCTGTTCAGAAATATGTGTTCAAGATACTTTCGAACATCTGCTCCATAATTGGGAGGCGCACCATCCTATTCATACCACAGGCTTTCGTCAACATTTCCAGGATCAATTCTAAGGGAGAAAAAATTTAATAACGTTGGGATGAGATAGCCTATTAAAAATTGGAGATATGCCGGTCCGTTTACAGTACCATTGAAAAAATAGGGTCCAATGATTCTATTTCATACAATTCCCACCCACACAAGTATGTTTTGTGGATACTGTGTGTGCTGGTCCCACATCCATCGAGGGTTTTTCCTTGCCCAGTATCTACAATTCTGACGATTCACTTCACCATTTAATTTGAAGGTGCATTCATCCTAGCAAATAATATTTTTTATCAAAAGAGGATCACCATTGCACATATTCATCATTGTTTCACAAAATTGTATCCTCCGATCTAGATTATCATCACTTAGTTCTTGCACAAGCTGAGTCTTGAAGGGATGCCATTTTTCTAATTTTAATACTGTACTTACTGACGTTTTAGTAACATCATAATCGCGACTAATCTGGGAAACGCTGGTATATGGATTTTCTTTAACAACCAGTAAAATATTTAATTTTGTATCCTCGTCAACACCTGGGCGACCTGTTTTGGGCAAAGTTTTCACCGTTTCAGTCTATCTAATTTTTTTTTCAATTTTATTCACTGTCGATTGAGTTATGGGTCGTTCTGGATATTCAGTATTAAATAAATTACATACTTCTTGTTGAGTTCGCATCCAATTACCATACCCAATCATCGTAAGAATTCTCTGCTTTACAGATACAGATGTAAGATGTATTTAACGGTGTATTTTATGTTAAAAAAAATTGGTGTGTCTTATGTGGTTTGTTTTTATGTAAAAGCTGCCTAAGAATATACATACAATTTATAATTTTGAGAAATGTTGTATTTTTGTATATTGTATAATATATTGTGTATTTTTTAATTAGGGTATTTTACAATGGGATAACTTTCTAAGAAGAACATAAAATTCTTAAATACTCCAATACATTATTATTTACAATGTAAAAGCGAATCATCGAGAGTACTATAGGAAAAATTGTTTGTCATATTCTCTGAAGAAATCGAGAAACTGAAGAGTATCATTGAGAAGTAAGCATTTAGATTTTTACCACAGACCAAAGGACCCAGAGCCTGTGGTGTATTGTAGAATGTCAAACGCTTATCGTAGATATACTTAGGGGTCTCATTGGACGGCATTTAACAGAAAGGAATCAAGTCACAAAAATAAAAACAAATTTTAATGAATATAAATGGAATATATCGTAAGTAAAATTTTATTTTGCCATTTTTTTGCAGTATAATCTACACCTAGTAAACATTTTCCTTACAAAAAGTTAATATTGTTGTTTAAACATTTCAATTTTAGTGAAACAAAATCGAGAAATATTTGTACCCAGAGTTGGTTGCTTCCATTCTGTTTAACATCTTCCAATTGCCAAAACATGTAAAATAGACCAGGCCAATTATCTGCGAAGCTTTATATGCTGTTAATTGACTATTTTTATTTTGGCTACATTATTATGTAACAAAACAGAAACCATTGTCAAAATGAGATTCCACAGGATATCTTTCGGTTTATCTAATTATGAAAAAGGTTATAAATTTATCCAGATTACTGTATTTTGTAGAATCTATCCAAGTTGTAAAACGCATTTCAACTTTCGGTTGTCAAAACTTTTTGAATAAGACTATTATTCAAACCATGCATCACAAAGATGAAATATAAAATAAAAGATATGTAGATAAAAGGTGAACTTAAACTGATATGTTACATTTCGCCAGATTTTTTTTGTTAAGAAATATAATAAGTAATTTTTTTTTTCAGTTTAAAATAATTGCCTCAAGCTGATGCATTAGGCCAATTTATTGTAAAATATGTCACACACTAGAATAGTAGTAATAGGATATGACATTTGCTCATAACCATTTCTCATGTAATGTTCTTTATGTCCAGGATCATAATCTTTAGACACAATTATCTGTTATGATAGGATAAATAACAAGATTATCTCGTACTGTACCACTAAACCTTGTGTATTTTCTATATTCCACAAGAATTATGCAACAAAATTAATGATGCTCTCAAGCGGGATTACTTCTTTAGATAGAATGACTAACATACAGTGAAGTAGGGAATAGTAGTTATAAAATTTCCAGAAAATGACCATAAAATATTTTAATGAAGAGATATGGTATATGCTAAAGGTCAATGTTTTTCAAGCAATGAAGGTGGGTCCTTTTTATCCAATAATTTAAAATTAATATCAAAGACATCAGTCCAGCTGTCACTAGAAAGTAAAAGTTTTATTTTAAATAGCTCGAAAAGAAAAGATAGAAATGATAATGTTATAAATATTTTGTCAGATAGTTAACGGAATACCTTCCAGCAGCATCGGTAGAGAACCTCTACAGAAAATATATGTCATATGAAACTATTGATTCCTAAATGTCTTAAAATTACATAGATCGACCGCGGCGAGGTACACTTCGGCAGTACTTTCTCATCTTCATATCCAATTTTTAAATGTAGGAAATAAAGAATTTTCATTAAAAATATTAACTTCCTTTATACTTTTATTTACTCAAATTTTTTTATTGGCCACAAATTCAGCTATAGCACTGTTTTGTTCAGGAACGGTTAATCTGTTAAGAAATTTTCAGCAGATTTTACCAAACATTCTGATCATTTTTATTTAAAATATTTCTGATTTTATGCATTTTTTTGTGCCCTCATAAAAACTGCCTTTTCTAATGTACCGATTTCATCAATATTCAATACGGTTCTACTTAGGACTTCCCAGATCAAATACATACATATATAAAGTTTTAGATTTCCTCATTGAGCCTACGTTCGAGAACTATCACTCACAGAACCATAGTGGTTTCTTTTTATGAAAATGTGGCATCAACTAAAAATACAGAGAGTTAAATTTTCTCTCTTTATCTAATTTTCTCAATACTAACTTCTGCAAATATACTTTGTTGTTTGAATCTTTGTGCGAATATCAAATTAGGTACGACCTGCTCGTGTACTGTTATATTGCAGCAATGCATTTATAGCATCAACAAATACAATGATATACAATGGGTGGGGCAATAGTGCGTCGGACTTCGATATCTCGAGTTCTACGATAGCTAGAAGTTAAAAAAAAATATATAAGTAAACTAGATAAAAAAGTCTATAACCGAAAATTATTTTAGAATATACAGGGCGAGCCAAGACGAAATTACGGGATCTAGTGCCTCTTTTTTAAACGGAATGCTATGTATATCAGTACATTTTTTGAAGCCTCTTTCTAGACTATATTCATTCCTGTATTATTATTGACTATCTCCCAACTACTTGGATGTAATGAATTTTTTTGTTGAAATAATGCCATCTGCAGATGCATATTGAAAAAATCACCAAAGTCACAATTATGGGTTTTAAGAAAACCTTATGTGAATACTAGTTACGAGACATCTAATTAATGTTTCTGAATCATTTTTACTTCCTAAAAATTGACAGGGTGGCCAAGAATTATTTTTCAGTTAAGAACTTTTTAAATTGAATTTACTCAATTTTTTCAAATGGAACACCCTATATGTTTTTCAACGATGTAATGTAGAAATGAAAAACGAACATTTCGTTGTAAGCATTTCCCTATGACTAATTGTAACCATTTTCGTTTTATTGAGCAATAAGTACAAAATTTAAGAATAAACTTAAAAAATAGAGGTTTCTTCAAATAATTCATTAGAAAAAATTATAATAAGTGATCCACATGTTGCCCACTTTGATTGACACACGTCTCTATATGGTTTTGAAACGAGGCCATTTAGTGGGACCATTTCTTTCAATCGATTGAAGTCGGTAAATAGTATTTAACTGGTCCTTTAGTGTAATAGTTTTTTTGTAAATTTTTTTTGCTGTTTTCGTTATTCGACAAACAATTAAACCTCAGTTTAGTATAAAGTCTTGTACAAACGTACATTTATCGCACTCATCGGTCGTCAGTTATCATTTGTATTAAATTTAAAATATTTCGAGTTTTACAAAACGAATTTTAATAAAGCGAAACTTGTAGACATGACTTTTGTTTTGGGCGAGTCAGACAGAAATTGTTTGCTTGCCAATAGAATTTATAAGCAAAGGTATCCAGAAGGATTCCTGATGTTAGCAGCTTTCAAAACCTTCTAGATAGATTTGTGAAAACTGGAAATGTCGAATATAAAAAAAAGGGAAAGAATAAAACGTGTTGTGACAGAAGAAAATTAGTTTTCTATAGTGCTGGCAACGGTTGAGAATCCCCATATTAGTCAGAGAAAAGTGAGCTCATTAGTAGGAATAAGTAGACGGTCTGGTCTGTTGGTCGAATCTTAAAAAAAAATAAGTATCATGCATATCATATTCAAATGCACCAGGAACTATCGATGACGATTTTCAAAGGCGTCTACAGTTTTGTAATTGGGCCAGAAATAAATTGCCACTTTTTCAGTATTATTTTATTCACTGATGAGGCAACTTTTCATAAAAATGGATTTGTTAATAGGCATAATTTCCATTATTATGCTTCGGAAAATCCTCAATTTTTTAAGCAAGTCGATAACCAGCACAGATGGTCAATCAACGTTTGGGGAGGAATTATTGGCGAACATGTAATAGGGCCACATTTCTTTGTTGGTACATTGGAAAACTATCTGCCACAATTATTGGTGAATCTTCCTGAAAGGATTTGAAATAGGATGTGGTTAGCAAGATGGTGCTCCACCACATTATTTAAATGCAGTTAGAAACCATTTAAATAATATCTACCCGCTTCAATGGATTGGAAGAAATATACCCACTGGCCTACTAGATTCCCAGATCTTACAAAAATGGATTTCTTTTTATAGGGATACGTGAAGGAAATTGTTTATAAAGACACACTAACAGCAGTACAAAATATGAAGGAAAGGATAATAACTGCTTTTAGATCTATCACACTGGCAATTTTAGGAACAGCAGAAACCTCATTTCAAATGCGCATAGCAACGTGTGTCAATTAAAATGGGCAACATGTGGGGCACATTATAATTTTTTCTAATGAATTATTTGAAGAAACCTATATTTTTTAAGTTTATTCTTAAATTTTGTACTTATTGCTCAATAAAACGAAAATGGTTGCAATTAGCCATAAGGAAATACTTACAAAAAATTGTCATTTTCATTTCTACATCACATCGTTGAAAAATATACAGAGTGTTCCATTTGAAAAAAAATAAGAAAATTCAATTTAAAAAGTTCATAATTGAAAAATAAATTTTGGCCACCCTGTACATTTTTAGGAAGTAAAATTGATTCAAAAACATTAACTAGATGTCGCGTAATTAGTATTCACATAAGTTTTTCTTAAAACCCATAATTGTGACTTTGGTGAATTTTTCAATATGCATCTGCAGATGGCATTATTTCAACAAAAAAATTCATTACATCCAAGTGGTTGGGAGATAGTCAATAATAATACAGGAATGAATAGAGTCTAAAAGGAGGCTTCAAAAAATTCAATGATATACATAGCATTACATTTAAAAAAAAAGGAACTTGATCCTGTAATTTCACTTGGCTCACCCTGTATATTCGAAAATAATTTCCGGTTATAGACTTTTTTATCTAGTTTACTTATATATATTTTTTAATAGTCCTACTCACTATTGCCCCACCCTGTATATGTATGAATGAAAAGTTGTCCAGTACTCGCCACTGCTCAAAGGTAGAGTTGACTTTTCTATTTATTTTTGTTTATTCGAATCATACGGCTACTAATTGAGACGCGCAAATTGTAACAAAGTAATTTTTTTCTGTTGTCAATTTTAACACGTTGACTCCCATGTCCAGTATACTGGACGCAATCAGTCTAGTTCTGGAAACCGTGTTCAGTTAACTGCACATATAATTTATATCTGTACAAACCATTCACCACCGGGAGATTTCCTGGTTCGTGACGTCGCGTCGCGCCAGTAGAACAGTGTTTTCAGACACGCCTCTAGCATCTTATATTCAATTAGTAATTTAGGCATTTTCTAAGTAAAAATTATTAAAACAGATCTGATAATCGTTCATGTTTAATAAGACTATATTAGACTATGCGAATTAATTTTAAAAATCCGGCGAGTGCCTAAAATAATATTTCCTGAAATTAGTCCTTTCTTTATTCGGGAAGGTATGAATAGGGAACTTGCCTATAATTTTAAAAATAAAAATAATACTAAAAAACATAGCGTAACGTTGTAATAAAACGTGTACTTCACAAAAAAAATAAGATTTCTAATTCCATGCGATCAGTATAAAGGATCTAAACAGCGATAAAATTGAAGTGGCCCGAAACGAGCTACTATTGACTGTGACGTCACACCATACAATATTCGGTAGTCGTCGCGCCGGGAAGCAACACAATCAGATGTTTACCAATTCCAATTCCAATTTAAAATCTTTATTCACAATTAAGTAGATTATTTACAACTTGTATGGGGTACAAAGTAAGATTTATATTAATATATACATATATTATATACAGAAAAAAGAAAACTAAAAATCAATTCATTCATAAAATACTTAAAAATAATAATACAAACAAATTAACAAAGTATGACATTATATATAAACATATGTACAATATGGTGTTATTAGACTGTGGTTGATTTGTTAGTGACTGTTCTGATATAAATATGTAATTGTGTTTTATAGTACCGCTTATTGTAGTTGTACAGATATTTTAAAATGACTGAACAAGGTTTTTCAAAGGGCCAATTTGCCTAAAGTGGATATGTTTATGGTGGCATCTTTTATTCAAAATAGTGAAAGTTTTTCCCTTGGAGAAGTCCGCGGGGTCAAGGCAGAGAAGTATGTATTTTTTTAGCTTTTAGTAATAATTTATAAACATAAAATAGTTATGACTTGATCACGGAATAAAATGAAATAACTACAAAATGCTTAGTCGCAACTAAGCATTTTTAGCAGACTTAGTCTTATGTTTGAAAGAATTTAGGGTAATTCTTTACAACAGCCACTTCTATATTTTTCGTGTTTTTTTTTGTACACACGTGTAAAGTGTCTCTATAGAAGACATTTGCTGCAAAGGAAATGTTGCGCAAATGTATAATTACCTATCGTAGGTATTTTCGTACTATGTTTTGGGGCAAGGGAAATAAGTGATTGTGTCGTGTTATCATTCACATAATAGATAAATGTAAGATTTGAATAGAATAAATTAAAGGGCAAGGGAAAGGTATTTGCAATATACTATATATACTAGAGGTAAACATTTTACTGTTCGCAGACAGTAGTGTTATTGAACTTTTATATAATTGTTGCACATTCTGTAGGATATTCTTCGCAGTTTTTTGAAAAGAATTTTGTGTTTGTCTTATAAACTTCATTCTTACAATACCTAATGTATTGACTACATATTTAATTTTCTCTCCCGATGGTGCCGACTGTATAGGCGAAATGCGTGGCAGTATATTTTATAGTATAAATTAAGATTCATTCTTACAATACCTAATATATTGATCACATATTTAATTTTCATCTTTTTTTCATCTCCCGATTGTGGTAGTATATTTTACAGCATTTTGGTGTCTATAGAAAATTACTTCAATTTTAGTAGCACATTGAAAATTGCAACCCTCTGTAGATTCATGTTTTTAAATAAAATGTCCTATAACTTTTTTATTTACTATTTGATTTTTTTCAAAAACAATGGATTTCTTCCTCTAGCTAACACTAACTTATAGCCCAAATTTCAATTCGATCGGATTTTTCTTTCTTTAGTTATCGTGCTTACAAGAAACGTGACGGACGGACAGATGAACAGACGGACATTTTGAAAGTTGTTCAGAATTCGATGACGAACGAAATGATTTTTTCTCTGCGAGCGATATTAACGATTTTAGAAATGTCCCGATCAAATGCAATATACTCTTCGTAATCGTATTTGCGAAGAGTATAATAATAAATAGCTGTTTACTTTCGCACCAGGAAATTACCTTTACTTAGTATCACTAAATTATATTCTATCTACTAATCTTATTTTCTAACATTGTATACACATTCTTTCTTTAATCCTACCCTAATTAAAATTCAATAATTCGGAATTCGGAATATTTTATTGCCCGCCTGCGAAAAACGGGTAGATAGACATATAGTATTTAATAATGTACTTACATTAAAATGATCACACACATGTAGAGACCTACTGCTCTGTGAAATGTCTTTTTCATTTCTTCTACACACTTTTAACCATTTTGATCGACGATTCTTATCTTCTGGCAATATTATAAATATTTTATCTGGCACTTTCACTGTAGTATTCTTACACAACGGTACAATGCAATATTTAAAATAAGGAGTTTTTTGTTTCCATTTTAAGTATACACTTAAACTTTATCTGAAATCAAGCGGTCGAGTGCTGGGATCTCCGTCGTCGTTTGTAAATTGTATGGTGTGATGTCACGACTACTCCCGCGCTTTTGAACCTGTTTGAAACGGTTCGCTCGCGCGCGGAACTTTAATAATTTATAACAAATTTATTGGGAATTAAGGCGTCATATTTTGCATATCTTATTTTTTAGTATTGTAGAACATTTTTATGAAGTAAAAAAAATGTGCAAGTTCCCTATTATATCAAATGTAACAGAGATCTTGAGTTCGGTAATATAAAATATTCTATCTAATTACTGAATTAATTATATCAAATTCCAAGTTTATAAGCATTATTCCATTTAATTAATATGTTATATAATTAAGACGTATGAAATATGCTATTTCTAACTGTCACTTATTTTATACGCTTTCATTTTGTGACTATAAAGTATTGAAAGGTAATAATTATGGCGATTATATAATAAACACAAAAAACATGATTCATATACATATAGCAGTGCATCAATTATATGGTGCTTAGCAAATCCTCAGTGTAATTAAATCGTTTACTTTCGATGATATGTTGGTTCTTGTAGAAGATATATGTAAATGAGGATAATGACCATAAAATGACAATCTCATTTCAAGGCATAATTTAACAATTTTACATCTAGAAAATAAAAATCAAAAGAAAAAGGATGTATTTTTAGTAACTATTTTTCTGATAAAGAAATATTGTTGTTAAGTAAACAATAACTTTACTACCCTTGAATATTGATATCTAATATAAAGAGAAATAATTACATTGTTGAAGTTGAAGGCACTTTTCACATTGTTGAACCTAAATAGATCAGATGAACTATGTCGCTTTAATATTTCATCTGAAAATAACATTTTTATGGCACAAGCGACAGGAGATATTTATTTCTTCTATAGGCGTCTATAATTTGCTGACCAACTGATTACTTTGCTGACCAGAGATTTTCTCTCTTTCCCTTCAAGTTACCAAATTCATATTCTCGAGTTTGACAATTAATCAATTTCTGTTTCTGCTACTAGCAATATAATTCTAGCCAATATGTTATATTTAAACTTTTACTCAGATCTTTCCTTGCTGTCTAAGAATATTAGAAAATTTTGATCCATTAGAGGTAATTTATTCTTCCATGTGTAATAGTCAATTCTTTAGATATTGTAAAAATGTATGCTTTTTTAACCTGCATACATCTCAAAATTGTAACTTTGGATTTTAAATCAAGTTCAACTGATCATTGGCTTCGTACAACAAACTAACATTTAGAACGATTATAATCTAACAGCCGTCCTGTAGCTGAAATCTAGGGCCCTAGTTAAAATCCTCGCTTTTAGAGATTGAGATATACTTGGGTATTTCTCGCTATATGGACATGTTCTGACCTTAATACAGAGGTATTCTATAATTAAATTATGGTGCCATCTGGAGTGCCTCAAGGATCAATGTTAGGCTTCTATTATTCATTTTATTCATTAATATGTAAACTTGATGGTTTATGATGATGATTCGAATACGTACAGAGAATGAGTTAGACGCGGGTTTAATTACATTCGTAAAAAATAATGATTATCGGGTACGCCCGCAAAAAAGAAAAAATTGCACGTTGCAGTTTAGTCTACCTCGGCTAGGGGTCGCCGCTCTCGGTACTTGCTGTGATGCAAGTCGCTATCCGCCACAGAGACATCTAGGATGTCGGTCGGATAGTAGCATTCAGACCATATGAGAAGTTTCATACCTCTCACCACTATTCACTTCACCTTAGTTAGTATATAACTAGCAGGTTGGCCACTATCATTTGTATGTTCCATGACCTATGGCATACTGAAGAGAACAAATAAGTTCGAAATCGATCTGTGTCTGGTTAGGAATTGACAAATGATATTGGCTTTCCATCTATCATGATTTGAAGGTGTAATTCAATGCAGGTCGGGGTATTTGCCCGCTGAGTAGTTGTTTCCTTCAAATCATATTTAATAACAATATACATATATATATATATATATATATATATATATATATATATATATATATATATATATATATATATATATATATATATATATATATATATATATATATATATATATATATATATATATATATATATATATATATATATATATATATATATATATATATATATATATATATATATATATACATCATACATACATATATAACTGGAATAGTACCCATTCTAAAATTCGCTCCTCAATTTGTCTTCTTTAAATATAAAAGTTGTTGTTTTGTAGTTAGAAAATCTGTTGATTTAGATGACATCAACATCAACTGTTTGAATTCATGGCTGTATACTAATTATTTATTATATTATCATAAACACTAAAATTTGTAACATACATTTATAACGTAAACCTAACTATTAGCTTTATACGAACTTTGAAGAATGAGGTCCTCAAATATTGAGGTTACTTAAGAAACATCCTGTATATTTCATATTTTTAGGTCATAGGTAATAGTAACATAATGTGAGGGTTTTACGTTTACGTATTATTTAGGAGGAAAACTTCACATTTTTTTGGACAATATAAATATTAAGAGAAACAATTGTATGTACCCAGTTCTAAATACAAAAAAATCGTGACGTAACTATTTGTGTAACTATTATACATACAGCAAAAACGATATAAAAAATGATTTACTGTTTCCCCGAATTTAAGAGATCTAAAACAGAATTTCTGGTTTATTTCGCATTAGCTTGTAAAATATTCTTTTTTTATTTGCTTTTCATCTCATTTCATTTCTATCTGCAAATATACTTACTTGCCTTCATCAATTTTTTAAATATTCTTTTTCCTAGACGTTCTACATACACATGGCAAACAAAAAAATCGCTAAAAATATATCAAGATATCATGTAGTTAACTATCCACTGAGATATAGATAAACAGGATAACTGATTAGGAAAAGTTTCGAACAAGACATTTACTGGCAATACATTTAATAAATGGATGAACTTGTCGAGCTTTGTTATAGTACAAAATTGAATGAACCATTCTAATCAAAACGCACAAACAAATGGAAAGGATTGGCATGAAAAGATTGCTTGTTTGCCAATCGATAATTGAAAATTACCAATTAGTTTATTACTGTGACAATTTGTAAATATATATGTATACATATACAGGGTGAGTTCTAACTTATTTTATTAAATTTAAGGGATGGTAGATCCCTTAATGGTAACTTCATATAAAAAAAATAAAAAATCTATGTGCTATAGTTTCCGAGAAAAAAATAAATAAAATTACTCCAAAATTTTGAGATCCTATTAATTGACCTATCTCAACAGAAAAGAAGTTAAGATAGGTTGGGTGACTACGACATTGACTTTGTTTTTTACAATAATTGGTTCACCACATCTTGTGACTTTGTCTCCGATGGGATTTTTTTTAACATAATCCCTTCAAACGCGCCGACGGTTGATCTCGACGTAATTGAAAGTCGGCACCATTTGTGCTACCGCACAAACGGTGCCGACGTAATAATGAATGCCGTCCACTAACAGAACCGACCTGAAGTGAATTTATGTAATTTTTTTTTCTGTTAATAAATAAATGTAATACAATTTTGTAGAGTTCGGTGCACTTTTGTCGCCGTGAACCTACTGCTCCTTACGCTTTTTTGTGATTTTTTTATGACGAATTAAATAGGGAGGGGAAAGAAGTTATACTGCAGGAAATTTTTGTTAAACATTCAGTTACGATATTGTTGGTGATTGAAAAGGTTACTATTTTTTTATTTAATTTTTGAGAATGTACGTAGAAATTGGATAAGAAGGGCTCAACTGTGTGTGCAGGTTAGTGGTGATAATTTTGATTACTTATTGTAATATGTCTACCCTTGTGACTACCTAATAAATTAAAAAAATTTACAAGGGTTAATAAATTATGAAACTAATTAAATTAAAATAATTTTTGTAAATTGATAGTGAAAATAATTGCTATTGTGAATTTTCTGACGTGTTTTATATCTTTGAAATTTACAACGAACTTAGATAAACAAATCATGTTCGCGTCATAAGTGGATCAGATGAGCAATGCAGTGGTCCACAAAAGTTTAACTATATTTTAGGTAAGGTAGGTTAGTTTTTCAACTTTCTTTTTTACTTTTTTTCGCAATTCGTGTCAATAATATCAACAGGAACCGCCTCCTAAAATTACTTAGACAAGTTGACGTTCACCCTGTATATATATATATATATATATATATATATATATATATATATATATATATATATATATATATATATATATATATATATATACCCAAATTTTTTTTTACTACAGGTGCCGAAAATTTTCAAAAACTTTTTAAAAGAAACGATATGATGATGATATCTCCAGGATATCAATCAGTATATTAGAATATGGCATCCTGGAAAAGAAAAAAAGTCTTTAAGGCACCTGTTGATGTAACAATTTGATCCTAGTTGGGAAGAGGAGACAACGCCAGCAATTATGTGGTACAAGAAGTTATTGAGTGCACCTTTTATTGAAGTGGAATATGAGAATCGAGAGCAAGAAGAACTTTGTGATTGCCTCGAAGAGGAAACTGCAACACATATTTAGTTCAAATTATTATGTAAAAAACTACTTTTTCTGAAATAAGTTACTTTTTGCAGTTTTTGTAATGATTTTAAAATAAATGTTTTTGGTAATGAATTTATTTAGCCAATTAAGGAAAAATCAAAAAAGAAAAATACATCGTTTCAAAAATTTTGTGCAAAAGCCGATAAATCCAATAATTTTGTGCAAAAGCCGATAATTTCAATGACTTTTGTTTTTAAAAAAGAGCTTTGCACATTGAATTTTATCAAAATTTTAGGATTCCTTGGTTCAACCCCTAAGATCTGTTTTGCCGAAAAATGTATTTAAAATTATCCAGCCGATTGCATAGTATACATGTTCGTCGATTTGCTGAGAAATGCAAAAACTGGATTTATCGGGTTTTACACGAATGCTCCCCAATTATAATGTTGTGGTTTAGAAAGGTTTATATTTAGTTTATATGTAATAAAGAAATGGAAGAAGGTTCTCAGAAATGCGCACAATTTAACATGTAGTCGTTATTGTGGTGTCTGATTTTCTAGCATCAAATAACGATTTCAATCAATCGCAATCCAGTAATGTAAAAGTATTTTTGCACGATCCAGCTTTTTTGTTTATTTACAATATCTGTTGCCAAGACGGAAAGTTATGTTGCTAGGCATAACACGTCGATAAAAATCAAACATTATTTAATGTAATTAACTTATGTTGTCATATTATACTAATTATACTAAACATAATTACCTTAAAGATTAGAGATTCATCATCGAATGCTTCATTTAAAAACTTTTTAACGTGTTCTTTACACTAGCTTTTCTAGATCTCAGTCCAATATTTTTTCTTTTTAGATAAGCAATCAAGGTAGAAAATTTGAAATATCAATAGCATCTTTAAGGAAAATTATACTTTTTAACATTGAATATTCCGATCTGAGACTACCAGGCGATTTTAATGCCTCATTCCGATGAACAAAATTCGCCCACAACACTTTTTTATTGATTCTAACACCATCCTTCTTATCATACCAATTTTTGAACATTTATAAGCTTTGTCATAGCGATCCTTTTCGTTTATTTAGTAGAATTTAAATTATACGCTTCGCGAACGTTAAAGGTTGTATCGGTCTTCTACATTGCTGTCGACTGGTAAACATCCAGGGGCGGTCGGTCCATGGAAGCAAGGGAAGCAGTGCTTCCCTTGGGATTATTTAAAAAAAAACACATAATTAGAACCAAATGTTGCACAATAAAACCGTAACGATGACGCACTCGATTAATCGAGCCAACACGAACTCGCGCGACTTTGATATAAGCAACTTCTTGAAATCCATCCCATCCCCACTTCATAATCTTGATATCTGAGCCTTATAGCATAGTAATGCGTCTTGTTTTATAGATTTTAATCTCGATTTTAATATTATACTTAATATTAATCTTCCTAGTATTATTCTCAGCTTTTGTGCTATATCTGTAAAAACTTCTTTGGTGTTTCTAAACCTATGGTGCAGCGACAAGTGATTTTTAAACCGTTGAACATTAGTGCGCGTATAAGCAGTTTTAGAATTGCTTATTCAATATGGAAGCTGGCCCTAGCACTGTGGAAAATATTATTTGCGTTTGTGTGGTTTGTTGAAAAAGGGATTTTCAACATATTCGTTTCAAGATAAATTGAATATTATTAGAAACGGGAGACCAACACCTGATTTAAAACTTTTAAAAACGAAAGTTAAATCATGCTATAGGTACTTTAATATTGAAATGTACAGTGTTAATCAATGGTTAACGGCTTGTGAAAATTTGTGTAAATTGTTTTGTTGGCCATGTGTACTTTTCACAAATGAAAAAGGTGTTTGAAATAAAAATGGCTTTTCAGATTTAAACAACATTCATAAAGTGACAAAGAGGCATGGTAAGTGTGAAACTATTTATTAGCAAAATACGAAACAATTTTAAGTAACCATCTGAAACACTCCACTGTATTTCGCAGTACATCAAATCAGATTCAAAATGATTTGATTCAGTCGATAAGCAATATTGTTTTAGAAAAGATCAAGCAAGAAATAAAAAAAGCTCCTTTTGTTGCAATTATGTTAGATGAAACAACCGATATTACGAATATTAGCCAGTTGTCAATCGTAGTACGCTACATAAATCCAAATGGGAAAGAGCAAGAGCGCTTTTTAGGATTTTTAGACGTAACAACACAGAAAACGGCCGCAGCTTTATATGCTATAGTTTGTCAGATAGTCGATGATCTACAGTGTGGTGCTAAACTTATCGCCCAAAGTTATGATGGGGCCGCTGCGCTGTAATGGCTGGTGAATTGGGGGGGCCTGCAGACCAAAGTAAAAGAGACTTTTCAGAATGCAATATTTGTACATTGTTTTGCGCATCGATTAAATTTAGTTCTTGCTCAATCTGCAGCGTGTCTTAAAGTGTGCAAAGTATTTTTTTATTAGAGGAATGGCTGCCTTTTTTTCAAAATCATCAAAACGGACACGAGCTTTAGATTTGGAAGTACAGAAGAGACTACCCAGAGTTGCTCCAACACGATGGAATTACAATGGGAGGCTAGTACAAACTGTATCTGAATATTGACGGCCTCTAATTGATTTATTTGAAAATATTTTACAAAGCAAAGATGATTGGGACACTGAGACTTTGAATGGATCCAGAGGTTACTTAGATTCATTGAAAAGAGACTTTGATTTTAATTTTTTGTTAAATATTTTCTCCGAAATATTCCCATTTACTGACAATTTATTCAATATTTTGCAAACTAAATCAAATGACGTTGGATTTTGTGTAAAGAAAATTGAAAAATTCAAAAATTTGATTTGTAACAAAAGAAATGAATTTGAAAAGTTCTGGGAGAAAACTAGTAATGACAATTTAGAGCTGCAAAGAAAAATAATACGAACTGAATTTATAGTGGATCGTAGAACTTCATATCGAAGACTTTTTATCGAAATTTTGGACAATATCACTGGGCAACTAAATAATAGATTTAAAAATTTTAGTGATATACAATTTTTAGAATTGTGTAATTTTAATGAATTTAAAAATAAACAGTTTCCACAAAACCCACTTCAGTCATTGAGTGATAACTACGAAATTTTTTTGATATAGTTGGGTTACAATCGGAACTTTCAGTTATTTATGCTACAGAAGATATTAGTCAGAAACATAACGCCCACGAACTGATTATCTTTATAAAAGAAAATAGTTTGGATCAGGCCTACTCTGAAGTGTTGAAATTGTGTGAGTTAGTGTTGACGATATCTGCAACTAGTGCTTCGGTTGAACGCATTTTTCGAACTTAAAAAGAATAAAAACTTTTTCAAGAAATTCAACCAGTGAAGAGCGGCTTTCAAAATTGTCCTTGTTGACAATAGAAAGTGACTTTGTGAAGGAGATGTCCCAAAATTCAAACTTTTACGACGAAGTTATTTCCGACTTCGCAAAAAAGGAGAGGCGGATTAAACTACATTATAAATAGATAGGTATGTGCATGTTAACTACTTAACTAGCCGCCTCGATTTATAGTTGGCTAAAGAGTGCACGATGGCAAGTGTGACTGAACAAACTCTCTCTTCGCTGCGGGTTCGATCCCCGCCACCGGCACTGGTAATGTCGGTGAGTATGGTTATGTGTCTGCGTTTTTAATAAATGTAACCCTCGCCCGTGCAGCTTTGGCTTTGGAATCGGGGGTTGTCTAATTTTTGTGGTGTTTTTATGTTTTATGTTTATTGAGGAGTGGCGGTTCTACAAGTGTACTTTTTTCTAAATATCATAAACTTTGCGGCTTTCGACATTTGCTTTAAAATGAGAATATGGAAGCCCCGCCCCTTTTCTTTAAAAAAAATGTTGCCTCAAATCGCTCGGGGCTTCGCACTACCCATCACCCTATATCACAAACTGCTTCCCCTGTATCAAAACTTACCGCACGCCCCTGTAAACATCCCTTACCGTTCTTATTACTTAATATACTACTATTTTTCAACTTAATATGTTATTTGATTCTTTTCTAAACATTATAAATAGTGTATTAGAACATTTAACAAAAATCAACAATAACAAATAATATTTGTGAAACACATAGTGCTGCTTATTTTATATTCACAATAGTTTGTATACTAGGTGTTTTAGTAATAGTATGCCAAACTTCTACAATGTACACCAAAATAAGCAAAAGAGTTGTTATGATCACGTGTTCAAAAATGAACCCCTTCCACGATACAGGGTGTGTAAAGTAGAAATAAAGATTTTCTTTTACAAAACTTGGGATTCAAGCCAAACTCATTAGAGGCTACGTAATTATACTGCTGTCAAAATAGTTATCAAGTAAACAATGGCTATATTAGCATTAAAGTAATCGTAATTTAAATGTACTAGTCACGGCAGGTATTTTAAACAAATAATTTTATTTGAAATAATTGTTATCACACTATTTTGTGTATCGGGTTTCATGTATTACATTATAATACCTATTGATTTAGAAGAATTTTGATTTTTCTACTGTGAATTCTTATTAAATTACTAAGTTATGGGTATCACTGTAATCGTAAAAAGATATTTATTCTAAATATCGTGATGAGCCACCATTTTGAAATTTGACAAATATGCATTTTTTTAGCAAAACCGATTTTATCAGTTTTAAAGGCTTCTATGTATGACAGTATTTATCATAAAATAGTAATTAAATTTTTACAATAATAAGAAACCACGTCAGAAACATTCTTTGTAAATTACAGCACGTTAAATCAAAAATTAAAATTTTCGTTAAATAAAGATATAAAAAAAATCAAAGAAAAATGTATTCAGAAGTCACCATAGATTCCAAAAAAGTAAAAATATACAGGGTGTTCCATTCAAAATAATAAAGTTGGGATAATTTCTGGCGAAACCGGAAGTGCATAAAATTGAAAATACCGTCTTCTAATGCAATTTTATGTGTATAACAACATATTAAAATTTCATCAATTTGTTTCTATAAACAATGCAAATAGAGGGAGTGAGCCGAGGTCCGTTACGGACCTCGGGGGTGAGCCAGGTTTTATTTACACCCGGTATACTTTTTAAGATTTTTTCTTATCCGGTAGGATATTACAGTGGTGGCACAATGAGCTTTGTAACGAAGTGTTTTTTTTTATAATTTCGATAGTAACCAGACCGAAACGTCTTTTTCGTCACTTTGGTATACCCTGTATACGATAACTTCTGGTAATATTTTTTTTAAAACAGTTTTGAACCAAAGTTAAATTTAGTTTGCAATTCCAGTATTTGGAATAACAATTATTTCTCAAATATAATTGTTCCAAACCGGTTTCTTTCCAGAGTAATCTTAGGTTGTTTATTATTCGAATGATAAATCGTTTGTACTCAATCATGTAAGAGGAAGTAGGTTAATATAATTTAGTTTGATTTCAAAGCAAGGTGAAATAATTTATTCGTGATAACGAAACATGTTTCTATTCGTTTAATAATTTACCGAATAAGTTATTAATTGATTTATTTTTAAATATTAGTACTTGGCCGTTTTAAGTTATTTCTTTCGGAAGTATAGTTTAAAAATTATGAGAAAGCGATTCCCAGCCTTAGAATGAAAAACATTTGTTTATATTAAATACCGTAGGGAATTTTTTTCGGTAAGGTGGCTTAAAAAATTTTGCCCCTCTACAGCAACCGCATTTTTGATTCTCGCGCAGAGAATCACGTGACTTTCTGCGCAGTCCGTTGGGAACAAAACGACGAACACGGCTTTATGCTTTATGAGAATCACTTCTGCTCCGATGAATATTTTAGTAAGAAGCACTCAGCTCCTGATCTCCAGTGCACTCCGCAACTAGGTAGTGGTAAGAATCATATTGCCCGTTTTACCGTTTTATTTGTATTTCCGCCATTTTACCGTTTGTGTCCGAATTTACTGCCATATTGTGTTGTCCGAAGTACCTGTTTTCAGAATAAGGCAGAGATATAAGAGAAATTTCGACATTCATTGATAAAGTTGGGTTATCATCCATTCAACGACAAGCATCGAAATTTGTCGGTTGTCATTTTATGGTGCATTGACGTAAAGACAGGACTTTTATACCTCGATCTCTGAAAAGAGTCCCATCTCAATCGTAGAAAGCATTGTGGTGGTAAGTAGGTCACAGCTTTTGATTAAAAAGGTGACAAAAACGGAGATTTTGATAAAACCTGTATCATAATCTTTAAAGACTAAAACGTACTATATTAAAAACGTGTTTTATATTTTCTTTTTTAAATAACGCAACGTATGTAAAAATAAAAATAAAAAATATTCAAAGTAGGCCATGCCCAATGTCTTGAAAATGCAATTGTTTCTAAATATCATTGTTATTATCGTATTTATCTTATTTTTGTCTAAACTTTACACACCCTGGAAACGGATCATTTTTAGACACATGTTAACAACTTGTTTTCTTGTTTTAGCCCATAGATACCCTGTAGAAGTTTGGCATTCTATTTCTGAAACGCCCTGTATACAACACACACAGAACTGTTTTATTTGTACATGCTTTCGTACGGTTATAATATTTTAAATAGAGTTTTATTAGTTGTGTTCATGTATTCAGGAACAAAACACCATTTTCCCAACCATAAGTAGGATGATAAAAATTTTTTGGAAAATTGGTGAAACACGTCGACCTTATTTCGAAGGGGGGCATATTTTAATGTAATACTTGTATACCTATCATCATCCCTCTACCCTACACGGCCACCCCCCTCAAAAAAATTCAAATAGCAAGGGGGTCGAGTGATACATCTTTTGAAAGGTCTCAATTCCCTACATAACTGTGTATTTTTTTTAACTTTTATCGATTCGTTCTTAAGGAAAATAATTTTATTTTTGATGATTACACACAATCGAAATCGTTTAAAAAATCTAAAAAACACGACACTGGGTATTGGAATTTATAAAAAAACTGCATTTTTTAGTGCTCTCAAATCAACACGAGTCTTTTCGAGAAAAATCACTTTCCTTGTCCGTTTAGTTTTAGAATAATAAAAGACTCATAAATATTTGATAGTCCTTGAACATTAATTTGTTCACAACCAATTTTAAATCGAGATACATTTTACCAGAGTGAGTTCTCAAAATGGTTTATAACCCTTCAGGAGAGAATAGAAATTGTCAGCATTTATTTTAAAAACGATAATTGTGCTAGAGCTACGGAGCGCATATTCAATAGAAATCATCCAGATAAAAGGGTTGGTTCTCAGTATGTTTTACAATTATTGACAAAATTTATGGAAACAGGTTCTGTAGGAAACAAAAAGCATGAACCTCAGCGGCCGATTAGAAATGAAGCAGTCGAAGCGTCAGTTCTAGGTCATTTGGAGATGGATAATACTCAATAGATCAAGAAAGTAGCTGAGGCTTCTGGTGTATCACGAAGCAGTGTTCATCGAATTGTAAAGGCCCACAAATTTCATCCATATAAATTTAAATTGGTACACGAATTAAACGAAGATGTTCCCGATCGTCAGCTTGAATTCTGTGAGATTTTTAAATTCAATTAAACGGTAATGCCAATCTACTGTACAATACGTGTTTTTCTGATGAATCGACATTTCAGTTAAATGGGGAGGTAAACAGGCACAATTGTATTGGAATGAAACCAATCCACATTTGTTCATGGAAACTCATACCCAAAGGCCTCAGAAGTTAATTGTTTGGGCTGGCATCTTAGGAGATCACATTGTCGGGCCGTTTTTATTCCTGACAATTTAAATGGCGAAAGGTACCTCGATCTGTTAGAAAATAACATCGACCCAATGATTATCCAAATCCTCGAAGAAGACGATAATCTTTTAGAGGGCGAACTGTTTTTTCAACAGGATGGGGCACCCCCACATTTTGCTATAGCAGTCCGTCAATTTTTGGATAATCGGTTTCCTGAGCGATGGATTGGAAGAAGAGGTCCTGTGGAGTGGCCCGCTAGGTCACCCGATTTAACTCCCTTGGATTTCTTTCTGTGGGGACATTTGAAATCGAAGGTATTTGCAACAAAACCCGCATCTCTGGAAGTGTTACGTGAAAGAATTGTTCGAGAATGCCGTTTATTGACTCCAGATGTGTTCAGAAATGTTCGTACAGAATTTCAAGACAAAATTATACTACTGTATGGAAGTCGGTGGGGGTCATCTTGAACAATACATACGATAATTTAAACTGCTTCTTTTATTTTTATTTCCCGAACCTATAATAATGAAACAATTATTTCTCAGGAACGAATCGATAAAAGTTTAAAAAAAATACACAGTTATGTAGAGAATTGAAAGACCTTTCAAAAGATGTACACTCGGCCCCCTTTGCTATTTGAATTTTTTTGAGGGGGGTGGCCGTGTAGGGTGGAGGGATGATGATAGGTATACAAGTATTACATTAAAATATGTCCCCCTTAGAAACAAGGTCGACGTGTTTCACCAATATTTCAAAGAAATTTTATCTCCAAAGTTATTCAGGGTGCCTACTTTTGGTTGGGACACCCTGTATGTACTTATCCACACAGGGAAATAAATGTAGTGTTCTCCGCATGTATAACGACTCGACTATCCACGGCCATTTAGTAAACTTTGCCATGGCCCATGAGATAACCAGCCGCAGTTATGTAGTCATTGTTATTTTAGTGCCACATTGTAATATTAAAATTGAATTTAATTAAATTTTTTTATTGTTACAGTGCTTTGTAATAATAAATCTACCTTATTCAGTTGAAAACAAAACTTTGTAGACAGACCTATTATTGGCCCAGTTACCTTACTCATATTACAGCTTCCTTTTTAGTTGTAAATATAATAGTTGTAATAATATAATGACTAATTCTCAATTCTTCATTATCAAATTCAACATTTGTGTAAATTATTCACACTGATTCACATCTTATGTCCTCTTCTGTCATCTATTAGCAGACTTGAATATCAAGCAATAAAAGAAAAGTTAATGACAAATGATTATTATTCATATATAAATTATGTATTTGTTTTTGTTGATCAAAACGGGTTTATGACATTTCTTCATTAGGTTAATTATGTGCGAACTTTAAAGACATTTTAACAGCACTAAAGATAGATCTTATCAAGAAATATGTTAAGGTTTTATATTATAACGGTTTCCATAAAAGAAATAATCAGGTCGATATAAATGGTTAAAAATATAATGACAAAAAAAAACGTGTTTTGTGCGTATATAAAATACCTGGTAGATCGATAAGAATTATTGTCAATGTATGGGACATACATATAAATGTTGTTCACCGCTTTAATTGTTGTACTAAAAGAACAGCAGATTAATCTTAGAAAAAGAAATATGTACATAAAATCATTACCGTAAAAAACTCGCTTAAACCAGCATCAGACATAAAGTTAAAGAAACTGATTGTATTTTATTAAACTCCTACAAATGTATATCTTCCTTTCTCTTCGGCAGTGTCTGGTAGCTTACATTAATATTTCATAACCACAATAAATCTTATCCATATTGAACAAATCAAATCAATTCAGTAAATCACATTTTTAAATATAATATTTCACTCTATAAACAGAACAATATAAATACATATACAGGAGTTATCTTGTTGTTTAAACTTTCATTCATTGTAATATCAGCGCACTCCAGGAAGTACGTAATATTTTAATGTTTGAATAAAAGACGCACCACCTAGAATTCGTTGAGAAATTTTGGTGAAATTTTCAGAAAAGTTTATTTTCTTTAAGTGGTGTACCCACGGAGGAGGATGTATATTCATCTAATTGAAAAACAATCTCTATTGCATTCACAAAAACAGTATATAACTATCCTGATAAATAAATAATTTTTCTCATGAAATAAAAGAAACCAACAATACCAAATATCTAAAAATCATAGATCAAAACCTTAAGTGGGATATTCAAATATGTTATATGTAATAGCGTATTTGAAAAAAAAAACTTAATTTACAAATTTTACCTTCTAAAACAATTTCTAAATAAGAACCTGCTAATTGCTAACTCAGTACTTCTCTTTAGTCGTGTCTGTCTTACATTATGACATCATACATGGGGTGGTCTATATATATCGGCATTTAAACCATTAAATG
>JANEYF010004880.1:0-143514 GCA_029963845.1 Rhamnusium bicolor | reverse complement strand
GATGTGTGTTGCAGGCGAAAATTTACCTTAAAAGTTGGATTAAAACCTCGTTCTTCAGTTACATTTGCTCCAAATGATATCATTTGGAAGGTACTTATTTTTGTATATTTTGCAAAAAATGCTTCGATTGAGGTTCTTGGCCAGAAAGCAATGATGCCAGTAGCTCTGGAGGCAGTGTCAATTGTGGTAATTTCACCTTTCCGCTCGCACAACATAGTCTTGGCAGTTCGTGTCGGAACCTCAAAGCATTGCAATATGTTGACAAACAGTGTTCATGGTTCCGAAGTTGACCGATACATCCGCGGCGTAATCGACTGTTGGATCGTATCTGAACGCCAAACGTTCATGTCGAATTGTTACATTTGGCCGTCTATTTAGTCGACGCACAGTAGATGGAGACGCCGAAAAGCTGGCCAAAATATAAAGGCATTGAGCTATTTTACTGAAATTGTGCATACAGGGGTTTTTTGTGTCGCTGATAAAGAATCCGAAGTTGAATTTTGAAAAAAACAAAATGGCGACCATGAAATCCCCCCAAAACTTACCAAAAATCGCCAATTATCGCTGCATTTTTACAAAACTTTGTATACAGTTTTTTTGGGTCGCTCATGAAGAATCCCATATAGAATTTCAAAAAAATTACGGTCAAAAATATATACATAGTTCAAAAATTATTATTGAATTGAAGCGAATTCATGTGTTTCATTTGTTTCGGGAAAATTAGGATCTGGGGAATGGAATAAAAATGTGTAATGACTTTGAACGCATGAGTTGAGAACGCATGACGTTCTCATTTCATGAAAAACGAATTCAAAAGGAGCCCACTTTATGGTGCACGAATGTGCATGCATCCGTGCATTGGCGCACAATTTGGTCAATATCTCGCAAAGATGCAAAAAGATGCAGCTAATTTTTTATACACTTTCGAAAAAATGTTCATTGAACACATTCCAATAAGTTTCAAGACCAACCATCACCAACTGCGTAACTTATGGCTTTTTTTGTGGAGTTTATGAATCGTTACATGTACAAAAATGCACTCCACTTCGATAATTATTTACTAATTACCATATAAATAAACTAATCTGATACTGAGATATTTTAATTGTACTTACTTTCTGATGCAGAATCCATTCTTATGACACAGAAAACTGCACTTTGAGAATTTTTACGCTGCAGACAAAATTTATCGATTTTTGAAGCTTTGCGAACTGCTGAAGTGACGCGCTGCACGGTCGCACAATATGTAATTTCCTCGCTCAGGCAGTGAACCCGGACCGGTATTAACGGTCGTTTCTAATGCTAGGGGTACCACTACAACGATTTAAAACGTTTCCATTTCAAAAAAAAAATCCTCATTTTTTTAATTTTGGCCAGCTTTTTGGCGTTTCCGTCCACTGTGCGACGTCTCAAATTATTTTGTACGTTGTCAAACTTGACTGTATCCGTTGTTCTGCAGTCATAATTGATCGCGCTTGTGAAATTCTTACCCGATTTGCCTCCAAACGCTGTCTACGCTCTTCATCAGTCTCATCGACTCGACGATCATGTATTTCTTTGCGCGTACGCCGACTGATATTTCGATGCCTTATTGGTGGCTTTTTTCCAAAGACATCAAAATAATCTTTTAACACACGAACAATTTTCAATGCACCAAAAGATTACCACCGATAACACAATAATTTTTTTTCGTTAAACGAAGAAAATATAATGAAATCACTTCGCAAAATGTCAAATGGTTGACAAATGTCAAATGGTTGCAAGACCTTTAAGCCATGCACGTTTTTTTTTTTGTTATGAAAAACATGTGACAGCAGAACTCTCAAACTGTGCCTCATTTCACGTAATGACTATCAATATCAAAAACGTCAAAATTTAACATAAATCTTTTTTTTATATAAAAATACCATCCAAATTTCCGACTTTTTCCGTGGATTTTCCAAAATTTTCTTTCATACAAACCTTGTCCTGACAATTACGAACACAACGAAAAAGAAATTAGCCAAATTGATCGAGCCGTTCTCAGTGATGCTCCGTCATACATGTGGCAATTGGTTTTTATTTATATAGATTACAAAAAACACATTTTGCTTTGTTATTTATCATTAGTTTATTATAACTTATCGTTCGAAAACGGCACGTTAAGTGCTTAAACCGCATTAACATTAAGTTGCAATAATTTAGTGCTGAAAAAGACAAACTAAACTATGTTTATTATTATACGAGTATCGTCATGATTAATTATTACAAAGTAACGGTTTCCACAATCCAATTTTCTGTAAGATGTATTCCAAATACGGTAAAATAATTTTAAGTGTTTCATCTAAAACGTATTTAGAATTATACACAAAATTGTCATATCCAATTTTAAATTAGGGGAATAAATAACTTTCATTAGCAATTTCAATTTCGTTTCATTTTCATTGGATTTTTTTAAACATTTTTGATTGGGCAAACAATTTTGTTTTTGGGGTATTTTAGAAGATTTCATTAATATTCAATAGGATTCTACTTCGCACCTTTTCATTCTATATGTAAAATATCAGGTTTCCATGCTGAATCGGGTTCAAGAAAAATATATCACACATAGTTACACAGATACACAAACGACATGCTGGTTCGGATCAATTTTCTGTTTTACTTTATTTCCATCATAACGTGGTATTTGAACTATTTTACTATATCACTACTTTATAAATAGATTGATATCAAGTACAGGGTGGGGCATAAAAATACGACGGTTTTAAATCTCATATACCATCAATGACATGGTTGATGTAGTAGAGAACCATTTCAGTAACCATATAGTAGAAGACCGGGCAACATCGTGCATTTGTAATAGAAACGTTCTTTAAAATTGGTGACAAAAGTTACTTAATCGCAGCAACTATTTCGCTGACATTTCAGTATTCCTCGTCATGGCTCGGCTCAGTTCCCAGTCGTAACACATTAAAGAAAAAGCCACCGAGTCATGTTCGTACAGTGTGAACTTCTGATAATGTGAGAGCAGCTGTCAAAATCCACACTGTTCAGTCAACAGACATTCCCAGTGCCTTAGAAATTTCTGTGGGAAGCCTTCATAGACTTTTGCACAAGGATCTCAATTTTCATCCGTACAAAATGGTTGTTGTTCAACAGCTAAGTAATGCTGATTGCATGAATCGGGTGAGTTTTTCTCAACGCTGTCTTGAACTTTTGAATGAAAATGTGGCGAAGCTTCTACTTACATTATGTCGGACGAGGATTTTTTTGAAATGTCTGATTCTGTTAACAAAGCGAACTATTGGTATTGGACATCTGACAATCCACACAAACTCCGCCAGCTTTCTCCTCACAGCCAGAGAGTAAGCATGTGGTGTGGAGTAGCAGCCTTTGGAATAGTGGGCTCTTATTTTTTACAAAACGATAGAGGCCATGCTGTGACTGCTACGTCAGACCGTTACGTGGAAATTCTACGTGATTTCTTAGAACCGCAATTGCATCAATTTAAAGTTGACTTCAACACAATATATTTCCAGCAAGATGGTGGATAAAGGATGGTTCGTGATCATTTGGTTCCTTAGTACCATGTTCTTTATCCTGCTCGTTCGCCCGATTTATCTTTTTGCGTCTACTTGCTATGGGGTTACCTTTAGAACAATGTTTATTATGCTAGACCCGCAAATATTGAAGAATCAAAATAACAAATGAGGGATGAAATTTTAACAATAATTGCTGGGGAAATTAATGAGGGGGTTATAAGAAATCTTCAAATTAGGCTACAAGAGGGTATTGGGAATGATGGAAGACTTCTCAATGATTTCCTTTTCAAAAAATAAATCGCATGACAGTATCTTATATAAAACAGCGAATATGAAATTAAAAATATTAAGTCTTATATCATTTTATATTAGTGGTGAAGATAACGAGATAACGTGATAGTCTAATAACACGTATATTGTCCAGTCTGCGATTGAAGGTCCGCGCAGCAAAAAAGAATATTGGCGATAAGTCTCCATCTTTCTGGGAAACCATATACTAGGAATATAATATCTCGCCCAATAAGTAGGTGCGTATGCAAACGATCACAAAAATTTGCCATTCATTAAATCATTTATTTCATTCACCCTTAATAGTAAATGGAATGCGGAAATCATATTCTTTCCGCGGATCTTCTTTCCCCGACCAGATAGTACCATAATGATTAGTTACGATCCGAATGGGGTAATTTTCTTTTTTTATTATTATTACTTATTTATACCCTAAAACACATGATATTCTCGTGCATCTGTTTACTTTCTTTTCGTAAATTAAGTTCTAAAAAATATATTAAAATTTGAAAAATTTGCATCCGGTAAAAATGGTCCAAATCGTGACGTCACGGTTTAATAGAACTTAGTTTCCAATTTCGGGTACAGGAATGTGTTGTAAACTTTATGCATTTGAAATTTATTGTTTTTTCTATGGTTATTATTATCCGCCAAATGTTAATTTTATACATATATTATGAATTATTTTATTATTTTTAGTTTTGCTACATAGAATATCTATTTAAATCAAATAAATAATATTATTTTACAGCATTGTTAAAATAAATCAAACCTTGTATTTGTCACACTTCTAAATTCGGCATTAGACATTATTTTTGGCAAAGAACACTTGAATCATAATGTAATTTACTTCTGACGAATCTTTGCTAGTAGCTTTAACAAAGTTACGCTCTATCACAAATAGAAAACAGTAAAAACTATTTATTAGTGTTAAGACTTAAAAAAGAATCTTTCAATGGCATCAATGGCTGCCAAACACTGCTTTTTTCAAGAGTAGACCAAGAACAGAAAATCTTTTTCTCTTTGGTCATATTACTCATGTTACAAAATGTTTTGTCCATTAAAAACAGCATTGATATAAGAAATCCAAAATTTTCACCAAGAAGGACATCACCAAGTTATTGTTACAAGCGTAAAATTAAAAATAAAGGTAAAAAAATAATCTAAACATTTTTTTAATAAATTCAATAGGTTTTTTTTTATTTATGTAGCGATGTATATTGAACTGAGTGGACATGTAGAAGGGAATAACTGAAGAATTTAGGTTTAGCAAATGTAAAAGATGAAGACCAAGTTTTTTGATTTGTTATACCCAACACTAAAATTAAATTGCAAAGGAATTTTTTGTTACATCTGTGATTTTTGAAGGAGTGAATATGTTGAAACTTGTTCAGAAATATGCTATGCTGCATCAAAATCACACCGATCATTGTCGTTTTTTTTAACGTAGAAACAGCAGATGTACGAAACAACCATTTGGAATTTATACATTTGAATATATTACAAATATTGTCGCCACTTTTCAAAATCTGTTAAATTGGAAGAATATACTGGTCATTGCTTCAGGAGGTTTTCCGCCTTCTTGTTAACAAATTCCGGAGCAGATCTTTTAACTGTCAAACGCCATAAATGTTGGAAAAGTAATAGTGTTGCACAATACCTAACCTCAAATACGCTACAAACAAATGAACTTTTTTAGCGGTTGCACTGCTCTGGTTGATACCAATCGTTATAATTTTCAGAAAATCGCGTACTGTAATTTCCTCATTTTTAGGCGCGTTGATTTGCGGTACGGCGAACCGGTTTTCTTTCGAATCTTTGAAGAGTGGTAACTTGTCATTGAGACATTATATTAATTGAATTATTTAACAATTATTTGTAAACTTAGATTTAAAATTTTAGCTCATATTAAACGACATGAATGTTCAATAATAATGCTTTATAATTATTACCTAAATATATATTATTTTAATTTATGGCAGCATTAACTAATACAAAAATGTATTTAAAAATCTTGTATATTAAATAGCTTAAAGTTTATTAGGGTATTAATGGACTATCAACAACCAGATCACTTCATATCAAAAGTAAAATAATTTAAACCGACTTTGCTACTAAGTAATTTCCAACTTTCGTTCACCACATTTAAATTATGACATGTCTAGATTTTAATTCTATGTTGTTTTAAAGCTGTATAGTTACAGACGCCACTGATCGATAGAACAACCCTTATCAGACATCACACTAATCAGAGTTCTTCCATTTCTAGTTTCTTTCACATTACAGGGCGCGAAAGGCGGCGATGAGGTCCCATAATAGGTTCGTTCGCATTTATCACCGTATCTCCAGCACGTTTTCTCTTACAGCCCAGAAAAACTTTTACTTTTCCCCAATACCTACAATCAAATAATGAGGATAATTGTACCAGCTAACTTCAAATGATTTTACTGCATTTGCGGTACTTTACAGAAAATGTTTCCCAGAGGATTAATTAACAAAATCGTATTCGCTATTTTGTACAATCTCATATATTCAACTTCAGATTAACAAATTTGCAACGTATAAAATACAGTACGTGAATAGCAATTTTAGTCGAAATAATTCAATTTGATTATGTTTCATTCTCATTCACCACAGAAAAATTTAACGTGATAGCCGTCGATTGTAAAAAGGTTATATCTTTTTTTTTAACTACCAAACTTTGACACTTTCATCACTTCATACACCCAGTTTTTATTTTTTAATATAAACCAAAAGGATAATTAATAAGTGCTAGCTGTACTATTAAGATCTGCAATCTGAAATCGTTCCACGGACACAGCTACCATTGCAATTTGTTTTATATGAAATGGACAATGGAAAGTTTGTCATAGGATTATTTTTGACTTATCAAGAGCCTTTAACTCCCTCAATCTGGTTTTTGTTAAAGTAAATTTGTTTTTAAGTTGGGAACTCGAAGAATCTTTCTTGATTGGATTATGTCATATTTAATTGATAAATCGCTTCATGTTGAAATTAATGACAAAATTTCAAATAATTATAACTATAGTGAGTCTTGGTTTTCTGCAGGGTTCGATGCTTGGGCTATTGATTTTTTTATTGTATGTAAATGAATTACCATCATTTATGTCAGAGGAGGACATTACAGAATATGGAATCTAATAAATCTAGATCGCCGCGAGAAAATGAAGAAATTCTTGTATGTAGTGATAACATAATGAAGAAAAAAATTGTTAGAATCATAGACTGATGCATAAAGTTTATTTGTAAATATAAGACTCAGTGTATTGCTATTGAAACATTACTGTATCAGAAGATTTTTATAATGTGTTGTCTTCTCACTATCGCCTTAGTAAAATATAAGACGAAAGATATAGGCACAATCATCAATAAATTTAAAAATTTTATGTAATAAATTCATTAATTTTTAAATTAGTTTTCGTGTACCTTTGATGAGTAAAGAAATTTTTTAGTAAAAGTGTTGTTTGTTTCTCACAATTATTATTTCGGTTTCGGAGTTATATCGTCTGCTACAATTTTTCATCTTATCGTTATTTTCTTCTATTTCTTCTTCTTTATTTTTTTCTTCTTTTTGTAAGTTGTGGTTATCCAAAAATGAAGTTTTAATAACCTCCAGAACAATTTTACATTAAAAATAATTTTTAGTCGTCTATCATGATTCCTCAAATGAAAGCACCTGTGGAAATTATTTAGCTTTGAATTTATTATACTTTTTATTTATCATATTGTTATTTGGTATTCAAAATGCATGGTATTTCTTTATTTGATGCATAAATGTTATTGTTTTTATCAATTTTTTTCATAACTATTTTATATAAAAGGGTGTATTACTCAACCAGCAAAATATCTCGTACTAGGTATCTCCACGTCATAATTTTATTTATTTTTTAAAATATTTCGTAAGATAACTTTTAACAATTAGAACTGCGCTTCTGGCAACAGAGTCGTTAACCAGCCAACTTTTATTTTCTGAAACAGTAACAATAAAATAATGGTGATAATTGCACCAACCAACTTGTATTCGAAGTAATGACTTTATCAAGAACTTGAATTAATATAATGATTCGGCCTGGCCGAATAAAAAACCAAACGGTTGTTCAAAGTTACTCGTTAACGCTGTTTCATTATTTCATTTTGTGATCGCAGCAGCCGCGAAACTCTTTGTGAAACGAACTTTTTGTCTTTTCTCTAAAAAGTCCTTTTCCTTTATTTTATCCTCATCTGTAGATTATCTCTTGCTATACGGCTTTTTAATTTAATTTAATTTATTTTTTCTCAGTTCAGATAACATTTTAGTCACATATATGTAACAATGAAATAACATTTTATTGAATAGACATTTAAAGAGTATCACATATTTTGCTTACGTAACAGGTACAGGGTGATTTCTGTCGCGTTCTCATTCAATTTGTGGATTTATTTTCGAAATAATCCGTAATGGTATTTTTCCAATAATTCTTAAAATGGCAACAATGAAACAATTGAATGTCACATAAATTACAGAAGCAAATGAATTTTTTTATATTTTTTTTATACCCTGTGCATTTTTACAATTTTGAAAAAGATTTCAATTTTCAATTTTATAATTTCTCTTAAATTTTCACATAATATAATCTTTTATGCGTTAGAAAAAGTGAAGTTGTCATAATACTCTACAGGGTGATTGCGAAATATCCCGAAGAAAAAATTTAGACTCTAATAGGGTATATAAACAGATTTCTCATTTTTTGGTAATTTTCATGTAAGTAAAGAAAGTAATAAAAATATTCCTAAAATCCCCAGTTATTGACGCTCCTAATAACCGCAATATTTGTCCGATAAATAAGCGGTCGTAATTTACATAATTCATACCTACAGAGCAACAAAAAATTATCGCATTTTTTTTCTGAATAATATTAAAGTGTAATAATTTTTACCTATGTGTACTTGTAATGGTTTATGTGTAGTTATAGTCCAAGAGCTGGCGCGGCGTCCAAAATCTGCAAGAGTTTTCTCAAAGCTAATTTTTTGAAATTAGGTTACTTTTTAGTGATGGAAAATAATTGTAGAGTCAGCACTTCCGGTACCGGGACACCTGGCGCTGGGACGCTCGTAAAGGTGTAATATTAATTAACGTCTCTAAACTGTTTTCTCAAAGCTCAAAATTTATAGAGAACGAGCAAATATAATATAAAACAAGAATCCAACAGTCAGACAGCAAAATATAGGGACACGTGGCGTCAGCGCTACTTCATACCTGTCAAAAAAATGACGTGTGTTAAAGTGATTTCTCAAAGCTGAAATTCTCCACAACATTAATTAAAACTATAAAGTTAATAAAGGAGACAGTCAGACTCATTTATGATAGGACCACGTCAGTCAGCAGTCGATAGATGTGAGAACGGTAACTGCGCACATTAGTACGCCTTTTCTCAATACGTATCATTTATTTTATATAAAAAAATAATTTTAATTGTTTCTTAATAATTGTAATTGTTATATATCAGTTATTATATAGATATCAGTTATTTTATACAAGAAAAAATAATTTTAATTTTTATAACAGAAAAAAAAGAATCATTGATTCATTGAAAAAAAAAACATCTAATCGTCAGAATCATTGCCGTCGTCGTGTTCTTCGCCACTATCTTCATTAGAATAAAACGCTATTGCACCATATTCTTCGGCGTCATCAGTGGTGGTTGATTCCGAATCTGTGTACAAATCAAAAATTCAGCGTTAAGCAATACATTACATTAATAAGTAAGGTTTTGAATCACATTTGCGAGTCGACTGGCAAAAATTACCTGCAGGTGTATCATCCGGTTGAATCAAAACGTCAGAAATGAAATTAGGTAGCTGATCGTCTTCGTACCAACTGAAATCATATCGGCCATCGATCAACTGCCAACCGTTTTACTCTGGAATCATTGCAGCGGGCACTTTTTCATCAGCATTGCTCCAATCAGCATGACTCCAATTCGCTTCTTTAGCAAAGAGTAGTTTATTCTTTGTTTTTAGTTAGAGAATAAATAATAAAATTAAATACAGAAAATTCAGAACTCGGTCAAAGAAGACTGGCAGTCGGCGCTCTATATAAAAACGATAAAACGTAAACATCATAGCCACGACAACACTTGTACTCCGCCGGCCGGTATTACTTTGATTTTTTGTTATCATACAGCACGCTTACCGATAGGCGGGCAGGTGCGGACTTATTTGGAGTGCGTGCTTTTGATTAAAATTTAAATTTAATTATTCAGAGACTACAACCGACTTGCGGCAAGTCAGCGCCCCCAAGATTCAGCGCCCCAGGCGACCGCCTGGCTCGCCTGCCCATCGGGCCGGCTCTGATAACCCACATTCCATTGAGTTATAAAATAAACAATATGTATTGAGGAAAGGCGTACTAATGCGCGCAGTTACCGTTCTCACATCTATCGACGGCTGACTGACGTGGTCCTATCATAAATGAGTCTGACTATCTCCTTTATTAACTTTATAGTTTTAATTAATGTTTTGGAGAATTTCAGATTTGAGAAATCACTTTAACACACGTCATTTTTTTGACAGGTATGAAATAGCGCCGACGCCACGTGTCCCTATATTTTGCTGTCTGACTGTTGGATTCTTGTTTTATATTATATTTGCTCGTTGTCTATAAATTTTGAGCTTTGAGACGTTAATTAATATTACACCTTTGCGAGCGTCTCAGCGCCAGGTGTCCCGGTGCCGGAAGTGCTGACTCCACAGTTACTTTCCATCACTAAAAAGTAACCTAAATTCAAAAAATTAGCTTTGAGAAAACTCTTGCACATTTTGGACACCAGCTCTCCTACTATTAGCATATTTGAATATTTAGTAATTATAATGGGTGTTCCGTCATCGCGTATTTTACCGTGTAAAACCTTTAGCTTCTTGAGTTGATAATTTGACGGCCACCTTACGGAGAACAAATATTTATATATATTTGAACAGTAATCATATGGTCTACTTTTTTATTTTTTTTTGTGACAGAAGAAAATTTGTTGATTTTTGGTGTGTGTGCGTGAGTTGTCACAGGACATTAAATAGTGAATATTGGATTGATTTGGAACTTTTATAAAAGAGATCTGCTAGGCCTAGCTGCCAATTCGACATCAAGAATCCAAGGTAAGGATGGCTTGTTAATTAGTATTCAGATAGAACAATAGATCCTTCGAACTTGTGTTGTGACCATTAGAACATTTCAAGGGGCATTTCCCACATTATTTCTTTATTTGCTTATTCGATAGTGTTTATAAATATAAGCTCAGAGAATTTTTCCGGATATTATTGAGCCCCGGAAAGGGGTTTAAAAAAACAAAGTTTTGAATTTTAGTCTTATGACGTCATCCGACTAGATTTGGTGCTAAGCACAAGCAGCAAGTTTTACGTGTTGTTTGAAAGCGTGACTGGTGATTACTTACTCTAAATACAACTATAAACTCATTCACATAAATTTTTTTTTACCTTAGTATGAAGAGAAAATTTTATTTGTACAGAGTTGTTCATTATAAATTACCCACCCCTTATTATCGTTATTATTGCCTATAGAAAAAAAGTTTTAAATAAAAGTTGTGTGGTGACCAAATTTTGTTAAAAATGCTATCAAAAAATACAGTAGCGTGCAGATTTCAGGGGATACAAAAAAATATTATTTTTTTTACATGGGATACCCAATATATTATTAAATTTTTGGAATGATCCTTCTTCTTCAGGCAAATTGCAATCATTTTTTAGATCCGCTGACCTTACCTGATGTTAATTCCAACAATATGTTCGTTATCGTTAAAACACATCTAACTGATAAAAATCGCAATATAATAGCAACAGAAGAAATAATAAATTCTTTAAAAAACGGAATTAAAGGTGAATGCAGTTAAAGTACTAAACCTTAAACAAAACCACAAAGACGCTATTGCTTACGCCGCAGAAATCGAGTCGTTGACAGAAAACCTAAAAAGAGCATTCATAAGTGATGGTGTATCTTATGAAGTAGTGGGACCGTATTCCACAGAACATAGTTAAGTCTCTCAGTAACAATGCAAATTCGGAAAGAGCACGAGTAGTAATGGAAGGTGGTACCTTTAATACAGTTCAACATGCTGTTACAAAATTTTTTAACGGCAGTAGTAACAGGCAACCTAGTGCATCTAACGTGTTTTATTTCATACAAAATAATAAACTATATATAAGGACATTCACACACTTAAAAAAAATATATTTGGGACAACAACAAGTTTCTTTGTATATACGCAACTAAATTTTTGTTTAATAAAGAGAATTTAAGTCTTGATGTATCCTATTTGATATAAATTGACTTTAGTTACATTAACAAAATACAAGTTTCAAATTTATTAAATTATTGTTGGTCTGAAATTCCTTGAATATTTGAAAGGAGAACATATTTTCTCAAACACATTAAAACTTCCGTTGTATTGAGAGCAATTTTCTTATGCGGACATTCAATACAATGCTTAGTTAAGATACTTCTTGTAAATCAAGAAAATAGTTTTATTGCATTTAACAAATTTATTTTTATCAAATGACAGAATGTGTAATTCAAGGGCAAATAAATTTAGGACAAAATATTTCCTTCTTAGAGTAAGATTTTTGTTGTTTTTAACATAAAGATTTTTAAGTTTCATGACAACTAAAAAAAGTGTCATATGAAGAAAACATACAATTATATGAAATATATAAAAAAGGTTTATCTTAAGGTAAATTGTTACTTAAACTTAAAATAAGATTTGTCTAATTAAAATACATATAATTTTTTTAAGAAAATTTTCATTTTGTGCAGACAAAACTGTTTCAGTCAAACTGAATAAATGTATTTGAGTTGAAAGAAATTATATTTCGATCAAACAAATTTACGCAAGAGAAATAATTTTCTTGAATCAAACAAACATTTTTAATTGTGCAGTACCTAGTCACCTTAGTAAAAGAAATGTTAAATCAAAAAATCCCACTTTAGAAGATAACCTAGTATGTTTGCTTTCTCCGTCAGTCGAGAAGCAAGTGCCATTAGGGCCTACGTAATTTGGAAAAAATCTGTTTAGCAGTTGCACGGCGCTGTGTGTCGATGGTGACATTAAATTAAATTATATACAAAATGCTCTTCATGATTTTCTACACCAGCTTTTTGCAACAGGCTGCATAATTTTTGTGAAAACTTCAATATTGTGGCGATTGTTATCCACAACATTTTCCACTCTGGCTTGTAGTTTCTCGATCGTATTGAATGATTGGTGTTGAATCTCTGAGCCGTGACTTAGCATTTTACAGTACACCAGCACCATATCCGTTTTTCACTTGACGTGAAAGTCATTTTATTACTTTTAATTCACGCTTAACCCCGAATTATTATCAACACAATATCAACAAACCACAAACCGGTAATATCGAAAATGTATCGATCACTGAGGAGAAACATACGATTAATTATGCAATTGCATAATTACACAGATAAGACTTTTTGTTGCATAAAAAGGTTTTGTTATTGATATCAATCAGTTAAATTATAACACTAAAATTCGTTTTAATAAACCATAGGCGGGTATGGTTTTTACCTTTCAATCTTTAAGGGTTTTCTTCTCGAAATCTAGCGTACCGATTTTTTTCATATTTTGGGAACGTCGTTATTATATTAAGCCCTAATATGGGTTTGTCTTCTTCGGGTTATTTCTAAATCACCCTGTATCTATCGATTAAATTTGAAGTGTTAGAGACATAAAAGTATAGACATAATAATAATAATAATTATTATTGTCAATTTCAGAAAAGTACAAATACATAAATTTAAGAAATGTAGTCAATAGAACTAAATTTAACACATAAATATACAGATAAAAAAAATTGTATAAATAATAATCTATAATCAAGAAATAAATATAACTTAATACATAACACATAGCAATAATATAATATTATAGACATCAATTAACACATACATATACAGACATAAAATAAATATACAGAAATAAAATTTATCTAAATAATAATGTATAAACATAAAATAAATATAACAACATATGAAAGTAATTTAATATTACAGACGTCAATTAAGCCACAAATAATACATAAAGTGTAAAATAAAATACGTTACTTACAAAACTAAAATATTTATAAAAAATATATAATACATACAATTTTAGAATTCATAGAAATAAAATATACATATTCTTGTGTTTACCTTATATTAATTAAAAAACTCATTGACAGTATAACAATTTTTTCCTAATAGTAGCTTCTTAATTCTATTTTTAAATTGGTGTAAAGTGTTCGAGCATTTTATTTCTTCCGATAGTACATTCTAGAATTTGCAGGCATTATAATATAAACCCCTTTGATACATACTCGTATTGTGTTTATCTGGTTGTAAAAGAGCTTTATTTCTTGTTGGGCAATCATGGCTACTACCAACAGCGGAAAAATGTTTCGGTTCTTAAATATATACGGATGGAAGAGTTAAAATATTGAGTTCCTTTGATGCAATTTTGCATGATTCTTTGCGCTTAGTACCGGTTAATATTCTATTTGCCTATTTCTGTATGATAAAAATTCTATATGTCTGTGGAGATAGTCCCCAATGAGTAATTCCAAATTATAAAATGCTGTGAAAAGAACCAAAGTAGAGTTGGCGTGCAACTGAACTACTACAGTGTTTATTCACTGACCTTAATGCATAACAGATCTTACTAAGTCTATCACATAGATAATATATGTGTTATTTCCAATTTAATTGACTATCGATGATTATACCCAGAAATTTTGTAGAAGTCGCATATTGAATTATCTCATCCCCGAGCAAAATTGTTCTATTGGATAGACCAACTCAGCTTAATTTAAATATAATGCAACATGTTTTTTTCTTTATTTATAGATAATTTATTTTTATTGGCCCAGAAGCATAGTTGTTCAAATATTGCTTTTATTAAGCATTCAGCATTATCAACATTGGTGTCTATTACAACGAAATTAGTATCATCTGCATATGATACTTGTAAGGAATTAAATTTCTCAAAAGTACCTAGCTAATTCATTAATAAATAGTATAAATAAAGTCGGGCCTAGAATTTACCCTTGTGGTACTCCAATATCAACGATTGCCGACTCTGATTTAGATTTGTTAACTTGTTCCATTTGATACCTATTTTTTGAGGTATGACCATTTTAAACAAATTCCACGTATACCGCATCTTTCAAGTTTAGATAACAATATCACTGGATTAACACAATCAAAAGCTTTAGTAAAATCTATGAAAAGGCCAATAGTTGAATGTTTATTGTCTATACTATTTCGCTGATGAGGTCACATAGCACGCTTTCAGGACCATTATTCTTAATGAAGCAATGCTGTTGGGAATCTACCATAATATATTTTCAAAGGTAAGTAGTTAACTCACCATTGACTACTTCATACACTTTTGATATGCTTGATAAAATATTTATTGGCCTATAGTTTACCACTATCTCATAGTCTCCGTTCTTATAAATCGGTTTTATTACGGATTTTTTTAATTCCAAGGACAAATTATATACGTTAAAGGCTCTAATATGTAAATACAAATTTCCTTTAATATATAATTAGATAGCTCATCCTCCCCAGATACGTACGAGTTCTTTAGTTTTTGATTAGTTTCTCTGATATCTCTGAGATGTGGGTGAAAAGAAAAAAGATTTTCCTACTAAAGGTATATTTGTGTATAAAAAATTAAAATCTATATCTGTATCTAGGGAACAGTATCTATAGGAGGTATATTTACGAAGTGTTCATTAAATTTGTTATCTGCTTGTATATCGTCTAATAATATATATTGTCTTTATTTTTAATGTTTTGGTGTTTCTTTGTTCTATTTGTTGTAGAGTTAATTATAGACAACATGATTTTATTTTTGTTTTCAGTTACAAGTACCCGATTGTCATTATATTCTAGTTTTACTTTGCTTAATGGTTGTTGATACTATTTATTAACAAACGTATTATATGAGTCTTTAAACTCTAAATATTTTCGGCTTAAATCTATTAATTCTGGGGTATACATAATATTACGCGCTGTTGCTTTATTAAGAATATGTTTAAATGGAAAGCAAATTACAAAGTAATAATGCAGAATATCACTAAAGATATTAAAAGCATTCTCTGTATTATTTTCATTCGAAACGTTCAACCAGTTTTCGTATATCAGGTATTGAGAGAAACGTGTAATATTTTCTGAACTAAAACTTCTCTTTTCTGTGACATATTCATCGTTATTAATATTATTATTACAATTGACATTAATTAACTGAGCATAATGATCAGATAAATTGAATTTAAGAACTTTAGTGCTATACAATTCATTATATAAATTAATAAATATATTTTCAATACACGTGTTAGTAAAGGCTGTTACACGGGTTCCCGTATTAATAGTTTGTGATAGGTTATGTATTGTAAGTAGATTAATTAAATTACGTTTCATTGTAGTATTTTCAAAGAAGTTTATATAAAAATCACCAGCTAGTATTACTACTTTATCAATGGAAACAATTTTCAATATATCTGATAAAACTTGAATAAATTTATCATAATCTTCCCTAGGGGTATAACGAGCTGGGTTTACCCTCGCTATTTTAATTTACTTACTTTAATGATTCAATGAAACTACAACATAGAAAACATACCTGTATTCGGAATATAGAACACAAGAGGGTCAAGGCGTGGTTAACAAGTAATAAACTAGGTACATACATGAATTCAACTTCAGAAAATCTGGACATAATTCCACAAAACAAGTTTGTTTTAGGGCGCCACCCGCCTTTCTTTTTTGTTTTGATAGTTCACTTTTTAAAAGTCTGAAAAAAGGTTAAACGCACTAATGCCGTTGAAAGGGGGAAAGAATGGTTATTCTTCACTGAAGTGTCTCGCACAGCTTAATAGCAAGTTAAAAAAAGTCTAGGGGGCTTTTTCCCACTCTAGTTCGGGCAGGCACATCATCCCGTTGATGCAAATTGAATTTCAAATTTCCAGCTCGCACTCAGAGCGGAAGCTGGCTATTTACTATTTAATAGGCACCTATGTGACAATAATTAAAGTAAGATAACCTTTCCAGCTCATAGAATATCTTTCTTAGGCTACATACTTAGTAACTTCAGAACTATGGCTTTCAGCCAAACCAGATCTCGAACGTAATGCCAGCAACGTACACAACTAACTCACTCAAAGCCTCGATCTTGTCTCTAACGCAACGTATTATCAAGGTAAGGCAACATACCATCCACACTCCACCGTGGCTCGGCAGAGAGTCCCTTCAAAAACCCTAGCCGTCTTAGCACAAACGTTCCCCCTTTGACCCCACACACCGCAATGTTCGCGCTGGTGCACTGAAGGTCCAGTGGTCGCTTAGATTTTCAAAGATTTACAATTTAGTTACGTCGGTTCTAGAATTTTTAAGGTTGACCTCAAACCAAATTATGCAATTAGCATTAAATAAAACGCAAGTTAATTATATCTAAAAATGGACCGTTACAGGGGGTCTATAAATTATAATTACAATTATATTAAAACTTTGCAATTCTGTACCACAACATTCAATGTTATATATATATCAGACATATCTTGTATTATGGAAATATTTTTTACTTTGATAAAATTTTTTGAGAAAATTGCCACGCCTCCATGCTTATTTGTAGGGCGGCAAAAGTACGTATCTAATTTACAACCACTTATATTCAAACATTTTAATATTGCCAGTGTTCATTTAATTATAGAACGTGAGGATTTACATCAGCCGCAATGTATTGTTGTAAAGATAAAATTTTGTTAATTAAATATTGACTATTTTGATGCAATATTGAGATATAATTGTCACTATTTACTAATATTCCAGATCCAGCAATGCGAAGTTTATTTGGGAAAGGCGCAGGTATAAAACATTCCCTGAGTAGTTGTCTCCTCCTGGCTGGCACTGTTTACTACAAAATCGGAATTTTCGAGAACTACACTTGTCACATCCATTCGATCGATCTGTATATCTTGCAAAACTTGAATCCAATTATTAGCACTATGCTCTGATGCAGAATTTTCCCCTTACACAATGCAATGATATAGGTTCTTGTATATCATTTATTGAATTATCTAATGTGCATGTTTCAGAGGTAGTTTTAATAATTTTTACCATTACCAAACTATTTTTTCTTTTTCGTTATGAATTATTTCCACGAGTTTATTAGCCACTTGATTTTTGTTTAAGTTTTTATACTTTCTGTCAATAACATTGAGACAAATAACTTTTCCGGGCATAGTATTATCTAGTGAAAAAACAAATTCGTTAAGTTTATTGTTGTACGTGGATTTTCTTGTTTACAAAGCGCGATTTATATGGAGCTAACGTAATTATTATATTTTTATTAGAGCATTTCTTTACTTTATCAACTATATCTCTAAATAGCGGATATTTGTTAATTTTATTAAAATTATTTGAACCAGCCATCACAACAATGTAATCATTAAGTGTATAATTTTTCGCTAATAAGTCCATATTCTCTAATACACTGTTAAATGAAGCTCCTGGTTTAAAAATTTAAGTTTTGGAATGATTTATAATCTAATTAAATTTGGAGATATACGCATAGTTAAAAGAAGATGAAAAATCAATTTTTTGTATACAATCGATCATGGGCGTCTCCTCTAAAATTTCCAGAGAGGGTGGACAAAACGTTTTAGAAATGCGTCTGAACATTCCTTCGCGGTAAATACTAAAAAATATTTTTTGTTTTGTAGAATAAAAAACAAATTATCTGAAAAATACATAATATAAAATATTTGTTTTGTTAGTATTGCCATAATCTACCGGCATTGACATTTAATTCAATTAGCAAGGAATTTTATACTGTTTTTGTTTATATAGTAGCGCGACACTTGTACAGTGTATCCAGTAGATATAAGATAACAATTGTTTTATTACCTACTCTTTTTTGGTTACTTTATCGATGCCCGGCGGTATCTGTGCTTTTAACATTAAGAGTTATACAGACATAGTGAGTGATAAGTGTATCCCTCTGGTGGTCAGTGCTACTACCCGACAGACATCATTAATGTCTTAGTGACTGATAGTAAAGCAGGTACCTAGAGCAGTGACCTCTAACACTGGTGGGCTAAACTATATACTGAATAAGACCTACAGGAAATAACTACTCAGTGGACACTACACTGACCACCAGAGGGATACACTTATCACTCACTATGTATGTCTTCTTAGTCTTTACTTTAGGCTAGCCTGGTTTGCTATTATTATTTGTCTTGCATTACTTATGGCATGCTGACAAGAACATAACAAGTTTGAAACGGGTCTATGTCTAGTGAGGAATTGACAATTGATTTTAGCTACCAAACAAGACTTGCAGGTTTAATTTAACGTAGGTCGGGGCTTCTATCCGCTGAGTACTTGTTTCCTGTAAGTCTTATTCAGAATTAAGAGTTACCTTATATCTATTGTGCCTATTTTGTTTTGACGGACGAGCAGTTTAGAACTGTCTACGATCTTCCATGAGTCAAGAAAGACTAGCAGCTCCAGCTACTCTTGCCATAAAATATGAAATGTGTGAGCCAACAATTTGTGCAACGTTATTAAAAAACGTTCTGAAACCAAAGCTCTAAAAGCGCTCTTTTTTATAAACTGTAAAAAACTCCGAAACTAATGCACAACGCCTGCAGTTTTAATAAACTACTATATTTTTGAAAAACTTTAATTTTAATTTATTAAACACTTCTACGACTCTGGAGCACGTCTTTCACCTACATCATGTAAAGTACCTACATAGCTAAATAAGTTTTTATTTCATATTTATCAGTTTTATTATTTACATCTATATTAATTTTTAATAACGATAACATTAAATATCGTGGCAGAGTAGAGATGTAAAAGGTATGGCCACAGCATTCTTTGGACGTAAAGAAGGCTGTGGTATGGCCCTGGATAATACGGTCTTGCCCAAACTATACGAATCGCTGTTTTGATACCTTCTTTATAGCTGGTGGCGATCTTTGATAAAAAATCAAAGGTTTCGAGTTGCTACTTAAATATGGAGGACTGAAAAATTGCAATAAACCGTACTTGTGAATGTTAATTTAGCTATTTTTTTTAAATTATTTAGCACTGTAATTAATAGGATTTCATTACATAGTTCATACCCTTAGCAACGTCAATGCCATCGATATTTCATCTGTCATTTGCCGACTTCATTAACACTAAGTACTGGGTGACACCAGATAGGTGTCAAAAAATTGAAATATAAAAATGTTTTTTATTGACAAATAGAACATTGTCAAATTTTGTGTTAAGCTCAATATTTATAATTTAAAAACAAATTAAGTTCCTCTTCTTGGTAAAATTTAAATATAGAGTGAAGTGAAAAATAATATTAACTGAAACCCAAACTGTAATCCAAGTTTCAGCGTTTTGGCAAATAGCCGGGAAAATAATTGTTTAAAAAGATATATGTTATACTTATCTGTGATAAGATTTGTAAAAGTTAGTAAATAATAATTAGCAAAAAATTTTCAGTTAACATTATTTTTCATTCCACTCTATATTTTAACTTTTACCAAGAAGAGGAACTTAATTTGTTTTTGAATTATTTTATTCGACCCTAAAGGGTATTTCCACTATATAATTTCAATTATTCTGTTCTCTGAAGCCATTAATGTTTATTACATTAAGGTTTACAAGTTTTCTTACTTTGGATTCTTTAAATGTACTGGCTACCCTGATGACGCAATGCAAGCAGAAACACGTGTCGGTAGATATTTTAACGTTTTTTAAAGTGAGTGTCAACTGTTGAGTACCTTGTGTTTTATTTATTTTTGGTTTTACTAGACAGAACAGTTGAAATTAAAAATAACATTATTGTGTCAGTTGTACTGAACATAATGTGCATATTATCTTTTTTGTAATCCAAGTTTCAGCGTTTTGGCAAATAGCCGGGAAAATAATTGTTTAAAAAGATATATGTTATACTTATCTGTGATAAGATTTGTAAAAGTTAGTAAATAATAATTAGCAAAAAAATTTTCAGTTAATATTATTTTTCATTCCACTCTATATTTTAACTTTTACCAAGAAGAGGAACTTAACTTGTTTTTAAATTATTTTATTCGACCCTAAAGGGTATTTCCACTATATAATTTCAATTATTCTGTTCTCTGAAGCCATTAATGTTTATTACATTAAGGTTTACAAGTTTTCTTACTTTGGATTCTTTAAATGTACTGGCTAACCTGATGACGCAATGCAGGCAAAAACACGTGTCGGTAGATATTTTAAAGTTTTTTAAAGTGAGTGTCAACTGGTGAGTACCTTGTGTTTTATTTATTTTTGGTTTTACTAGACAGAACAGTTGAAATTAAAAATAACATTATTGAGTCAGTTGTACTGAACATAATGTGCATATTATCTTTTTTGTAATCCAAGTTTCAGCGTTTTGGCAAATAGCCGGGAGAATAATTGTTTAAAAAGATATATGTTATACTTATCTGTGATAAGATTTGTAAAAGTTAGTAAATAATAATTAGCAAAAAATTTTCAGTTAATATTATTTTTCATTCCACTCAATATTTATTATTATTATTAACACTTTTTTTATTGTTCAATGATTTTGGGATATTTATTGTACGTAAGAATATCAACTAAGTGTATTAAGAATCCATACCAATCAAGATGTGCTCCGAAAAGGAGTTGTGAGTTAATTGTTAAATTATGGAAAGGCCCAGCTTATATAAGATGGTTAGCAACCCTAGTCATCTGTCAGATACATGCATATTTTAAAAATAATTCCTAAAGGAAACATTTTTCCAGTAATTAATTAATCATTACAAATTACTAGAGGTTCAGATTATGTTTGTAATTAGCTACAACTAAGCAACACAAGTTACACTAACCACTGGTACCATAACCTGGTTATCCTCGTCAAAGGAACCGGGTACGTGTTTTATTTCCCCTGTATAGGATACTCTTAATAAGAGGAAACCAAAAGGTATTTAGGAAAACCTACTTTACCTATCAAAAGAACTATCTTATGAAAGGAAAAAGAAATTATTTTTTAGGAAGGGCGTGCGTTTCTTTTTGAACCTTGGTTCACTATATTCACTTCAAAAACTATAAGTAGTAGGGAGGAGAATAAGTAATATAAAAAAGTAATTTATATTAAGGGCCCAGGTTTTATTTCTTTTTCATCCCCCACTCAGAATCTACAGAATTTTCTAAGGTAGAACAGAATAAAAAATTAATTAATAAAATTAAATATTTATTAAATCAACAGCAAACAAAATGGTAATCTTGATTACCGACAAATATATATACAAAAATATTAAAGTGGGTATGTTACAAACAACTAAAAGAAAATAACTTCCTCAGAAGGTACTATGGAAAGGGGGTAGTCTTAAGTTAATTTTCTGGTATGACACTAGTTCTTAATAATATCTAATGAAAAAAGTTACTCAAAATTTGGAGCCATATCACATTACAGTTAAATAAGTTCTGGTCATCCAAAAAAATAAACTTCCTTGGATAGATGTCTTTTTATCCAATTCAACTTTAATGTCCAAAAAAGAAGTGTGAAATATAAATTAAAAAGAAATTCTAAATTACTATTAACAATAAATATTATAGCGAGATTATATTACTTTCATTAAATAGCGACAAATGATTTAAAAGTAAATTTACCTAAAATATAGAAAATACAAAGGAGAAAAACACAATTTAAAAAGGAAAAAAGAAACAATTATTAAAATTTCCATCTTCACAAAAAATTAGAAAAATTAATTATTAACTTTTTTAAAAAATACACTAAAAATTTACAAGAAAAATAAATCATTTAAAACTATTAGATTACCTATTCACAACTAGAAATAAGAAAACATTTCAAAAAATATTTAAAGTTGGTGCAAGTAAAATCTTTCTCCTTTAGAGGAGTGAAAAAAACAACTTTAAAAAAAAATAAAGTAACTAAAAAACAATATCATATTTAAAAAAACTAAATATATGGTCTCAAAATGTATTACACAAGATATTTAAATTAATTATTCCCTAAAAGATCGTAACGCCATCTATGTGCGGTATGATAAGTTGTCTCCCTAATGTTAGACAACTGGGAAGTTTATGAGACAGAAAACTTTAACCATAGTAGCTGAAGGTCAAACCAACCAAAGGCAGTCGCAACCCTTCTGAAAGGAAAACTATAAACAGCTGTTGCGATTTAATTAATATCGACGTAAATATTGAATATTTATCTAATAAAGTAATAAATGATTGCATATTTTATGTGACACATATTTCTAATTATATTTTCTTTTAGTGTGAAAGCGTTAACTTTGGGGACTGTTATTACAACAAAAGTACTTAAATAATAAACAATATTGGATAATGTAAATATGTACAAGATAATTTTAACTTAGATGGTAAACATAATAATACCTTAATAAATATGAGATCGACCAAAGGTTAAACAGAAATTCTTCACCTACTAAAAATACTCTATTATAAACAATTGGGAACCAGATAGATATTTGGAGGTTAGTGTCTATTTATCGTTATATTCCGGACAGTGACGTTTTTGAACGGAACAACAATAATGATATAATAAATGTGTTAAAATATTTATTTCAATCTCGGCATATGTTTAAAATATGTTGAAATGTCCCCACTATCAACGTTTATTATTGATATGTGTAACATGAAATTAAAAAAGAATTTAAAAAAGAACACAGAATGAACTATAAAATAAATTTAAATCGACTTTTAATTTTTAAACAAAGATTTAAAAATATTTTTTAAGCAGTAATGATTTCATTGCTTGGAAATATTACAATATAATAATTGCTGTCATTTTTTTAAATCTTTGTAAGTTTCATATTCACTGGAGAATATTTCACTGAGAATAGGCAATACGTGTCAATGGAATGTAAAGGACTTGGTTTAGAATGGATAAATTCATCTAGCCAGGGAGAATGTATGTGTACCTCTTCAAGCCGGATCTTTGGTATTTTTTTTGTGTCCAGTGAACATTTTAATTAATGTCCCCAAAATAATAACTGACCATACTACCAATATAGCGACCATCTTTGTAAATGAAAATGCTTAGTCCAGTAACTCGACAATTAAAAAAACAGAACGATTTCTACGAAATGAGAAACTTTTCTATTAAGAAAATTTGTGTGCCTTTTGTGATTGTCGAGTTATTTATTTATGTGCGCCATCTCACAGTAGAAAACCAATTCCGGGGTGGAAAGTAACAGAATGAAATATCAAGCTTATCTTACACAGATATTATGTCTCACGCATAAAATACAAAGGTGAAAATTTAGGATTATTAATTAGTTCGTGGGGCAAGAAGGTCAAATGTTTGAAAATGACGTGACTAAATTATTAATTATTTTATCTAAAAACAGTAGGAAGCAAAGTTTCATGCTATCTTGCAAACTATGGAAAGACAATTTATTTATCAACTGCACATGTGGGAAACCAACTGCCATGTAAACATTGTTAATTTTATATGAAACAAATTTTAAATAACGATGCTGAATATTCTCAATACTATTACGATATTTATTGCATCCAGGATTTCAATTAATTGAGTCGTATTCTAGCCTGGATTTAACAAATGCGTTATAAGGCATATTCAACAATTGAATGTTATCACAAGCAGTCGAATTTCTGATTACGAGCCCAGATTTCTGTATCCCAATAAAATAATACTCTCAACGTGTTTGTTAATACTCAGTTGTGAACAAAAAAGTAATGTCCAGATCTGTAAATTCATCTAGTCAGTTTAAGACGGCACCGTTTAATTAATATTTAAATTGTATAGGACGGTTCTTTCTACTGAAAGATAAGACATTACACTTAGACACATTTAAATGCAGTTTATTTAAAACCCACCAGCCATTTTTATTATTTCTTTGAAGTAGTTCACAATTATAGTTGTTATCAACAGTAGAAAAAATTTCATGTCATCAGCATATTGCAAATAGTTAACGTTCACAAACGTAACTATATCATTAATAAATAATATGAATAATAAGGGCCCCAATATCGATCCCTGAGGCACTCCATATGTAACCAAGACTTGAAAGCACAGTATCTGTTAAATATGAAGATAACAAAGAAGTTAACAGAAGTTATTGAAATAATACTATCTTTTTTGCAGTAATAACCGACATATTGGTCAGCAATATTTGAAAAATCAAAGAGTAAATCTCTCTAACGGGTTTGACTTGTCGTTAAATAAATCTAGTGTCTGCTTTTTCTCCAGGCACAATTGTCCTAATATTAATCTCATTAACCTTGGGGAATATTCTTTCCCATATCAAACGCACGTTAAATACTTGAGAGTTATTCTTGACAAGAAACTTAAGTGGAACTTGTATATTGAAGAAATAATAAACCGTTGTAATAAAAGTTTAAATTTTTTAAAAATGTCAACAAGAACTTGGTAGGGTGCAGATTTTCAAACTTCTCTCCTATTCTACAAAGCGTATATAAGATCGATTTTGTACGGTTGTACACTTTATGACTCTGCAAGCAACACTATCTTAAAACGATTAGATGTTTTACAAAACACTGCTCTCCGTATATGTTTAGGAGCAATGAGATCTACCCCAATTGATCCTTTGCATGCAGAGGCCTTGGTCCCCCCTCTCACTTTAAGAAGGCAGTACCTTAGTGAAAGGTTAATTCTTAAAATCAGTATCAACAACGTATTGCTCTCCAAAAACATGTATAACCTAAATACACATGACAACAAATAAGTTCTGGATAAAGGAAAACTCTCCACCCTTATGTAGGGCCCTCCGAGTTTGTAGTAATATTTTCTCTTTATTAGATGACGCTTACAAGCACACTTCAAACTTGGACTATTTCTGCCTTTTTTCTAATTTAAAGATAATATTACCACAATACAGCAATCACCCGAACCTTAGCAGGAACATCCTAAACTCAGTTTTAGAAAGATGGATTAATCCTTTATTAGTATACATGGATGCTTCTAAAACCTCAGTGGGTACTGATTGTGCATACTATATACCCTCCATAAATCAGGAAGAAAAATTTAAACTGCCCACTCAAATTTCTATTTTCTCTGCAGAAGCAACAGCTATTTACGAAACTCTGAATTGTATTTACTTATCTAACGCAGACACTTCAATAATTTTATCCGATTCTTTATCGGTTTTGACCTCATAGGAAGTAATATTTCCCTCAATATTAAAACTAATCCATGCATTCTAAAAATTAAAGAAATATTACATAACTGATTAATAACTGGAAAAGAAGTATACTTTGTTTGGGTAAAAGCCCACATAGGTTTAAAAAATAATGAAATTGTTGACGCCTTAGCAAAAGAAAGTATTAACACAGGATTTTCATATGAACCAAAATTATGTCTCACTGATGCTTTCTCAGTTACAAGAACGAATTTAAAAAACAAATGGAAACACTTATGGCATGATTTCTGTTCCTCTACTCAAACAAGATATACTCTTATATATCCTGATCTTCCGACTAAGTTCTGGCACGATAGTTATGATTTTCCACGAAAATTTGTTACATCAGTAAATCGTATGAAATTTGGTCATGCTCGATACCCAGCACACCTATACAAAATAAAAGTAGTGCCCTCTGATATTTGTGAAACATGTAACACGAAAGGAGACCTTGATCATATTTTCTTTGAATGCACGAAAAACAAAGCAACTAGGAACACATTATGAATTGCAATATTCAGTCTCCGTTTAATATACTTTCTCCTGGGCTGAAAGGAAAACTCTCCAGTATTGGCAAGAGTTACCAGGATTAGTTCATTCGAAGGCGTTTATAAAGTACCCTTTGAAATCAAGAGCTATGAAACTTTTAGAGTTAAACAGGGTAAACCTGAAAACTCTAACAGGCCTATATACCGGGCACTGCCGACTAAACTATCATCTGCATAAACTCGGCCTAGCGGAAAACGCCGAGTGCCGTCTATGCCTGGAGGATGATGAGAAGGCAGACCATATCTTATGCATCTGTCCCGCTGTGGAGAGGATCCGATTCTCAATATTTGGCAAAGGGCAACTGCTGCCAGAGGATCTGGACACATTCTCACCCAATAAAGTTATCAGTTTCATTAAGAGACTGAACTTATTGGGTGAAATATAATTAGGCGTGAGCCTCAATAGACTTGCTGATGGCCGCAGTGGAGGATCTACTGAGACCCACTCACAACAAACCTAACTTAACCTAACAATATACTTTCTCTACTCAGTCTCAATAGTAAAACCGTGTTTGACTGCGTTATCAGTTTTTTAGTTGAAACAGAAATGTTACTTTGAAAATTATTCAGCATAGGCTAGTTTTGTATCCTTTGTTGTTTCCCTGTGTCTTTAAACCTTTATACTAAAGTGGTCCTCTAAAACTGTTTGTTATAATAAAAACAATGTCCTGATCGACCCCAGGACGAGAAGCGCGTGTCTTTGTTTTTTCCCTAGCCTGTCTTCAAATATAATTTTTTTTCTTTCTTTTTGTATAGGTTAGACGTAGGTAAAACTCTATATCACCATGTTGTGTCTGGCTGTATGGCTCTTGGCCTAATGCCCCAAAAAAAACCCCAGTAAATCACATCGATGTGGGTATATGACCGTAAATACCGAAATATGGCCGTATAACGGGCCTTTATTCAGCCCGAATTTCCAGTAAAAGTCCGGTAAAGACCCGGTAAACAATGGTAGATTTTAAACTATAATTAGTAACGTGAAAAAACATTTATGAGGAGTCCCGTGGATAATAAATTGGTGATTGAATTATTTAAAAATCCTAATCAATCTCACAATTACGAAAATTAATTAATATAAAGTATGTGTCAAAACTAATAGTGAATAAAATAGGTTACCAGGAGTTTAGAAATGGAAAGGGAAAGTTATTATTAATTTTTTGCGGAATCTCATCAATTTTGTTCTAATCCTTCAAGGTTATTAGGTTAATAGGTCGCTTAAACAAATGGAACTTTCAGCCAGGCGTGATTCCAGTAAATTATTTTTATTTCTGTTGGTGAATGCCTGATTACACCCACATTCTTGTTTTGGCCAAATCCGAAAATGCGAAATTCTGAAAGTCGGCATCCCCTTTCAAAGTTCAGAAAGCCAGAAATAAAGGGAGTGTAAACAATAAGAAGTCCGTGTGTGCCCTCTTCTTCAATTAAATACCTAAGTTGGTAGAACGGCATTGTGTAAAGACTGCTATTTTAGCAACTTTTACAACGAAACCATTGTCTGTGAAAATTCGTTAAGTAGCAAAGAACTAGTAGAAAGATAAAGGATCTACTCTTAACTTGAATAACATGTCCTCCTTGGTTTCTGAAACTATTTTAATTATGCGTTGAAAACTTAATTGAAAAAGTAGTTTTGAAGTTTTGAGAACTACTGGGGCCTCTGTAACAACTTTGAACACAAAAAAATAAAAAGTCCTTTGTAACGTTGCCAGTAGAATTGAAATTACAATTGCACGCTGATACTGAGTAGAATTTTAATTTATATTGTGCCTAATAAGTAAAAATGTTGAAATGTAGAATAGAAATAGTATTATACAGTGGGGAAATTAAGTAACGCATAAATTCAGTAATTCCGTTGATATTAATTTTTTGGAAAAAAATCTCGAAGGGGTATAGCGATTTTAACTTCGGCAAATATTTTCAGTCTAATTTCAGTTTCTTATGTCATTTATTTTTTAAGTTATGACGTCATCGACTTTTTTTTTAAATGACAACCTATTTTTTTTATAATTGATTTTGGTAGTAGATTTTATTCTGGTTCCGACTTATAAAATTTTCAATATGTTATTATTTGAAAAAAATCGAGAAAAACAGTCTTAAAGTTCAAATAATAAAAATTCATTAAAATGGATAAATTTATCTAGTTGCCTAAGTTTGAAGGAAAGTTATCGACGGCACATTCGTTTTTATTTTGAAATTATACAAATAATTGAAAAATTTAATTAGAAATTTATTATCTGCTCAATTCAAAGTTAGTAATAACGATAACTTCGTGAGGCAAACATTAGTATAAAAAGAAACTAAATTGCTTAACCAGAAAAAAATCTAACAATATCATCAAACACAAAAATAAGCACAGAAATAACAGTTGATAAATTACATTTACACTAAATGTTCAAATTGACGACCCTGTACCATTTGACAATACCCAAGACGATTATAAAATTCATTTCTCACATTCTGAATAGTTTGAGGCGATATTAACCTAATCTCATGTTGAATTCTTTGCCTGAGATCGTCTAAATTATTGGGTCGATTGTTGTACACTTTACTTTTTAAGTACCCCCATAAAAAGAAGTCTAATGGCGTTAGATCAGGAGACCTAGGCGGCCATTCTATCTGACCTCTTCTCCCTATCCATCTTGCTGGGAGCACTTGGTCCAAGTATCGTCGCACAATAATTGCGTAATGAGGCGAAGCGCCATCTTGTTTTAACCAAATGGTATTATTTGGTAGGTCAGAGTTATTTGCATTGGGGAATAATGCAGCTAATGCAGGCGTCAATTCCAACTGTAAAAATTGCAGGTATCTATCTCCAGTCAAATTGTTTTCAAAAAAGAATGAACCTATAATTCTGTCACCAATAATTCCTGCCCAAACATTAACTTTCTGAGGATATTGGGTATGACTTTCCTGCATCCAATGGGGATTGTCCCTAGCCCAATATCTACAATTCTGTCTATTGACATGGCCATTTAAACAAAATGTTTCTTCATCAGAAAATAAAACACGCTGGAAAAACATTGAACCGCGGTTGCAAATTTCCATCATTTGTTCGCAAAACTCTTGCCTACGATCAAAGTCATCTTCTGTCAACTCATAAACCAAGTGCACCTTATATGGGTGGAATTTTTGAACTTTCAAAAGTTTTAGAACTGTAGTGTGGCTTATATTGTGGTTCAAAGCAATGCTTCTACTAGTTGAATGTGGATTGTTTTCAATTTCTAGTAGCACATCAAGTTGTGTATCTTCATTTAATGTCGCCGGACATCCAGTTTTTGGAATATTCTTGTAACGCCATGTTCCCGAAATTTTTTTTCAATCCTACTAATTGTTGATTGATTTATGGGCTGATCCGTGTATTTTTCTCTAAAAAGATGACACATTCTTGATATGTTCTAGCTCTGTCGCCATAACCAATCATTATTAACACTTCAATTCTCTGTTTGTCGCTCAACTGTACCATTCTTATTAATAATATAGTTTTTCTAATTTAGAAAAAGCAAAATAATAACACTTATTCTATTGTGACATTTACAAATTATTTAAATCTGACAGCCGTAACTAATGTATTACACCGGCAACTAGATAAATTTACCCAGTTTAATGAATTTTTATTATTTGAACTTTAAGACAGTTTTTATCGACTTTTCAAATAATAACATATTGAAAATTTTATAAGATCGGAACCAGAATAAAATCTACTACCAAAATTAATAATAAAAATATCGGTTGTCATTTAAAAAAAAGTCGATGACGTCATAACTTAAAAAATAAATGACATAAGAAACTGTAATTAGACTGAAAATATTTGCCGAAGTTAAAATCGCTATACCCCTTCGAGATTTTCTCCAAAAAAATTAATATCAACGGAATTACTGAATTTATGCGTTACTTAATTTACACACTGTATATTACTTGAATCAATAATTATTGATTGCGTATGTTTTCTGTTTCTTTCAAAATGGCATAAAATTACCTCTGCGTTTTTAAAATACAATACTCCTATTTTATTTACGCCTGTCTGTAGAAAATCCAAGATACAGGGTGTCCTATAATTAAGTACTTTAGAAGGTAATACATACCTCTACAAAAATGGTTGTATATTTTCAACTACTGTTTTGTACAGCAATTTAAAATAACGCTTTACGCAATGAGGCATGTAATTTAACAAATTTTTATAAATAACCAATTTATTTTTTTATTCTTGATCATCTTTTGAACTTAAGACACAAACTTAAAACAATATTAATTAGAAAACTATTATAAATAAAAAATATCGTTTGTCCTTAAATTACATGCTTTATTGCGTAAAGTAATGTTTTAAATTGCACGACAAATCCTTGGTTGAAAATATTGTGGAATTATTTTTGTAGACGTATGTATTTATTTTCCATTATTGCATACTTATCCTGTCTTGCAATATTAAAATACAAATAACTCCAAAACGATGGCTCCTATCCAAATTTAGTAAGAGCACCTTTTTTTATGCAGTTTTTAATACTAGCGGCTTTTTCTGTTTTAAATGTTAAAAAAAATAGGGCAAAAAAATTATAGCGAAAATTCACCCTCACCCTCCCTGTGACTACCCTAACAAATCATGACATTTAGATAAAAATTTTACCAAATATGTAACATTATGAAATTAATGAATGGTCCTAATTTAATTTTCGCAATTTGAAACGTTTCGAATTTATTGACAAATAACTGTATTATACTTACCCCGTTTAGAGGGGTTGTTGCTCCCTTATGAACTGATTTATGCAAATATTTATTACAAAACTCAACTTATTTTTTTTATTTCTATCACCACCATGAAGAAACGTATTTGATTATGGGACAGCCTGTATAATCCCGTCTTCATCATTAAACGAATGTATGATCAAATATTGTGAATACGAAAAGAAAACGACGACTGGATATTTTATAAACAATATAAGCTATTTCTATTATTTTCTATATTTATTAAAATGTGTCAATTGTTTACATATTTTTGATGATTTCTCACCAAGACTATATTGGATAAATATAAGCCTGAACAGATTTGAAACCCTTAATGTGACCAGACGAAATCATTATTTCTTGCCTAACATCCTGGTAAACTCATCTCTACAAAACTTTCCTGTTCAATATTTTTCATAAAAGTCCGAGCCACGATATTGCTCAACATCAGATATAAAATATGAAATTCGATAAGTAGTTAAGTCCATTTCAAACGGGGCCACCAGTGATACGGACAGGGGCATATTGGCTGTAAGGTTTAAGAATGCGATCTGAGCACGTATTATCGGCTCGGGTCGTCAATAGCCAACTGTGATCGCTAACAGAAAGCACTTCAACCGATCTGCTTAGGACGGAGTAAGAGGCGTAGACAAAGTAGAATTGGAAATACATTATGCACCAAAATATATGCAATATGGGGAATTATTTTATTATTGTTTCCATGCAAAATTTTGTTCTTGATGAAAGTTGGTGGGTTTATAATGACTGAAAATTTAGTTTTGTCTAAGATTAAAATGCTTTTATTTTTCAAGACACCGAAAAATTTTCATGAAAAATTGGTTAGAATTAGTTGATAAAGTATTGTATAATCGCGATGCCAAGAAAATTTATTTCGATGACAGAAACTTTAAAAAATATGACACCATCTGACGTCATCTATGCTACAAATGCCCATTTATAACTTATTTTGTGTTGGTTTTCTGTGATTTTTCATCATCAGAGTTTGGATTTGTTTGTATTTAAGTTAACAATCTTGAGAATCAAAATATAAATTATATAAAAAAAAGTAATTTAAATTAGTAAAAAAACTATAATTTAATATTAAATAATATCAAAATATTTTTAAAAATCTAACATTTTATTTGCCCCGTAATTATTCATTTCTACAAAGAAAATAATTATTGGGTATTACATAAGGGTAGTGATTTACCTTAGTCAGTATATTACTAGCAGGTTGGCCACTACCTATGGCATAATGAAGAGAACTAATAAGTTCGAAACCGGTCTATGTCTGGTTAGGAATTGACAAATGATATTGGCTACCGATCTATCATGATTTGAAGGTATAATCCAATGCAGGTCGGAGTATTTGCCCGCTGAGTAGTTGTTTCGTTCAAATCATATTTAATTATTACATAAGCATTTTTCAAACCTGATATGAAAACAATAATAAATACCTATAGTTTCTTATATTTTATAGTATCATTCTTATCTGAATGTGTTAGTATAAAAGTCTTAGGTAGATAATAAATCAAACACGACTCTTATTATTACTTCTTCTCTAGAAATGCATAAATACGAAGCAATAATGTCACTGATTACCAAAGTTAAAATCAGTCTATTAATTTAAAATGTCAAAATAAATATGACAAATGTTATTATTTGACATATGTTATTATGTATCTAAAATATTTTTTTAAATAATATGTTCGTGTTTACCAGCCCCATGAGGAGTTCCGAAATATGAATAACGTTATATGGCTCCCCAGGGGTTTTCCTTTTAGTACTGTAACTGGAGGGAATCATTCCTTAAGTGTAAAAATATTTCTTTTTGGTTAGTCAAAATTTTAGTCTTAATATTTGTTTGCTTCTAATCTAAGAATACTATTACTTACTAATAGATTGTAGAACACCGTGCCCTATTGGAAGCGCTTCCGTAAGGATTTTGGAACAAAAAGAATAAAACGAAATTTTCGTGGTTAATCAAAACAAATTTATGTTTGGCCTACCCAAAATCGTTTTATACATTTCAGTTTTTATAATTACTTTGAGTGCAATAACTAGTAACAAGCTGATTCTTGTCAGATTCTAAACTATCGTTGAAAACATTTTACATGTTTTTTGACAACCTGACACGCCTTTTATAGATCGTACAACATAAAAAATTCAGCAAGAAAAAATTTCAAGTTTTTTTTCTAAAAGCCACTAGAAATAAACATAAAGACCTAGAAGCGGAAATGATTCAAAATATAAGGGAATTCACTGTGATTGTAGGAGAAACCACCTCTTTTTTTACCTTACCTATTTCACACCTTTGATTTTGAGGTATATGTGTTGTCTAAAATTCTAGTTAATATTGAACAAATAATGTTATAATTTCTGTCAATGTCAAAACGACTTTGCAAAAAACCTGTTTTCGAATTCCGGTATTTCATAAAAAACGGTTAAACCGGTTTTCGAATTTTTACAAAAAAAAAAAAACGAAATATAATTCAAATAGTAAAAAAGTATTTATATTTTTTAGTTTATTTAATATTTATATAAAATATAACAACATATACTCTATCTATACAGTACCTCCGCACAATAGGAATAATATAGTGTGATGTCACTCCCAAATTTGGCTAGGGTACATATATAACTTTCTTGTTTTTTGTCAAAGGTTTTTCGATCAAACTATACTCCATTCATTTCATATAAGCACATAAAAAAATTGTTTACCTAGGCTCGTAGAGCGACCTTTTGTTGACCTTCAGATATTCATAATTCTCTATCATAGGCGCGTGGTGCATACAAAATATAATACCGCCTATACTAAAATTTTGCATATGCTTATATGAAATGAATGGAGTAAGGTTTACGTACTAACATTTTAAAATTAAATAAAATTCACTTCATCATGTATAATTTTCTGTGTTTCAGTAAGTGTTAATAACATAATATGATGTCTGCATAAAAGTCGTCACTGGGAACCGATAGCTCCATCCGAGCTTTAAGCATAATAGAATGAGTCAGTGGATTTTCATGTCAAACATTCGCTTGACTCATGAAGACTAGTTTTACAGTAAACTGTTACTACGATATGCTTTTGTCCAAGGCGATTTCAATAGAAAATGTTAATGTTTTTTAATTAAATAATTGATTAAATTTTACGTATTAATTCTAGTACCTAAGGAAGGTCTTTTCAATTTAAAAACCGATTTTTGATTCTACAAATTTATGCAAAAATAACACGGTTTTTAAAAACCGACTAACCCCCGAAAACCTCTTAAAAAATAAAGTTCCAATTATAAAACTAATGCGGATCTCTTATTTTTCTGTTCTCTACATGCAGTTAAAATTCGGCACTACATTTAAGCATCATCCTGTATATTATGATTTCTTATATTTTTACCTGATGTATTTTATGAAAGTGTACTAATTTTTTACTACAAAGAATGCGATTTTTTCTAATAATAAACCATTTCGATCTAAACATTCTGATCGAGAAATTTTAATTCCAGTTAAAATAACGAATGTAAATTTATACAGCAAGCTTTATCTATCACATTAGATAAAGTAATCCTTTATATTTACGGTCGGGTTAACTATCTGCTGCAATATTTTATGGTATACATATGTCACTAAATTATCTAAGACCGCTGCCAACCAGCTTAATCAAACACTACTATATGCCAACTACCAGTGTTCTATAAGACTGAAATACATCGTAGGATACAGCGCGGAGTCGATATAGCAAGACTATATAAACTAAAGGTATTTTAAAGATTTCAAGCTAATTTAGAATGGATGGAATTAATAACGACTACAGAATAATTAAATATAATGATCTAATTTTTTCATTTTACGTAAGATGCTGTCAAAGTTTCAGTTGAACTGGTTACTGCTTTTTTGAAAATTTTAAAGTTCAAAATGCTTTCCTTTCAACAAAAAACATTTTTCTTTATCTTACTTTAGAAATGGGTCCAAAAATTAAATGGTGGGTGGGCATATTTGCTCCGTGGCTATTACCAGGAACTGAGGAAGGGTTTTCCCGATTTTTCCCTGAACTTTACGGTGTTGATTTTCGAGAATCTGGCACTATTAGAAAAAAATGGTTCTGGAAGACCAAGGAAAAGAACAGAGGAAATGGTTGACAGTGTTAGAGGTTTGATGATAAATCTTTAAGGTGTTTGAGTCAATTTGTGAATTTGTCTTGCAAAAAAAATATTAAAGAAGGATCTGCATCTGAAAGCTTGATAATATTACTGTGCAAATGTGTTTTATTTCCCATGATTGGTGTATTCTTCTGAGTAAATGAGATAATAATGTTCTGCAAGATTTGTATTCTAATTATTTCTTCTCGGTGGACTTTGGCTTATAAGTGACATAAATATGCTGCAGTATACATATATCCCTTGATTACATTTTAATTTCTGAATTAATTTGTGGATACACCATTATTATTTCTCCCAGTTTTATTATTTTTTTGTAGTTTTTTAATTATCTTGTATCAAAATGAAAAAATGTTTTTTTGTGGCCAAAAATAACAAAAAAATAATTGGTAAAGCCAAAAAGAACTTTAGTGCACGGTAAAATTAAATACATAATCAGATGAAAACCGAAATTGTCGGCCCTTCTGCAATACATATTGTGAAATTTTACAGTAAACCCTTTCGTGTCTCGTACTAAGTGACGTCATCTAAAACAATGCTGTTTTTTTTAGGACATATCCTCCTTAGTTCCTCTTCATACTATCAAGTAAATTTTTAACTTTTAATGCCTCAGTGCTAGAAGTAGTATTTCGACATTATACTATTAATCTGTATTCCAAAGGCTGATCACCATAAATCGACAGGTTCCGATGTCATCCTAGCCATTGTCCAGCAAATATTTTTCTTATAACTAGCTCAAATACTTTGCCGACGTTCAAGCTTTTCGAAGTAGCCGTCCACTTTATGTGCTCATATGCACCTCATTCCAAAGAAATGAAAAAAAATATGTGGTTATATGATGCCCATACTCGCCATTCTATCAACAATCATGAATACGATTGTTGAGTCGAAGGACATCTCGATCGGCATTACGGCTTCCATCAAGTAGATATGTTATAGAAAAAGAAATAAGTTACAGCATTAGATATTTACAGAGAATTTGATATATTAAGGCCACAAAGCCTGTGGTTTTTCTGCTCAACCATAAACGAAGATAAAAAAATAGTTTTTCAATCGTTTTACGTTGAAGATAATGAATTGTCATTAGAAACATTCTATGTGCCAACTTTGCTCTTCTATAAGATATGTTTTTTCACCCAGATTCTTATACATACCACTTGCTTTTGAAGAACTTTAATCCTGTGCAAAATTTGGTTGATGAGTACTTTGCACATTGCTTTTCCCTTACGATAAAGTAGTTCAATTATCCAATATTATCACTTAGTGTATTTGAAACACAATCTAATAATATGCTTTCATTAACCTATTATATTGGACATATATTTATTATTAAAAAAAGATGCAAAGGAATTTGGATTCTCTAAGAGTTATATCACATCACAGCAGCTGTTATTTGTGTATAAATCCCAAACATATCTTAGATTAAAATAATGTTCCATGTATGAAGAGCTGTAACTAAAGTTTACTAAAAAGTTCCACAATCGAACTGTAAGAATAGTTAGTTATCAAAACTAATAAAGAGTTCAGTTACCTTTTAGCTACATCCACTTAATTATCTTATTATGTATATTTCTTCATTTAGAGTGGTCCATCATAATATGCAATATATTAAAAATAAACTTGATGAATTAGAAATATTTCTATCCTCTGAAAATATGGACTTAATTTGTATTACTGAGAGCTGGTTGTTATCAAATGAAATAAACTATGTAACAATTCCTGGATACAAAATTGTTAGTTCTTATTGTAGAACATATTATATACGTGGTGGAGTTTTAATACTATGAAAAAATTTCTATTCTACAGTTAAAGTGATAGATATTGTAAATTTTAGTGTTGATAAAATTTTTGAATGTGCTGCTATAACATTATCTATTTCTGAAATTAATTATTGTATATTATGTCTTTACAAAACACCAAATTCTGATGTTAATTTATTTTTTTTTAATAACTTGAGGAAAGTTTAAATAATACCATTAGTAATAGTAATATAAACAGGATAATTATTTGTGGTATTCTAAACATAAATTACCTTTGTGAAAATAATAATACAGCTGTACTAAAGGACCTTATAAATTATTTTTATATGAATTCAGTTTTTAAAGAACCAACTAGGATATATCAAAATTCTGAAACTGCTGTAGATTATATACTAACAAATTTTAATAATAATAGAAGTTACGCAAATATCAAATATACTGGAATTTTAGATCACTCTGTCCAAGAAATTGTTCTTCCAATATCTACTACAGATTTAGTTCAACAAATTAAAATTAGATCATTTACAAAAAACAATATTATGAAATTTAAAAAATTCCTAGAGGCCGAAATCTGGCAAGATGTGCTAAAGGAACAAACTCCTGAAAATAAATTTATATCATTTAGAAATATTGTAAAAAATTATTATAATATTTGTTTTCCATGTCGCACCAAAAATATTAATACCAGTAAGAACAAAAAATTGGCTAACTTTAGGGCTACGAGTATCTTCTAAAAAATTAAAAGAACTTCATCACATGCTAAATAGAGGTCTTATAAATCTTGATTAATATAAACGTTAAAAAAAACTTACAGTAATTTAATTACACACACAAACAAAAAAAATGCATTTTGATCGAATTATAAAAAATGTGTAAAACAGTGTAGAAAATATAACTAATAATACTAATTTAAATAAAAATAAAGAAATAATTACAAATAATAATTTGCTTACAGATAAAACGGAAATTGCAAACATTTACAACTTATATTTTATGAATTTACCAACATCTATCACCTCAAAAAAATCAAAAGAATAAAAAAAAGTGAAAACAATATTCCTGTATTAAATGATACTATTTTCTTAAAAGATGTAACTATTTCTGAATTAATTGAAGCCATAAGTAATTTGAAAAACTCATACTCAAATGGTCATGATAATATTTCAATTTCAATAATAAAAAAGTGTAAACATTTATTTTGTTAGCGATACTATTATGTCACATTATAAATTCTTGTTTTACACAAGGAAAAATTTCAAAAGTTATTTGTTTGTTTAAAAAAGGCGATCCTCACGGTATATCAAACTATAGACCCATATCTTCATTATCAGTATTTTCAAAAATATTTGAAAAAAATCATTTCAATAAAATAATCAACTTTTGGGAACAAAAAAATATTTTCCCACAATCAGCTTGGTTTTAGAAAAGACCATTCAACATACACAGCTTTATTAAGTTTTTTAGACTATGTGTATCACAACCTAGACATAGAGCACAATGTCATTGCATTATTTGTGGACCTTTCAAAGGCATTTGACTGTATGGATCATGATATTCTCTTAAGTAAATTGAAATGTTATGGTCTTCGCGGGCAATGCAACAGTCTTCTCAAATCCTACCTCTCAAATAGAAAACAATTTGTTGATTTTTTTGGAGAAAAATCGACAGTGGCAGTGTCCTGGGACCTCTACTATTTCTAATATACCTTAATAATATAGATCAACATATAACACAATTTCACTGTGCATTTGCAGATGATATTACAAATGCAACAAGTGGGAAAAATTTAGATAATGTAATAAATAACCTAAGCTCAAATTTGCTATCAGTTTCGAACTACTTCATAAACAATAATTTAATCATTAATAAAGAAAAAAACTTTTTTTCATGCAGTTTCATCCTGTGAGTGCAAATCACATTTCCAGTCCTCTTATATGGTTTGAAAATAAGTCATTTCAACAAATGAAAGTATTTAAATCATTAAGCATACATATTGATTTTTCTTTAGACTGGAAATCTCATATAAATAATATTTGCAAAAAGTGCGCAGGCAACTGTTTTGCGACAAAGCGTCTCTCTCAAATTTCTAGCAGGGATACTGTTAAAACATTTTACTTGCCAACTTTGAGAGTCGTATTAGATATGGAGTAATTTTTTGGGGATATTCTAATTTAGCAAATCGTGTATTTATATTGCAAAAAGGAGCTATACGTTATATATTTGGTTTAGGGTATCGAGCATCTTGTAGAGAAACATTTATAATCAGAGAATATTAACCCCTTCGTGTATACTTATTTCAGAGATTTTAATACTGGTAAAGAAAAATCCAAATAAATTCATTTTTCAATACTGTCATCATGATTATGCCACACGACATGGCTTTAATTTGCAATATCAAGCACATAGGCTTGAAACGTACAAATCAGATCCCTATTATATGGGTTCAGGTTTATATAATAACCTAAATGTAGACTTAAGAGACATTAGTAATTTAAAAACATTTATTTCTGCAGTAAGGAACTTTTTAGTAACTTGTGGTTTTTGCTCTATAAATGAATATTTAAATTTTTATCAATGAATTTTATAATTTTAATAATTTTTGTATGTGTGGATCTTTATCTGACCTGCCCTATATCATTGTATATGATCGATTGGATTAATAAATGGCTCTTCTATTCTATTCTATATTGTTTTATATTATGAGTGGTCATTTACACAAGGACCATTATACAAAGTGCAGCAGATAGTTGTTTTGTCCATAAGCGACATATCTGTGACCATTTCATTTTACCATATTTTCTACTAGACACTGCAGTTATTAAATTCATGGACAACTTATGTGTTCTCTATGGGCCATTAAAGTCAAAGTAAATGGATACCTTCCTCAATATTCTAGCACTCATGGTACTAGCAGATTTGATTTTTGTACTGCCCAATAAATAAATATTTTTGTGTCTTTCAACACATTTTGAAAAGAATATTTACCAGTACATCATGAAAGAAATATACTTTTCTTATATTAAAACTTTTTTTAAATATAATAATTATGTTTGTTTCGGAATACACAGCCCTAATGTACTTGTAATCACAACGCTTAACTCATTAGATAATTATGTAGATACAGAAAATCATAATGTATTAAGATGAAGTTGCAATTAATTACAGCATCTTTCAGTGAGATCCTTTGACAAGTAACATCCCTCATCAACCTCCTTAATGCTGTTTACTGAGGACAGATACTTAAGATGAGGTTTATTGGAAAATTCATGATCCGAATAAAATTGTCTTAATCTGCATCTGAACCCAAAGTAATCACTAAGGTAACAACTCACCCAGTTAACAAGTCACAGTTTTTATGTTTTCAATTAACTGTTTTTTTTTAGTTAACATTCTGTGAAAGATATCAAATTCATTTACTATTACTTAGAAGGGTACCCCTCTGTTGTTTTCACTGATTTTCCAATAAAATCGAAAATCAAACAAGAAATGTGAACAATTTCCCATAAGTACTGTTTACAAATACTTTGATGCTTTCACAAAGTTACATGAAATGCTGCTTATCATTCGGACTTTTTTTATCGAAGTAAATGTTCCTTTGTGTATAAAGTAACGACATTACTTATACATTGCAAAAAAACAGATTGGCAATGAATATCAAATGTTAGCATAACAGAGGAAGAACAACCTTTTCTTTTACTTATATCTAAGTGAAAAACACAAATTAATTAACTTTACATAGGACTAAATCTGGTATAAAAAAATAGAGTTGGGCCGATATCAATACCCAGTATCAGCCGATACTTATTTATTTTCAGATGCTGGCCGGTACCTGAAGAATCAGATATTTTTATCTAAAAAGTATCTGACCAACGTGAAGCAACAGGACGCCAAAAATATGGTACTGTTTTACGGACAGAGATCCCGAGATTTCCCCAAATGCATCCGATACAATCTGATATGGCGTGCTTCTTAGAATAGTGGCTGGTGTGATTGAATATTGTGTGTGATTCTTTTGGTAGCGCGGAGTTGAACATCAAACAAAAATGTCATAAGTATCAATAAATAAAATATTAGTCCTGTCACTATGCCTAATACTTTAGTACTTTACTTTTGCCTACTCTCTCATTAACGTGTAAGATGATTAAAAATCTAAAAGAGGGCACTGGCTATACCTAATTAAGCTCAACGTTATTAGTTATTAGTTTTTCAATTTTCAGATACACATATCTGAATATCTGGTATCTAAAAGCCAGTATCTAAGTGTCGGTATCGGTATCCAAAATCTTGGTATCGGCCTAGCTCTAATAAAAAGGATAAAAACTTTTTACCATTCTGTAAGCAAACATTTCTCATATCTCTTTACCGAAACGCCACTGTGCGTGTCAACAATTTTCATCGTTTTCTTTCTGCCTTCTGAAAAAGCCTCAGTCGCATATATTTCAGCGATATCCTATTTATGGCGTCCTATATTTTGGCCATGCCTACCTCTATATTTTTAATATTCCGATTCCCGTAGCGACCTTTTGTACTCGTTCTTTCAATTTCACACGTTCCCTTATTGTCAGGAAATTACTTAAAATGATTCTTATATATATTTGAGAATTTCTATTTGTAATGTAATAGGATTCTATTGATACAATCCATTCATTGAATGACAGGGATGTTTTTAAATTTAATACCCCTTGATACTGATCAACTTTACAATACTCAAACATTTTATTCACACTTACCTGTCACATCAACAGTGCTTGTACCCATACAGGGTGATTTCATCTTAAATACAGAAACTTGGGGAAACGGTAGATTATTGAAAAATAATTGCTGCTTGTCTTATAATTTTAATTAAAAAGGCCAGATACAGGGTGTGTTGAAAGTTAAAAAAATCTACGCTCATGGCTATTTTAAAAAAACTTATGAATCGCAACACTTTTCTGGCACGACATCTGTGAATGATCCTCTGAAACTAACACAGGTTAAACTATACTACTTTATCAACAAAGATATTACGTAACCACAGAGAAGTACAGAATAATTTTAAGCCGTTAAAGGTCACCATTTTGAGCACAAATGTTGAAACACCCATTATTGTTTTGGGTTTTACGGATTATTTCATTTAACTTAAAATAAACGTTTTTGCTTGATTCTAATACATGTATTAACAAACGAAAACTATGTGTTTTTGTTTTTGGATTTCGGCTGATGATTGGATATAAGCCTGTCTTTTCGTTTTTGTTATTGGTAGTTATTAATAGTTATTGCTAGTTTTAATCAATATTGAAAAGCACTACGGTTGTGATCTTGTTTCCATAGCATGAATTTCTTAATATAATCTGAATCTCCAATTGGTACTGCTCGACCCTGAAAAAAATATCCCTATATAGAGAGCCGCCATACTGTGGGCAATCTAGTTACATTTTTTCAATTTATAATTGGTGATAGCTTACTGATTTTGCGTTACCGCACTGGATTTCGATTTGTCAGTTGTCATCTTTGGACGGTTTGTTATGTGATGTACTTTTTTGCATGACTTGTTAATTCTTCTGTGGTTATTAGTTTTAAGTTATATTTTATCGTTATTGTTTAGTGTATAACTATTTTGTGCGCCTAATTAAAAATGCATTGTTTCGTTCCTATTTGCAAAAGTTCCACCAGAAAAAAAGAAAAAGGTCCATTCATTACACTCGTAAGTCTAGTAGTATTAATCAAACACCAATAAGTTTTGTTTAAAAGCTGGATAGCTTTGTAATTTTGAATAATAAAATATTTTTTAAACGAATTGTTGTTTTTCTCTTTTTAACTATGAAATAATTTTGTCTTCAAATAGTATTTAAATAATTTGTTGTTACGCTGAAAACTGGCTTAAGTCATAGTGTGTTGGAGTGCGGGTCACATACCGTTCAGGACTACAAAATACAACACGGGTAGGTGTCACGCGCATTCCTTCAGAGATTCATGATTCAGGAAAAATGGCGATTGATTAACATTCGATTACATTCTGGTAGAGTTTAAATAAAATATTGCAAATTTCTCTTGCGGAGTTATAGTGAATTTTACCAGAATAATCATTTATTAGTGCTCGTTGTTATTGGTCTACCGTTTTTGGGTTTGGGGAGTATTAATATCTTCGTTTTGGAACGATTTCCAGTAGTTTGGTGCGTTAGCCTCTCCTTAGAACAAAATTTGCCGTCAAACTAAAATACCTACTATTCTAACCACTGGACGACAGTGCCGTTTTCGACGAGTCATCAAAGTCAGAACCCTCTCTTGGAGGGTTCTACCGGATTCTACCCGGATTCTACCGGGATTTTATCCAGATTCTACCCCGATATAGATTTCTTTTGTATCCTTGGATTCTTCCAGAATACCTAGTCCTACCTTGGGTTAGGCTTTACTAACCAGCCCTTGCAAAGCTTGTAGAAATATCGTGTTCCCACGTACAGGGTCTACGTGCGTCGTGGTCAATACGGGGTGACTCCTGGACTTCTGATGAGCCGTGGATTACAGATAAGCCACCTTTTAATATACAGGGTCATTTTGCTAATCATTACTATTTGCCAATATTACATATTTGTAGTTATGTGTTACACGTTCATATACAATTTCTTGTGTAACTCGCTTAGCTGAAGCGGCCAAAAGTCATTTTTGCTAATAATATTTTATTACCTGGTACGTTTATCATACTCCCCCCCTTTTGTGCACAAACGGAGGCATTTTATATTCTTACGTGGCCGGTTGCTGTATCCTTAAATATTAAATATTGGATATATTTTATACAAAGTTACACAATATATAGATCTGTCATTAAATATTATTGTCATTAACTACGTAGATTTTTCCTCCAAAATAACCATCCGAACTCACACCCAATTTTTCTAGCTAAAATATTGGGAACTAGCTGAGAGTGTCATTCGCTACCCACTGCCTAAGTGGCACACTATGATAAATCTCCTTTTGTTACTACGATTTCAGGAGTGAGCAGCCCTGACCCATATGTTGAACACTTCTCTTTTCCTTAGGCATAACAGACGAACGACTATGTTAATAACACAACTTATCTGCTAGTTGCCAATAAACACGGAAATAGACTATCTTGTGGTAAACACGATTTAAATTTACGTGGGCTCATAACTTTCTGTAATTTGTCAACATTTAGCCAATATGAATTGCCCACAGTATGGTAGCCATGCAGTAGGGTACATAGAATTTGTATTGTACTAGAGATTCAGATTATATTAAGAAATTCATTTTCCATAGTTACCAAAAGCAAATTAATACATACATCAACTGAAATGTCATTGTTTATCAGAATGAAAAAGGAATTAAATTTAGAGATACTACATTTAATAACTGAAGGGATGGATGGATAAAGGTGTTAACTGACATTATTTTAAAAATTGGAGTCTCCTATTCCATAAAGGTACAACTTATCACCAATGTTTTGTTACGTTTCTATGACTAGATACTTACCAAATAGAAAAGAAGCTAAGAAACAACATAACTCCATGTCTTTGTTGAAATAAGGTTGGTAAAAACAAATTAGCAATTTGCTAATGAATACCTTTATCCATTAACTCTTTCAATTGTAACAATTAATTAACATAATAATATACAATAAATAAAACTGGCGGACAAAAAAATATATATTTTCTTTGTAACATGTACCTGAATAGCATATCCCACTGATATAATGCCTCCTGATTACAGAAATGACAAGCAAAAAGTCGTAACAAGTAACGTTTTCTTGTTACATTAATAAAACATTATGGACAGGAATAATATTATTGTTAATTTTACTAATCTATTCATTGCTATACAGGGTGTCCTAACCAAAAGTAGGCACCCTAAATAACTTTGGAGATAAAATTTTTTTTGAAAAATTGATGAAACACGTCGACCTTGTTTCCAAGGGGGACGTATTTTAATGTAATACTTGTATACCTATCATCATCCCTCTACCCTACACGGCCACCTCCTCAAAAAATTAAAATCGATTCGTTCTTAAGGAAAATAATTTTATTTTTGATGATTACACACAATCGAAATCGTTTAAAAATCTAAAATACACGGCACTGGGTATTGGAATTTATAAAAAAACTACATTTTTTAGTGCTCTCAATTCAACAGTTTTTTCGATAAAAAACACTTTCCTTGTCCGTTTAGTTTTAGAATAATAAAAGACTCATAAGTATTTGATAGTCCTTGAACATTAATTTGTTCACAACCAATTTTAAATCGAGATACATTTTACCAGAGTGAGTTCTCAAAATGGTTTATACCCTTCAGGAGAGAATAGAAATTGTCAGCATTTATTTTTAAAACGATAATTGTGCTAGAGCTATGGAGCGAATATTCAATAGAAATCACCCAGATAGATGGGTTGGTTCTCAGTATGTTTGACAATTATTGACAAAATTTATGGAAACAGGTTCTGTAGGAAACAAAAAGCATGAACCTCAGCGACCGATTAGGAAAGAAGCAATCGAAGTGGCAGTTCTGGGTCATTTGCAGATGGATAATACTCAATCGATCAGGAAAGTAGCTGAGGATTCCGGTGTATCACGAAGCAGTGTTCATCGATTTATAAAGACCCACAAATTTCATCCAAATAAATTTAAATTGGTACACGAATTAAACGAAGATGATCCCGATCATCGGCTTGGATTCTGTGAGATTTTTAGTGAACAATTAAACGGTAATGCCAATCTACTGTGCAATACGTTTTTTTTGCTGATGAATCGACATTTCGGTTAAATGGGGAGGTAAACAGGCACAATTGTAGGTATTGGAGTGAAACCAATCCACATTTGTTCATGGAAACTCATACCCAAAGGCCTCAGAAGTTAAATGTTTGAGCTGGCATCTTAGGGGATCACATTGTCGGGCCGTTTTTTATTCCTGACAATTTAAATGGCGAAAGGTACCTCGATCTGTTGGAAAATAACCGACTCAATGATCATCCAAATCCTCGAAAAAGACGATAATCTTTTAGAGGGCGATCTGTTTTTTCAACAGGATGAGGCACCCCAACATTTTGCTATAGCAGTCCGTCAATTTTTGGATAATCGGTTTCCTGAGCGATGGATTGAAAGAAGAGGTCCTGTGGAGTGGACCGCTAGGTCACCCGATTTAGCTCCCTTGGATTTCTTTCTGTGGGGACATTTGAAATCGAAGGTATTTGCAAGAAAACCCGCATCTCTGGAAGAGTTACGTGAAAGAATTGTTCGAGAATGCAGTTTATTGACTCCAGATGTGTTCAGAAATGTTCGTACAGAATTTCAAGACAGATTATACTACTGTATGGAAGTCGGTGGGGGTCATTTTGAACAATACATACGATAATTTAAACTGCTTCTTTTATTTTTATTTCCCGAACCTAAAATAATGAAACAATTATTTCTCAGGAACGAATTGATAAAAGTTTAAAGAAATACACAGTTATGTAGAGAATTGAAAGACCTTTCAAAAGATGTATTACTCGACCCCCTTTGCCGTTTGAATTTTTTGAGGGTGTGGGTGTAGGGTGGAGGGATCATGATAGGTAAACAAGTATTATATTAAGATATGTCACCCTTGGAAACAAGGTCGACGTGTTTCACCAATTTTTCAAAAAATTTTTATCTCCAAAGTTATTCATGGTGCCTACTTTTGGTTGGGACACCCTGTATATTAATGATGTACATGACATATATTAGGCTTACAGAGATATATCTATAAAGATAGAGAATAATTTTTGAAAAATATATGTTCAGTTCATTTTTTCTTTTATGGGGGTCAAATCGTTTCACTTTAAGAACCAATAGTAATCACCCATCATGGCTGGATCATATCGTTCATGATAACGAATTTTCATTGTCCTAATATCTTGATGAAAACTTTCTCCTTTCTCGTCGCTTACCGCACCCAAATTTTCAGGAAAAAAAATTAAATGAAAATGCAGAAAGTGAAATTTTAAAGACATATGGCAACCAAGCGTTTGGTACGATTCTCAAAGTTTGCTTACTAGTTTCTTGCAGCTCTCATCCTTCTTGTTCTCTAAAAATTCCCTGATTACCCTTACAAATGAGTTCTAAGCTCTGAATTCCTTTCGGTTGAGTGCTAAATACAGAAAATAGGCTTTTTTCACAATGACCTTGCTTGTGAGTTCACAAGAATTTCTCCACAAATGTAACAACACTTGTCAGGCGAAGTTTTGCAACTTCTGCGCGTTTGACAGGACATTTTTGTCATAACAGAGTTATGTAGACAAACGAAAACACTTTATAACAGACACAGGTCAAAATAAGACTGATACTGAAAACATTCCACCTTACTTTACTTGCTCTTCTAAAATGGCCCACACACCATAAAATTTATTACCTGGCAATATAATAGGGTCTATTGTGTTCACACAAAAATGTTACTTATTAGGACTTAAATATGATTTGAATGAAACAACTACTCAGCGGGCAAATACCTCGACCTGCATTGGATATACCTTCAAATTATGATATATCGGTGGCCAATATCCTTTGTCAATTCCTAACCAGACATAGACCGGTTTCGAACTTATTAGTTCTTCTCAGTATGCCATAGGTTATGGAACAGACAAATGATAGTGGCCAACCTGCTAGTCATATACTGACTAAGGTAAATTCAATTTACCTTAGTCAGTATACTACTCAATTTACCTTAGTCAGTATACTACTCAATTTACCTTAGTCAGTATATGACTAGCAGGTTAGCCATTATCATTTGTCTGTTCCATAACCTATGGCATACTGAGAAGAACTAATAAGTTCGAAACCGGTCTATGTCTGGTTAGGAATTGACAAATGATATTGGCTACCGATCTATCATGATTTGAAGGTATAATCCAATGCAGGTCGGGGTATTTGCCCCCTGAGTAGTTGTTTCATTCAAATCATATTTAATAACAGTAGTTTAGTCCACCTACGCTAGAGGTCGCCGCTCTCGGTACTTGCTTCGCAAGTCGCTATCCGCCACAGAGACATCTATGATGTCGGTCGGATAGTAGCATTTAGACCATATGAGAAGTTTCACATACTTCTCACCACCACTTATTAGGACTTATTGGATATTTTTTTTAGTTAATACGACGGTATTAACAATATAAAAACTCCTGGGCGAGAAGCGTGTAAACCATGTACAATCCTTTACTCTCACTTGCTAGAAGGTAAACTGGCAAATACATGTGTGTAGATGTGTGTGTAACTGCGCGTATATATGTATATAATTTCTTGTTATTTATTACTTGTACGAAGAAAATAAAGGAGTTTTATCAATTTCGTGCTACCAAGAAATTCGTGGCTAAAACACTTTGTATGTAAAGCCAAAATGCAAAAAAAAAAAAAATATATATATATATATATATATATATATATATATATATATATATATATATATATATATATATATATATAAACAATAGTGTGAACTATGTTACCAAAATTATGTCGGCCAGTGTAATTATTTAAATGGTTTGAACCTAATTTAACTTTTCCTATAGAAATAATCTTAACAAATACAATTCAATTAATCAAGGGATTATCGCAAGTTCCTTATCTTCTTCGAAACAAAATATGTTGCTTTTAGGAAACCACACGAGCGCCAAAGCGTTCATGTGGTTTCAAAATACTGTATTTTGTTATAAATCGAATGAATTTAATTTTCGATAATCCAATACACTTGTATTACTTGCGAAAATGCTTTTACATGTTTATTTTCTAATATTGTTGATTATTTGTTGTTTCATGTAACAAAAATATGCATTTTTCTCGGAAAATTTGGTTTTTGCACTCCCGTATGTAAAATGTTACATTTTCGACTCACTGCTCTAGAAATGTCGTTACGTTTTTTGAAATATTCTGTATATAAAAATAGTACAAGTTTCTACGGAAACTAAAATTATTAAATAGGCAGCTGTGTTAATATTATAACCCTTTATTATTAGAGAAAAGTTTGATTTCTGTCTAGGCGTCATAAAAATTTATTCCATTAAAATATATAATACACATCCATGCTTCTCTTGTAGGAAATTAATTGAGAAGGGGTCTTTTGCTTTCATTCTAACTGATAAGTTTATTGAACAGCAAATAGTATAAAAACGTTAGGCACGTAATATCAGCACTCCCTAGGAAAAGCCAAAAGCTTTGCTTGGGTCAACATATCAGACACACGTACTATTGTAATTAAACGTCTAGAATATCAGCCTTACCGTTATCCCTCTGTATTTATACAGAGCACTCTACCTTAATGCCCTTCTCGTGTTCTCCTTCCGTCTACAAACAGTTCGTACATGTACCTTTATCCTTGAACTGATACATCATACAATTTCAGTTTTGAACTCGATGAATAAACGCCAAGCACTGATAGGATCTGAGAACTGATTAATTAATTACGAAATGTTCATGTCAAAATAATGTCTTCTATGTTTGGCGACCGAAGTTTTATATTCAGCAAGACAGCAAGGAGGAGGCGAGCTACGTCAATGGTCTAAAATGAAGGATTTACTTACCTACACTTGTCTGTAAATATAAAAAGAGTAAAAGATACTTGCATTTAAATAAACTGCTCCAGGATATTGCTGGAAACGCCTTCAGTATTTCGAAGACAATTTCTTAGTGAGAAATATATGTTCCAACCTGAATATAAAGACTTCTCTATTGTATCTAAAATTGCACAGTTAACTACACCTGATTTAATTAGCAAATACTAGGCAAAAAAATTCCTCTCCCCTTTATCCTGAATTTCTTGTGGTTAGTGGACAATTAAATTCTCTTCTCAAAAATTCAGATGTGTCCTATTTTTAATTTAGAGTATTTCGGTTTGTTCTATGAACCAAGTGTTATAACACCATCCTACTCAGAAATTATCCTTAAAAATAATTTGATTTTTAATAACAAGATCAGTATATTCTAGTCATCTGCACATTTACACTGACGGTTCTAAAAATATAGGAAATACAGTGTGTGCTGTTTACATCCAATCCGAACATATTTGAAGTTAAAATTAAATTAGATATTTTCACGACGGCATTTGCCAGTAGTGAGGCTATTGCAATTATTCAAGCTTCAAATTATAGTCAATTCAATGATAAAGAGAGCTGTCATTTTTGCTGACTCTTTAAGTATTTTAAGGAATATTAAAACCACGGCATTTGATGCTTCAAAACTAATAGTTGTATTCTTCAAATACACGTTCTTATTCGTAATTTACATAAAAAAGGTATCCATTAATTTTATTTGAGTAAAAGCACATACAGGTATTTCTTACAACAAGCATGTAGATAAGCTCGCCAAAGAAGGCGCCGTCTCCGGTAACAACTTAGAACTAGAAGTTTGCTTATCTGACCTCCTAAACTATTCCAAAAATGGATTGTTTTCCAAGTGGAGTGCATCTTATTGTCAGTATAAAATCGACAATTCAAATAATAGATTTTCACAAATAGAAAATAACATCCGTAAAACTCCTTGGTTTAACAGCTCTCTAAGTGGAAAATTTATTATTACCATATTAACACTACGATTTGGCCACGTTTGCTTCCCACAATACCTAAAGAGGATAGGAATTCTTGATTCAGATATTTGCTCTACACGTGGAGTTGTTTGCGACCTAGATCATATTTTTTTTGGCTGTACAAATCATGCTGGTATTACTGATGATTTTTTAAAAAAATTAGTTGAATTAAAAATCCAGCTTCCGATTAATCTTTTAAGATTATTGGCTCTAAATAATTTAAACACACATACAGAAATTCTGCGTTTCCTGAATAATATAAACCAACTTTTATAAGTAGTTCGTAGGTTAGATTTTGTTATCCTTTAATGTTTAACTTTGTATTTTATTTTACCCTCTATCCATGACCTTTATTTTGTGTGTCTTTGAAATGCTCTAATGGGCACCTGGGTGAGGAGCGTGTGTCCCTGTCTCTTTCCTCTTGTATTCTTTAATATAATTTCCTTCTTATGTTGTATAGGTTAAGTTTTATTTTTATTAGTTCTCTACGTACATATATATGGGTATATATGTATCTATATAACATGCAATTGGCTAACAGATTACATGTTCAATGCCAAAAAAATGCTTACACGTTAGGCTTACGACCAAGTAGTCCCGGATTCTAATCCTCGCTAAAGCATGGATGTAGAGTGGCGTTTTTAAAATATCTAGATAGTAGCACAGTTGGCTAGGGCGTTATTGTGTGGCAGAACATGTCTAGTCACTGTCTATTTCTCCTGAGTTCGAGTCTCAGCTGCGGCATCTGGCAAATGTCGGAGGGAATGGTTGTTGTTGTGTGTGTGTTTATATCTTGGTTGAGTGTGCTACCCTTTTTATTCCTCAATTCACTACCTTGAAGGGTAAGGCATGTGATCACAAAACTACTGGACGTAAGGATGTAGCAAGTCGAGGTACTACTTAGCCCGGATAAATTAATGAGTGTTACGACAAAGTAACTAGCTCAGAACTCAGGGCATTTACACCCAGTTTTTCTGAATTTCAATACAATTAATTAATTACTACGTAAACTTTAACTTACCATGAATTATCCGTTCTCGTTATAAGGTGGTGCTTTAAAATAAAATATCAAATTCAACAACTATGAAACAGGCTATATTCATACTAATTTATGAAAGAGAATAACACATATCAAAACTATTTATATTACCTTATGATAACCTGTGCCTCAAATGCTAATTACAGTACTTACTAAAGATACAACCCTTATTCACAAGATGTATAACAGAGATTAATAAAAGGTTTAATACCCTGAATGTGGCCACATTAAAGGCTCACAGAGTATTTCTTGTGACACGCGAGGTTAAGGTTATCGTTATCATATATAAACTAAATAACATGGGGTTGATATTCCCTTATCATAAAAAGAAAAAGAATATACAGTTACCAGCTACCAGGGGCACATAAAGGTAGGTACTCCTCAGATCGTCTACAATAAACTCTTCCTCATACCGTTTTACCTGAACTTAGAATTCACACAGTGCTGAAATAGGCTTTTCAAAATGTCCTCGTTGTACTGCGCTTTGTTGCCATGATACAGATCCCAATTGTGAATTAAAGTATTTTTTGAAATTTTCTCGAATCAAAAATGCTTCGTTTGCGCTTCTTGTTCTATTAGCAGCTAGTGAAATTAATTGTGTATCAAACGAATTATGTTGATCATTTTCGTCATCATCTTCTGTGATATTGTGCTTACGACTTAAAAAATTATGAAGAACACAGGTAGCTTTCACTATGTGATCTACTGTATCAACTTTGCATTCAAATGGTCTTCGATAGACTCGAAATCTAGCGGCTAGTATGCCGAATGCACATTCCACAGTTTGGCGAGCTCTGGATAACCTTAAAATTGGGGAAGTTTACTTAAAAACAGAAAATGATTTTTATAGAATTTACCTGTAATTAAATACTTTGTTCTCGTAATTATTCATCACTTGACGTTTTGGAAAAGGACGCATCAGGTTAGTTAGCAGAGGAAATGCCTCGTCGCCAACAAAAACGTAAGGAGTAACAGAAACTTGACCAGGCAGGGGTTTTGGTACTGGTAATTGTAGGGTATTATTGACTAGTCTTTTTCCTAAATTACTATGAGCAAATACATTTCCGTCACTGAATCTACCCATTGATCCTACGTCAATTGAGGTAAACCGATATCTTGCATCAACTGTAGCCATCAACACGATTGAAAAAGACTGTTTATAATTAAAATAAGATGATCCGCTGTGTGATGGTTTTTTAATGGTTATATGTTTACCATCAATGCTGCCAACACAGTTGAAAAATTGCCATTGGCTTTCAAAGTCTACTGCTATTTCTATCCATTTCTCTACAGTAGGTGTCGGCATATACAGTGGTTGCAGCTTATTCCATAAAGCCTTACAAACTTCAGTTACTATATTAGAAACAGTTCTTTCGCCCAGTCTGTAGGAAAATGCAATAGTTCTGAATGTATCACCTGTTGACAAATATCTGAAATAAATGTACTTATTTAGATTAAATAGCAAAAATAACTGAAAAAAAATATATAAAGGTTAACTAATTTATGTTAAGTCTTATTATTTTTTATATTTTATATGCAAGGTCTGAGTTTTTTGCTAACACCATTCAATTTGTAAGATCTTATTAGTTTAATATTTTCAGGACAAGCTGTAAAAGAAGCATGGCGAAAACTAAGGGACTGTCATCGAGATGCCCTGCGACGCCAAAAGAAAAAAAGTGGATCCGCAGCCTCTAAAGTGAAACTATGGATCTATCAACAACAAATGTCATTTCTCATTCCTTTTATGCTGAACAGAAATACAACAGGGAAACTAGAAAATACCCAAGAAGAAGACGACCTAAATAGCGAAGATGATACTACAGCAAAACCAGACATGAACAGATATGAAGATAATGTCCCAGATGTTACGCTAGAAAATCAGGAACAATCAATTAAGGGCCCTAAGCATGATGAGATAGAAGAGCTTGGCCAGAACTCTATGCAATTACCTGATGAAGAAGCGACTAAAAAATTAAAAAAAAAAAATGTTGCCAAGAAAGTAAAACTTGATGATTTATTGCACAAAACTTTGGAAAGCCATAAAATTCGCTCCAAAGAAAGATCCAAAGAACGTAACAGGCTTGCGGAACTCCGTCAAGAGAAACATTCTGAACAAGTAAACAAACAAAATGATGGGTTACATTCTTTTTTTATGTCTATGTATCAGGATACAAACAAATTACCAATTTTAGCCCAACTGCGCATAAAAAGAAAACTATTTGAGGCTGTTCTAAGTGAACAAGAATACTCTCACAGTGAAGCTTCAAACAATTATTTACATACACCAAATGCAACGTATCAATATTCAGCATAAGACAGTCGTGCAACCAGTAGCTGCTCTGGGTACTCAGTAGCACAATCCCTTGTATCACCGCAGCCGGCACCGCAACCCGTTGCATCACCACAGGAGCAGCAAGATGCATCGACTTATTTCCAAAATTTTACTGTTTTATCCAATGATTGCCAATAAAATACTTACCTTAAACAAACTGCTAGTTTCATTTGGGGGTCAATAGGTTCTCGTGCATTGCAACCAGTCCCTTGAATACTATCTTTAACTAACTCATGGATTTCTTGAAACTGATTTCTAGTTACACGAAAATACTGTTTTATTTGCACATCACTTAAATCCTTTAAAAGATTGAATTCTCCATGCGTACTCCTACTTTGTAAATGACGACTTTCACCTGAACATTTTTTTCGTCTTTTCAAAAGCGCGCACAACACTAAATTTTCGATTTCAGAATCTGATTCTGAATCTAAAAGCAATTCCTCTTCTGTATCTATAGACATTGTAATCAAATTAAATACACATTACATCGTCAATTTTTACCTTCACTATGAGGACACTACACACTTTGCTACGTTCAATATGCGCCCATCGCACCGGCAGAGCACAGGAAATTTTTCTTTGCTATTTCTCGGCTGTACTATGCTGTGCTGTGCTGCCTTTAATATGCGGCTAGTCTTAAGCATGCGAAATAATAATAGACCGCGCCTCCGAAGTGCAGAATAATACAGACCTCACACCCATGCTAGCAGAGCTTCGTCCCAGGAATGTACCCTTAAAGAAATACGTTTGAATTGCTCACTAATCGAACTTGCACCTACTGGAAACTCAGTAATGTACTTAAACACAAAACAAATACAATAGCTATAATTTTAAGAACTATTTACCTCAAACAAGAGGAATAGGTGTCTTCCAATTTCTCCAGTAGAACCACCAAAACCATAACCTTACTTCTCATTTGCTATATGCCAGAATATACCTCAAAACAATATCTATATTGTTATATTAAGAGTAAACGTTTATTACAAACGAGCCTAGAAAATAGAAATAAACATGCCATCTTCTGAAAAACAAAATATCTAAGTGACGTCTTTCCAAAGATAGTAATTATAACCTATTTCCAGTAAAAGTTCCCTTCTTAAACAACACTAATTCATTCTACACTGCGTCCAAAACAGGGGAACTTAAATTTAAGGACAAATTCCTGATATCCCTAACGAATAACCGTAGATTAGTTTTATGGAAATTGTCTCTCACGATCTGGTAGTCGGCGTATTCCACATTGAATGACAAAATACCGGAAGGGTGATGACAATACCTTGCGTAGTGAAATACACAACCAGAGGTATTATTGGTTGCCTATAGCTCAGTGATATCTCTAGCACTAAATAACAAATAAAGAGCTAGGTTTGCGAAGTATGGTTTTATGAGATTTTGGAATTAACAAATAGTGGAATAGCAATGTGCTAAATTCCGCTACGACGAATAAATAAATCAGACGTTCTTGAATTTTAATAAGATTTATGTTCTCCATTTGCATCAATAATAGCTTAAGATCATCTATACATATTGACAATGAGAATACTGATGTATTCTTGAGACATGTTGATCCAAATTCCTAGATCGCTCACAAGTTTCTTATTGTTTGTGGATGAGGCTGATGGTCACGTATAGTTCCCTTGAACTCCCACATGTGATGGTGGGAGTTGAATTGCCAGAATTCCATAACATTACACATTAGTAATGATTCTTGCATGATGTGGACGGACACTATAATCCTAGACAAAAATATCTCACCGATAGCACCATGAAATTGTAGAATAATGTTATTTATAATTCAGTCAACATGCACTTGTGCTGTCATCGTTCTCTCAACAATAAACAAGTCAGGTCGACCATTGAAGAATATATTTCCCCACACCATGAATGAGCCACCGCCATAAGGTTAGTTTTCATGAACCTGACGACGAGATATCGCTACCTCGTCCATGCCCTAACTCTGCGATCATCTGAAAATCTATTCACTCGAGTTTCAGCAGTGAATAAGACAGAACGCAGCTCATCTCGCCAATATAGATGTTGATGCGCTTATTTCTATCTTGCTCGTTTATTACATACGGTCAAAGGAACCTTTCTTAGATCTTTTCTAGAAACTATACCTTTATCTCTCAAATGTTTTTGAATCGGTTCTATTGATACTTGTACACTACTAGTATTATCTAGTGCATCTGCTGTTTCATGAGGTACAGCATCTCTTTCTATTAACAGTCAAACAAATGTGGCGATTTTGAGCTACATTGGTTTTTCTTGGACATTTCTAGACCTCTCAGGTGTTGATTCAGTTTTGGTATCGTGAAACAAGTTGAGAAATGACACCTTGAATTCCATAGCTACCTCGACTTGATTTCGACTAGTACGAATCATTAAAACAGCTATATTTCTTTCTTCGACCTGACGATTAGTTAATAACTATACTGATATGACACCTTTTTTAAGATTCTTTTCTTGACATTACCAAAAAAATTTCAATCGTCATTTGTATTTGAGTTAATGCCACTAATGTAGGTTTCTCTTATGAGCGCCATATTGGATTCTTTCATGCTTTAATAGTGCAGTTAATTCCCTATTCAACGATTTATCACAATATTAAAAAAGTTAATTACTACTGTAATACTGAAAAAACTGTAGTTTTCTGAGTAGGCTATGAAGATTAAATAAAATTGAATGAATTGTTTAAGTGTACTGGTTGAAATAAAAATTGCAACACCATGATTTCGTTAAGAGTTGAAATTTTCACCAAAGTTGTCCTTCTGTATGACATTAAAGTTATTGAAATTTCAACATTGTGAGATTCGGAATAATAAAGTTATTTATTAATGAGTTACTGCGATTTCGGATGCAGTTATTCACTCTATTAGACAAGCTATCAATTAGATAATTAATCAATGTCATCTTCAGTATCTCATCTTAAGCTTCTTGAATACGAAGACGAAGACCGTTCAAATTATCCGGAGATGAGGCAAATGTCCCACTCTTCTTCCAATGTTATCCCAGTCATGTTCTATCGGAAACAGATCGGGTGACTCTTCCGGTCATGGAAACACCACCACAATGAAACGGATTCCAGCATATCTGTTATGTAATGCTCCGCATTCGTTACTCCGAGAGAAAACTAATGTTGATATACTGCCATAGCATATCCTACCCCAAATCATCACGTACTGTGTAAGCGCTGTCTGACGTTCAACAGCGAATTCCAACATGGACCCACAAACTAAATCGAGACTCATGATCGAACATTGTTTGATGTCATTCGTGTCTTCAGTTCACTCTCTCATTACACCATGGCAACTTGAGGTAACCATGACGTGGAGTAAGGGAGTAGGTAAAAAACGGTCAATTGGAATAAAGTCCAAAACTTCTGTGATATACTGATGCCATTGATATCCTTAGCCCTAAATCTTCTATCCACTGATTTCCCACAGTTTGCGTTGTGGAAAATCGATCTCATATGATTAAAGTTTGTAGGTGCGTTCGTCCCAATGCGTTGTTGTTCTATGATGTTCGAGTCCGCGTTATCTCAATACCGTTTTTACATTACGGCCCACACGATTGGCAATATCCCTTTAAGGAAGCCCTGCGCCTCTTTCACTGATTATTCAGCATCACTTAATTGACGAAAATTGGCTTCTACGAATTTTAGGCGTTTCTAAAAGTGTTTAAAACTCAAATGCTGACATTAAACTGATCCAAATTTGTCAATTTCCAATAAGGAAACACTAAAATAGTCAGTACTTCAAAACAAAACAGTACCAAAATGACCAGAAAATGTTGTAATTTTTTTTTTCAAATTTTAATCGCTTCTTAGTTGCAATAGAATAGAATAAAGTTTATTCAAGAAAATAGTTTATAAGCAATATCTTCATACGGAAATAAGATATAGGCAAGTAAATAAACTTAAGTACTTCATTTAAGTGCAGAAGAGCACTGTGCAAGAAGAAGTGAACAACAATATAATGATTCATATGAATACAATCATATGAAACAAAACTTCTCTGGAAATTTTTCAACGAATTTTTTGTGTTCCATTTTTATTCAAACCAGTATAATTTACATCGTTCAAATTAAAATTATAAATAAATGGCCTAGTAGTTAGAGATATTTCTAAGTATAGGCTATGAACTTTGTACCGAGAGAAAAGAGAAATCAATGTTTAATTGACTTCTGTTGCTGTAGTCTTTTTTTTTTAATTTCTTTCTGAATGTATTATGGCTTTGAGATATTCAAATGATGACATGTTAGAAATCTATTTCAAACTACAACCGAAAACTCAAGAATTTATGAGAATAATTTTCCAGATCATATACAACCAAGGGTTTCTTATTATATGCTTTTCTCAGTGCAGATGAGGAGGCAGTTGCATTCCTGCATACCATCTCCCAACACAGTTTTCTATAAATTTTCGAGACAACTGCGTTCACAGAGTGTTACAACTTCACCAAATCCATGTTTAAATTTCTCTGTTTGTTTATCTACAATGGTTTGACATGTATCGGAAAGCTCTATATGGCACACAAGTTAGTGCCTCACCATCAAACACCAAAATGAGGTTAGGCGCAAATTCATGATTGCACTGTTTCTACAGACGCGGATTGCCTAGCCATTATTAAAAGTGCACTACTGCACTGCACTCAACAGAAACTACATAGTAACAATAAACAGTAAAAGAAATTAAAAAAAAATCACCAGAAACTACGTAATTACAAACATAAAAGAAACAAAACAACGTTTTTATACTCGTCGTATACAACAGTTATCCACCGTAACCGTTTGCAGACTAACAGTCAACAGAACGAGCAGGTAGACAAATATAAGGTACAGGTAGTCGCTGACCCCAAGGTTATTCGGCCTTCCCCACAATTTTTGGTGATATACGACCCCTCATCGGTGCGAGTTTTACATGCAATAATAAGTTTACTGTATAAGTAAATACATTGCCAGAAATTACCATTTATGTTATTATTATATCGCGCGGTTTTTAATATATAGTATTAGGTAACGAACCCGTCTCTGACATGTCATCGAAAATTTCTATCTCCGTTTATTAATTTATGGAAGTTGCAATGAAAGAACAAATGGTACTTTGAGATAGATTATGAATAGCGAAATAACGCTATATTATAACAAATAATATTAGCTATTAGGCTTGCTGTAGAAGATATTAACCAGATTTGGTTGCAACATGATGGTTGTGTATAACAATAGAATAAAAATGAATTGAACTGAATAGTTGTAAAAATGACTTAAAACTAATGGACTATTTTTAGTGGCCACTTTGTATAACAAATCTGTTAGAACGATTATAAATACCTACTTAAGTTTTTCTGTAAAGAAAGCTGCCCTTTTTAATGACGAATAAAGAAATTCAGGTTTCCATTTGAAAAATATTTTGCCCTAGCACCACCAAGAGAAAAAGAAGAAAAAACCGGTGAAGTGTAAATATTAGTTATGATGTGCAAAATAACCTTTATTTAGGTATTTTTTTCCTAAATGCAATGTGCAAGGGAATCAATTCATTACAAATACGGGGCAAATTTATTAGTTACTATACCTAAGTATGTTACATAATGGATAACAGTTATTATTTTTATAATTAATTTTCGTAATATAGAATACATAATTTAACCAAGCTTAGATCCATAAATTCTATAAGAATAAAATAATCGTCTTTCTAATTTAGCGCTGAGATTATTTTATATTTTCTCTTTCTATTTAATACTAATTGAGAATGTATTCTTACTGGGATACCATCTTCAGTAGCTAAGCTACAGGGATAATTAGAACATAAACAAGTCTGTATTGAGGTAAAATGTAATTAAACCACATAATTACAAAAGCTGGCCTTTCAAGTAGGATTTAAGAGAAATCTTAGTAATGACTAATTGGAAATTAATTGGGATTAGTCACTCATAAGAAGATTATTTTTGTGTTTCATGTGTAAATTAATTCCCTGCCAGTTTTTCTTAGTTTAAACTTTTTTAGTGCAATTTAAATTTGACTCGTGTATTTGGCACAACAAACCGTAGACGAACATAATCCGCTTTTAGAACCTAATTATAAAGGTTTGTTATAGGAGATTTTGCATTTTTGATTCACAGGATAATCCCTCACACGAGGATCTAGAGCCTAGCAATGTTCCCGGCTTACGTCGAATACCAAATAAATATCACTTTGAAACTTGAAGGCAGACTTCCATTTACCCCTAAAAGATTTTGGATATAATCAAAATATACTTTATTATATAAATAATATTTTCTCTGCAAGAAGATTGTAGTTTGTAAGTTTGAAAATGAAATAAAGACAATCAAATATTGTAAATAAACCGGTTGCAGTTTCAACAATGTAGAAATATCAAAACTAAATTTGTAAGAAAATTACCTCAAAAACTTGCTCATTTTATCTTTTAAGTAGAATTTGAACAGCCATTACAAGTTCATATTTTTAAAAAGCCCACTTTACAGGGCATTGTTACAAACACATTTAGACAACTAAAACATTTTATGTTATTTAGTTTTAACGAAAATGTATTATCTAACTATTCCCGTACTGATAAAATATAATTCGAAAAGACACCATCTTGCTGGAAGTGGAGCATGTCTTCATCTAAGAAACAATTCCAATCCCCACCAAACTGATTCTCCAATGCATGGGTTATAAGGGGGTTAATGGTGATTTTTAACATATTCAAATATATGTTGCTATTGAGATTTTCTTAAATGAATAAAGGGCCAATAATACTATCTCCCAATACACCAACCTAAACGTTAATTTTTTGTGGTCATTGAGTATGTCCTTCAAGAAAAATATTTGATTCATCGTTCCAGTATCGGCAGTTATTGTGTCTATTGATAAAACCATTCAAGAAGAATGTTGATTCGTTGCTGAAACAAATATTTTGTAACAGAAGCGGGTTGCTGTTTATTCTTTCGGTTCATTTGTTCACAACACTGGATTTTTCTATCAAAATCGTTAATAATTCTATTGGAGTACCTGGGTATGTCATTACTCCTTTACCTTTATTAGTAAAGTTTGCTCTATGGAGCATTTTTCCAATTTATCTATTGTGATTGACTGCTGATAGATGGAGTTACTTTATAACTCGTTAGTGCTCGACTATCACATTAACACATATCGAAATTCTTTTTTGTTGATGTTGCCTTCAGCTACTTTGTCTCATGAAGACATAAATGAGAAGCAGGTAAACGGATGGCCTCAAGAAGGATTTCCTTTTATTAGGCAAAAATCTTCTACTAGTGGTCAACCGTAATTAAAGCTTAAGTACGTCTTCATATGATAAACGTTAATAAATCATCCAGATGTGTGTAGAGTACTTTATTTAATTTTTAATTAAATAAAATGAGGGGAATATGATTTACACCTAAAATTTTAGGTATAACTTTTCGTATTTATTACTTATTTTTGTATTATAATTTTTTGTATATTATTATTTATCAAACAGACACTCGGTGACTGTTAATTGGGTGTGAATTTACAAAGAGTAAAATATTTTACACGTATTGGAATATGTGCTACATACATCAAACTGTTGTGCAACATCTCAAGTCATTGCACATACTGCCAACATGTTTGCGCAACGCCCCCGTTGTATAAATTAATGAATCGATTAAAAAATTTTGAGTCCACTTAAACTTAAAAACGGCAAAACCGATTTCAATAAAATTTTGCCAAACGTATTACAAACAAACATATGCCAAGGATGATTCTGAAATAATTTTCCTAATTTTATTGATATTTGATGCACATTTCTATTATTTTAGTTAAAGATCTGTACAGTGTGTTCCTTAATTTAAGCTCAGGTCTTTTGTTTCCTAAACGAAAAGATATATTTTCTTGTATTCAACTTATTTTACAAATATGGCATCAAATGATATTTTTGTCGCATCGACTATAGACTTTGCGACACTTTTTTTAATATATCTTTTCTATACGCTTCATTTTTAATACAAATTATAGAAATCGCATTAATTTGAGGAACATTTTTTGCTTTATGATGGCTTTGGGTGTTTCCTATTAGCCAGCGACACATATTGTTTTAATTTGCTAAAATGAAGAGGCAAATAGAAAAACCGCAATACATAAAGTATGACGATGAAAAACATGGAAAAGAAAAAACACATAGACACACATTTCATGCCTAAGGGCCTTATATGGCGACTTGATAAGAAACAAAAAATTAGGCCACGGTCGAATGAAGAGAAAGGGAAAAACAGAAGGAAATATTTGTACTTATTTTTTTATTTATTACTTTCTCGTCCCTCTAAGTGTGTATTCATGAAACAAATTTTGAAAATTTTTATTGCATGTCAGGACGAATCTCGACGAATTATGACGATACACAAAATTTCAGACAGAAATAATTTTCTGTCTGTGTGTTTGTCTCTGTGTATGTGTCTGCGTGGTTCGCGATAACAGCTACAGTTTTTGAGACAAAGCTTTCAAATTTGGTACACATATTCTAGAGTACAAGGAAGAGATTGAGTTCGTTAATGAGCAACATCGGTCCCCTGGAACGAGGTCTACCGGGCTCCACATTTCTATTTCTTATTTTACAAAAAAATTTATTCGTGATGAAAGATTATAAATCAGATCTGTTTACAAACCCATTATAATATTGTGTCAAATGTTTAAATAAAGCTATAAATTAACATTCTGTAAACATTTTGGCAACACCATAAAATTTGAATTTTGATTGACACTTCTTAAAATTTGATTTCTAAAAAAAATATTAGTGACATTCCACCAATGTGACTTTTTTTGAAACGTCAAAAATTACTTTTATTATAAACTCCACCACAGTCGAGTTTTACTACGGTGAGGAAGTTCTGATCCCCAAGTAATTGGCAGCGGTTTTTTTTTATTATTATATTAACTGTTCGTAGGTATTCGACAATAATTTGAAATGCTTCAAAACTTTGTCTTGCGAGAATGTAATTCACACTGAAAGGCATTTTAAAACCTATTTCCTGGAGGTGATTTATTAAACGATTGGATTCTCTCTGTTTGAGTCTGCAATTGAAGAAAATGTGGTTTACATCACCAATATCTCCGCATTCGCAGAGGTTACTCTCAACTAAATTAATTTTGTACAGATGGGAAGGAAATCGGCCATGATTAAATTGCAAGCTAGTTATTGTATAGAAATGCCTGCAGATGGAGTGCACTTTATGCCAATTATATTAAGTTATAAGGGTATTTAATGAAAAGTAATTGGTGGGATTCTCCAAATATGTATTTTCGTATTTACAAAAGTGATTTTTTAAACCTAACATGTAAGTCCGATGAAGGGATCTTGTACAAAGAAATGTAGCCTTCTATGATTATACTCTTTGCTAATTTATCAACACTTTTATTGTGGGATAAACCACAATGAGTCTTAATCCATATAAAATTGACCTTAATATTGCGATCTGTCAATTTTGTAAGGTTATTTACGATATCTAACATAAAATATGAAATTTTTATTCTAAAATTGGCAACGCTGGTAAGAACGTTTTTTGCATTTGAAAATATTGTGATTTTAGTTTCTTTTGGAAGTTTCAACTTGTATTCTAACTTCAATCTGGGAATATAAACGACACTACCAGTACCGATATCGTTTTTTGATCCGTCTGTGAAAATACATAGATGATCTTTATAATAATAAATATTATGTATTTAAGATATCGAGATAAATATGTTTGTTGACAATAGAATTTTCTGTAAAAGTTGGAAAGTATATGTACAAGGTAAACAACATACAGAAATAATTTAACGTGAGAAAATAGGGAAAATTGTGTTTGAAAAGGCTGTTCTCGGTGTTTTCATTGTCAGAAGTATTACTGTAACCATCAGCTAGAGGGCTTGTTTCCTTTTGCCAACATTTATTTGTTAAATTTTCTGTGTAGATATTATATACTATATATATGACGCCAAGTGTGACCAGTTAGAAAAAGAACACGAGAGATGGCTGCGAACTAGGATGAAATGAGATGGAATAAGACACCCTGCGAACATAGAAACAGGCTCAGTCTATGCCAGCCAACTATAATACACTGACACCGTTACATCCATCTCGCTTGTTCAATCGGTTTTTGTTAACAATTGGCCACATTAGCCGTTTTACACACGGTATACCTGTATTAAGATGAGAAAGATTTGTAAACGTATGGACATTGAGGACCTATTTAAAGCTTAACAATTCCCTTCTTAACGCTAAAGGAGGTACAACGTCAAGACGTCCTGACCGAGTTTTACATGCGGAACCAATAAAAGAGACATCCACAATCTATGATAGCTCATATTACCCTGTATAAAAGCAAAGATGTACTAACATCTGCTCTCCATATTTGAGGAACTTCTAATATATGTTTTTGCTAGTATTAATCTTATAGAGTTATAGATAAACAAAATGGCTGGTCCGGAATTGTCATCAATACCTGATATCTCCTAATCAAAATGAGATATTTTAAAACATTTCTGTGAAATACACTTCTTCTGTAGATATAACTCAAAATGACCCTTTGAACGTACCGATATCAGGCAATTTGTAATTATTCTCCATTGACGTCTAATTTTTTGCATATTACGAAAAATATTATTTACATGAACTTTTAATAATAAAGGTTTTATCTATTCCATTTTCATGTTAAATATTTAAAAAACTTCGATTTATTTTACAAAATGCTACATTTGTTGAATATTTGTTTTATGTTTATTCATAAACATTTTCATGTTAATTATTTAAAAAACTTCGATTTATTTTGCAAAATGCTACATTTGTTGATTGTTTGTTTTATGTTTATTCATAAACATTAAAAATTGTATGTATTGATACTGTTTGTGTAATAAAAGCGTTTTTCCATATTTCGCATACGAATAAATAAAATTATCTAGGTACCTATCTAAAATTTTATTATAATGCTATCTATTGCAAAAAAATTTGTTGTCGATGGAGGGTTATAAAAGGTATACCGAACGAACACTTGGTATCACTACGTTTAAAATACAATTTTCAGTTATATAACAGAACTGAAAATAACACATTATTTTTGGTATACTGTAAAAAATTCAGAGTGACACTGCTGTTTTCGAGAAAATAATCATAACGTCGGATTTCTCATTTATCTATTCTTACATATATTTGCATATTACGTGACTCCAGTCTTTGGAAAAAACCGATAGCACTACTGAAGAGAACTTTCTTTTTAGTATGGTGTGGAAAAATCAGAGTAGTACACATTGTTGTTTCCGAGAAAATAATTATGACTTGGATTATCCTTTTATCATGCACATATTTATATAGGTCTTTGAAAAAAAAAACAGTGCTGAATCTGCTATCTTCTTTTTTAGTACAATGTAAAAAAATCAGAGTAATTACACTCATCATCAGCATCATTTTCACGAAAATAATTATAATTTCGAATTTCTCATTTATCTATTCTTGCACATATATTGCATGCTGCATGTCTCATACGTGATTTAAAAAATATGAAAGAACTGCTGGCAAGAACACCTCCTTTTTACTATATTGTAAAAAAAGAAAAGAGCGATACGTTGTTGATTTCGAAGAAGAAATTACATTTTAAAAATTCTGACATATTATTGCTTAGTATTGCTCAGTTATTTATTATTTATTTATAATATCGAATTTCACATTTACCTATTTTTACACATGTATAATAAGTCAATTCAAACTACATATTTTGAAATTTTTGATATATATCTTTTTCTTTAGGAGATTGAAGATAGGGTAGTAATTATAGATCAACTATTTTGTTTGTTCACAATTCGAAAAGACTTGAAGTTAGGAAAAAATACATTAGAAAAAGTCCTTCAAGTTAATAAGATCTTTCATACCATATAAAAAAATTGGGCGTCTATAGAAAAAAATTTGTATAAAGCGTATAAGCGATAAAAACATTATTTGGTACGATATTTGTATAAAAAGTTGAGCTCAAAAATACGTTTTTTTTTTGAATTTTTGAAATACCACTTTGGATGAATTATAGGACATCGTCTACATGACAGTACTTTTAATATGTAGAATAGTTGAAAAAATATTATTAGGGTATTACCTATACAAAAACTTTCAAAAATTTTTTATAATTTTAATGAGCGTGACCTGAATCATTTGGTTACAAATTAAAAATTGCTTATCTGTTAGCAGTAAAAATAGCAGATGAATTTCAGCGTAAACGTAATAAATAATACGAATTTATTATTTATTAAACTACATACTTATCTGTGTGTATTTTATCTTTAGATAAAAAAATATGTATTTTGGGAATCTAATTTTTATGAACCAACGTGGAAAAATATTCTGTATATGATTTAGTATTAGGGTCCTCCAACAGAAAATATTATTTGACACAGGGCTTGGGTGAGCACTCTGATAAGTTCGGATAAAATATATATTCAATGTATAAAAGTTTATTTGATATTTGAATATTGGTTTAGTATTATTTATTACGAACATATTTTTCCAGTCATTTGAATGAACATTAAATTATACACCTTTGTCATTAAGTAAGTTGAAAAGGGTAGGTATTTTTTAAACTCCAAGCAGTCCTTTTTAAAACTTTCCCAGACAATTGGTATATAATAAATAATTTGTTATTTAATCGCTAAATGTCACAAATAAATAAATATATATTTTTATATTTTTTAGATCTAGGACAAAACTTTGTTATATATAAGTAATTTCAAAACGGTCATGCAACGAAAAGTACCTTTCGTCCCAGGACAAAAAATACTTTTTGGACGGTAAATATTTATGAACAAAATAATAGATACTATAGACAAATGAAAAAATATCTGTCATGATATTCTTATTAAATTGTGTCAAAGTGACGAGAAGTCGATTACAATTAGGCTTTTCAATAAATAAATACAACATATAAAGATTTACTATTTTCTTCTTACAATCGAATAAAAAATTGTGTGACATACGGACGAAAATGTTTTTCCTACTCATACGTTTGAAAAACTGCATATTTCATCGTTGTGTCATAAATAACTATTATTTTACCATTTCATATTGTTTGGAAATATTTCATTAGGTGTTTATAATATGATATGATATGATATGATATGGTATGTTATGCTATGCTACGGTATGTTATGCTATGCTATGCTACGGAATGTTATGCTATGATATGTTATGCTATGCTATGCAATGGTATGGTATAGTATTGTATGCTATGCTGTGCTATGCTATGCTATGTTATGATATGATATAATATGATATGATATGATATATGATATGATATATGATATGATATATGATATGATATATGATATGATATATGATATGATATATGATATGATATGATATGATAAGATAATACAATACGATGGTATGGTACGGTACGGTACGATACGATAAGATAAGATACGATACGATACGATGCGATACGATACGATACGATACGATACGATACGAAAGGAAACGATACGAAACGATATGATACGATACGAATTAAATTTTAATTTTCAGAAAGCTGATTTTCACCTACTTTATGAAAAAATTTTAAATACAGCTTGGTCAGATTTGTCTCACTTTACAGATGTTAACTTAACCTGTGACAAATTATATTCTCTTTTAAATTCAATTTCATAGAATGTTTTCCTAAAACTTCACCTAGAAAGCACCAAGTGCTCACCTTGGTTTAATGAAAATATTATACGGAACATAAAACATAAGAAATTACTACGAAGGAAATACAAGAGGTAAAACCCAGAACGTCCATGATGATTATACGTCCATTAGATCTAAACTGAAATTAGATGTAGACTTAGTATATAAAAAGTATATTAGTGACATAGAAAATCAAATGAAATCTAATCCCAACCGTTTCTGGTTTTATATTCATGAAAAAAAAACTCGTCTAGTATTCTCATTAACATGATATATATGAATAAATCCTTTGATGATCCCACCATAATTATTAACAGATTTGCTAAATATTTAGAAACACCTTATACCATACTTTCAAATACAGGTACGCCATTAGATAATAATTTTTCATGATATTCCTCATTTGCTGCTAAACTAAATTTCTGAAGATGATGTTTTAAAAGCCCTAAAAAAATTGGAGTCCAAATGTACTGATGGTTCTGATGGTGGATGGAATATGTCCTAATTCCAAGAGTAATAACAGACTTGAAATAGAAAATTATAGAGCTATAGTAATATTGAACAATTTCTGTAAAGCTTTTGAAATTGTATTATATGATATTATTTTTCCTCATGTCAGGCCTCTCATTTTCCCTAATCAACATGGATTTATGGCTGGTAGATCCGCCACCAGCAACTTATTCTGCATTACACAACACCTAGCAGAAGGTATTGATACTGAAGGCCAGATCAATGTCGTTTATACAGACTTTTCGAAAGCCTTTGACTGTCTGGACCATGGTTACAAGTGTAGCTAAATCTGGTGTTCCGCAAGGTTCCAACCTTAGACCCTTATTGTTCATAATGTTTATAAACGATATCATGTCTGACCTTCAATGCATGTCTCTTTTATATGCAGACGATGTAAAATATATAGATCCATAAAAACAATAAATGATTGTATCTGCTTGTAAAATGATTTTCTTACACTTGAATTGTGGTGTGAAAAAAACAAGTTGCCGTTGAATGTCGGAAAATGCTATATTATGTCTTATACTAAAAAAGTGTCCCGATAATTAACAATTATCTACTCAATGATCAAGTCGTAAAAAGATGTAATCAGTTATAAGTTCTTGGTGTAATATTTGGTTGCAAGTTTACTTTTCCTCTGTTATCAGTACGGCTTACAAAAATTTAGGTTTCTTCTCAGAAACACAAAAGATTTTAAAGATGATACCACTTTATTTCTACTCTTTAATGCATTTGTATGCTTAAAATTAGAATATTCTGCTATTATATGACATCCTGGATATGATGTTCATATTAATAATAATGAAAATATTTATCGCAAGTTCCTAAATTATTTAGCTTATAGACATGATGACATAAGTATATCCTGAAATAGGGAACTCCCATGATGGCTTGCTTCAGTGATTTCGCGTTAATGATTTATGTACTAGACGTAATTACTATTCAGTACTGTTTTATATAAAATTCTCTGTAATAACATTGCCTTGAAATTTTCGATATGATCAATTTTCAGGTACCATCCAAGAAATAAGATTCTTAATGTCATATCATTTAACTAATTTATATTTTCATATTGTATTATATTTCATTTAATGTAATTATTTTTGTATTTTTTCTCTGCCCTGTAAATGGGTTCGCCCGTTGGTCGGTGTATGAATAATATAAAAATAAAATAACATTATTTGGATTTGTAGAAAAGGAATACGCGGTGTTTCTAATAGACATCAAACATAACCACACTAAGATTGTATTGTATTAAGACAAATACTGTAGTAATGTTTACTGTTCAATTTATGGGTGTAATTCCTAGGAAAAAAGTCAGCCCAAAAATGACTTCACCTTTTTCCACAAAAAGAAAGAGAGAAGTACGATTGCTGGCAACGTTAGAAGTCACAACACGAATTGGTAGATAGGAAAAAGGCTTGAATTATTAAACTGAAAATTTGAAAAAGAGTATGACATGAAAGTGTGTTCTTTATGTTTTGACGCCCTGGTTCGACTTTAATTTAATTGTAATTACTGTCCATAGGTTGATATCGGGCGACACTTCTAGTGCACCTCTTGAAGCAAGCGGAATCGCGTTCGAATGATAAAAAAGAATTTACGTAGTAACCAATCTACCTACCTTGATTTGACTAGTGCATATAATAAATAAATCAATTAAGTACCGAAATCCCTTACAATTTAACTATAGTGAGTGGTGTGAAGTCTCTGGAACCTGATTCTTTGCACCCTTATCCCTAACAGGATTCCAGCAGGTAAACTAATAATAGGATAGAGGTGAGTTCCTTTTGTCATCTTTATTTTATTCAACCACCATACAGTTCACTATTTAAGAATACCGCAATTAACAACAAACCTTTAGTTATGGCGTAAACACTTTATCTTTTGTAGAATATGACTTATTAGTATATAAGCTGCGCATGTTTTCTATAAAGCTATTATAAACATTTGCTGAGTTTAAAACAGTCTTTAATGTAGGAAATGATACAAAGAAACAAAAAAAGTTAAAACGAACAGTTCCTTGTGTAAACTTGTCTGAAAAAAATCTGACACAAAAATAGCACCAACAACATCGAGACAATTAAACAGAAGCAGACTGTCCCGATTAGCCGAAAGAAACCTTATAAAACAGGTACGAATGTAAATTAATTTGCTTACCACCTCTCAAAACTGTGAAGATATGGAATTGGATACACCTGCAGAAAATATTACAGAGGTGAGAAGCAAGCGGAGGATGTGAGGAGAAGCCTGTAGGGCATTTGTTTGCAGAGACAATGCGTAAATGTTAACAGAATTAGTACTCTCTTCTCCAGAAATGACTCCAGACAGTATCGCATGTCCTGCATTACATATTTCTTTACCCTCAAAGACAAATATGAAATTACCGTTGGCATCAAGATATAGAAGACACTTCAGTAGGGAAAAATTAATATTGGTAGTAGACTCCATTTTCAAAAAATTGTTATTTTCTTCTTTTGTTAAACTGTATTTACTTTATGTCCTTTTATTATTAAATAATAATTAAAAAAGATTTAATTACTGTCAATAATAATAAAATATTGCTATAAAACAGAACTTTATTCGGAAAATCAATAAAAAGAAAAATTGAGGTTAGGGTTTAATGTCTAATATCTTCAAAATTTGGCCACAGTGACGCTTCCATCTTAAACTGATTTCCCAATATTTACGTAAAAGTCATCCGTGGAATTTATCGCCAATTTCCAATTTCTAATAATAAATAATATACTTTCCCAATATTTACGTAAAATTTGTCCCTGGAATTTATCGCTACCATCCGATCTCTAATAATAAATAATATACTTTAAAGATGATTAAAATTTCGTTACAAAATTTTTTTTAAACCTAGTTTCAGTTAAGATTTCTCCTTATTCTAAAACTATTAGCACCAGAGAAATACAGTTTTCTATTTGAAAGCGAAAGAATATTTTTCCCTTATTGTAAGTATTCAAAAGGATGTTTTAGGAGTAATTAAAATTGCAATTAGCAAGAAAGTTGCAACTTCTAGAATGAGTTAATAATAAAACCCAAGAACAACAAAAAGTATTCACATATCTATTATAGCATTTCTTGTTGTGTAAAAACAGAGATTTTAAAACTTTGTCGTATTCTCCATTTGGCGAGGAACTTAATTAAGCACAGAAAATAGTATTTTAATGAAATGATTCACTATTACTGCTCCGCAAACAAAAAATATAAACAAAGATGCATTAATATTTGTTGTGAAATAACCTCATTAACTTTGAGTACGCTTAGAACAATATTTATGCATTTACAGTATCCCCGCACACAAATGTGCAGTGCAGTTCTTTTAAATCTTTTCAGAATGACTGGGCTTTAATTAAAGGGGCCTGAGTGTTTTAGTTGGTGTTCCAAGCATAGCAATTAGTTCTTGAGTTTGCATTAATGAATACAAATTCAAGCGTACAAATTGTTTTTATAGACAATACAGCCTCGATCGATAAATGAAAAAAAAAATGTCAATGAAAAAAAAACACACTACCTGAGCATAGTTAGCGTACAGACAAGAAAAAATAAAACTACTTCTTCCAAGAGTAATTTAGATTGGCCGGCGCTATTATACTTACTAAAGTTAGATTGAGATTGCTCTTGTAATGAAGATAAAAAGTTCTACTAAAATTGAAAATAGAAATGTAGTAGACTCCAATGCGCATACTTAACAAACTTTTATGAAAACATCAAATTACTGAAAAAGTAACATATATTCCTAAAATTCCGAGAAAAAGAAGCAGCATTTGTACCCTACTGCAAGAACACTAACGAGCTCTAGCTGCGTTGCAATTATAATTTAATTGCTTATAAACAAAGAACGTATTCTTGAGGTATTTTTTATAGTAAACCAGAAATAGAGTTTTACATGGAAGTAATTTCAATAAAAATAGAAATAGTTTTAAGTTAAATAGTGAAGGTGCTACACTACAGAAATCAGTAAAAAATTGCAAATTTTGGAAAGAATATCGCCCTTAATGGTAAGAATGTAGTTTATGATTATACAATGAAAATTAAGTGGAGAGGCATCGCCCAAAATCCAAGATAATGGCTATAATTCAAAATGGCCTGTTGATATTTTGTTACAATTTTTTTTACACATCACACAAAAGGGTGTTTTTGAGGTCAAGAATTTTATTTATCATGTCAAAAATGAGCTCATAATCAATGTACGTAGATGCACTTTTGTGAAAGTAAAAGAAAGGAGAAATCAATATATTCTCTTACTAACAAAAATATGTTTATTTCTAAATCATTTGATTAGCTCTTTACATGAATAAGAAATTTCTGGCAAGTCCGACCATTTCATCTACCATGAAACTAGGATTGCTATTTTAACTTATGAGAGCATGATACCTTGGTAAGGCAATAGCATTTTCGTTTTCTTTCCAATCTTTATCAACAAAAGGTCTAAATACAGTTGGATTGCATTTGGAACAGGGAAGAATTACAGATTTTTTCCGGCTCATGCTATAACTGCATCAATTGAAAAGGATAAGACTATTGCTTTACCAGCATTTCTTGCTTTGACACGCTGTGATAGCAATATTGGCAATCTAGTTTCACTACTGCGTTTTCATTCATATCATTACCGCAAATTTCCGTTCCTATAGAAATTTTAGACATTTTTGAAAGAAACGTAGTTCTACTGTACTATTCAACCAATAACAATACAAGTGTTAATGATGCAAGACAAGAATTGTTCATGACCAAAAATCATCCGCTTGAAATTCCACCATCGAAAAAGTGTAATACTAATTTAATTTGTAACGAAGTGATTTTTCCGTTACTAGCTTTCTATTATAATCGGATCTAAATGTTGTTTTCGTTCACTTTGGTATACCCTGTATACGATAACTTGTGTTAATATATTTTTTAAACCGTTTGGAAACTGTAACGAAATTGCAAGCCATTTCATTCCAGTTTGTTGTTGTTCCACGATGAATTAAGTTTCTGCCAGTCTAATCTAGATGGTGCCACTGATTTCTACTGGTTTTGCAGATTTTTTCACTAAATATCTATCTATCTTTATTGCTCATACTCTACTCTCAAATGTCTGTCTCTTTCCAAACTATAATTGAGTTTAGGTAGCAGAATACTACGATGCTACTTTCTTCTTACTAGGGCAGCCAAAGGCAGTGGTTGTCTCTGGTGCCGCGTTCTGATGGAAACCATCTCTAGTTCTGCGGTCTGGTAATATTTATATGTTTTCTGGTATTATCTTGTGATTTTATGCTCATCATTATTTAAAAAGTTGCTATATTGATTTAAAGTACCTTTGAGGTAATTTTCATAATAATATTGTACCGTAATTATCTTAATTTACGCCTTGGGCGAATTTGCTTTTCGGTGATCAGTTCACCCTGGTTGTTCTTTGGAACAGCCATCATTAATATTGATTAGTATCAATTTATCGTGAATTGCTGGCAATTTATCTAATATCACTTTGATATTGTAATAATTTCGTGTGTTAATTTAAACTAACTTTCGGTTATTGTAAATTTTAGATTTACTCGGCAACGGATGTCGCCATTTTGTATCGTAGTTAGTTGTTTTCTGTCTTTGCCTGTTGATGTTTTAGGTCACTTAGCTACGTTGGTAGCACTCTGAAAGTGGTGACTGGTGACATTTGGAGATTGGTACACCTGGTTGGCCCAAACCTATTTGTTTATAACCTGTGAAAATTGTGAAAATTATCTAATTTGGTGCATTTGTTTTGTGGTGGATTATTTTATACCAGTGCATATATTTATCAACCAGACCTCAGTAACGTAAGGTTTTTCTAAATTTAAAATATCGAATGCTTACTTGAACGTTTTCTTAGTATTGTCATGAACGCTGCTCTAGTGGAGCTTTGCCTAGTTCTCTGGCAAAGATACCTGCCTAGTTATCTGGCACTTGATTAACTTTTAATTATCTAAAGTAAACATATAGTCAAGTATATATCTTTATTTAACTTTATCTGCAATTCATTAGAACCTCTCTCCGAGGAACTAATAAATGATTTAATTTACGGTTCCCTTTAAGTTGAAAACTATCATATTGTTTTATATTTAGCAAATATTTATTTACGTTATCTTTCTAGTTGTCTGTCTGTATACAGACATTCTAAATTCTATTTTCTTGAAGATTAACTTCTTTTAGTAAAAAAATATCTTAACATTTAGTGAATACCTATTTCACTTGTTTATTATCGTAGCTACACCTAGTTTATTTGTTGGACTAGTATTTTGTCTATTTAACGTAACTTTTATTAATACTTAAGTTAGTTGAAGTCTTCAACTTCCTAAAATATTGTAGGACACCGATCCTAGTTTGTTTAGTTTGCAATTTACTCTGTAAATTTGTATTAACTCATATTTTGTCTACGTAGCTGGACAATTCAAACGTCACAGCTTTTAACTTTGTTTTGCCTATAATACTGATCTCATAAAACTCTCCCCTTTTTATGTAAATACCTGGACCAAGAGAAGAGGATAACTGGTGGATCGAACTGATCATTATATACAGGGTGGAGCAGAAAAATTATATTTTATACAACTGGCATTTTTTCTCAAGGGTAACTGCAGTACTGACAGTAGTGAGTCAAATTGACACCGAACCCATTAAGAGCTTAGCCGTTGGTGGATTCTTCGCTGGACTAACCCATTGGAAGTTACGTAAGATCTTCGTCCCCAGTAAACATTTATATTTGGTCAGAAGAAATTTGTGAGAGATCAGGCATTTAATTTTTTTTTTCTCTTTCAATTACATTTTTTTTTTGTGTGGTTACCTAATTGTTGGTCTTCAACCACGTAAATTTTTATTGACATGTAAATATTGTACATATACTAAAGTCTTGGTTATACTTTTTATAAAGTAATATCTTTTTATTCCACTTCCTTACCAACCGAATTCAAGTTTTAACGCTATCTTTACCTTTTAAAGTAAAATTTTAATTATTTGGTACTTGCGTGATAACTCAAATCAATCGAAGCCCTTATTCACGACCTGCTCACAGAGCTACCGGTTCATAAGTACAACCCCCAGCTTATTGTGTTATGCCAACAATTGGACGGGGGGTGTTGCAAAACAAAGTTAAATTTATTGTTGCAAGTTCAGTATTTGAGATAACTGTTTTTTCTCTAATATAGTTGTTTTAAACCGGTTTCTTTTCAGGATAATCTTAGTTTGTTTAATATTCTAATGATAAATCGTTTATTGTATTTGTACTCAATCAAGTAAGAGGAAAGTTGTTTAATTTAATTTAATTTAGTTTGATTTCCAAGCAAGTTGAATTCATTTATTGATAGTAAAGGAATGCATTTCTATTTGTTTAATAATTTACCGAAAAAGTTATTGATTTATTTTAAAAATTAGTACATGGCTGTTTTAAATTATATCATTTCTGAAATATAGTTTGAAAATTGTGAGAAAGCGATTCCTAGCCTTGAAACATTTTATAAACACTTGTTTATATGAATTAACGCAGAGAATTTATTTAAATATGATGTGACGTGATAAGCTGAAATAATGTTTGACACGGACAGCGGTCGACCCGCTTGCGCGACGCACAGATCCCCGCCATTCTGACAGGCTTTGGTGTATGAAAGTCACCGCGTAAAAGAATCACTTGTCTTCGACTCCCTTCCTCTACATCTCCAGTGCACTCCGCAATTCGATAGTGGTAAGAAATATTTCGACCATATTTACTGTTTGTGTCCGATTTTACCGTTTGTATCCGAATGTACTGTTGTATTATTTTGTCCGAAGTGCCTATTGTCCGAATAAACCAGAGATATTTGGAAAATCCGCGGTTCTTATTTGTTGTAGATGACGTAAAGACAGAACGCATGTCTCGTGTGTGGATAGAGTTCCGTGTCAGTCATAGTTTCACTATCAGTGCGTGGATAGAATTCCACTCCGTGCCCCGGAAGTCAGGTACTAACCAATTCGTCCGTCAACCGTGCTCACTGGATTTAAATTATAAAGAAGATAAGCTTGAAGTTGATGTGATAACCTATCGCACTAAATTATAAGTAATTACCGAGCGTTAACATTCATGCATCCACACATATCTCTAGTCTAGTTAGTTTAAGGGGCAGTTTATACTAACAAACGAGTCAGTGAACTGAACTACAGTGCTATAGAATTAGAAGAGCAACGGGAATATTCGGTTGTCATTGTACGTGTATCCAACGTAAAGATAGAACTCTTATGCCTGCGAGGATAGAATTCCGTCTCAATCATAGCTTCACTACCAGTAAGTTCTAATACCTCATGTGTGGAGAAGATCTTACTAGGTAAACACAACACACATAGTCAATAAACCCCAAATCAGGGATATGAGGTGCTAATCTTAAACTATAGCACGCTCACGATTATACAGTCAAATATACCGCCTGTCCCTAGACTGACCTCCTGCACTTGTGTTTTGCTAGTACTCGTAACCGCTTACCACTACCTATATTGTTGCACCAAACGCTTACCGTAATACCGCTTTATTAACCACTTGCTGTAGCTACCAGTAATAGTAGTTGCCGTACCCTTGCTTTATTTTGAATCATCACTTGCTTGCTTATGTAGATGTTTGTAGTAAATAGTTGATAGTAATACCGTAGTAATAGCTTCCATAACTTAGCTATACTTGATATAACATAATCGATCACCGCTTTTTGCATTCTCGTAACCTCTTGCTTGGTTGGCTTACTTGTAACATAGGTTAATATTTACCTTGTATTACAATATAACTTTTGTGTATATATATTTTTTTATATGTGAAGCAGTCTGAAATAAATAGAGTAAGTGAAGTTGAATTTCTGCCTTTTTTTAACAAAGATATAAGTAATACATTTGTTGGTACACCGAGAATCATTTTTGGCAGGTAAGGTGAAGTTGTTCATCGCTACGTAAACGACAACCACACACATAGACCACCTGGCATTCCGTTTCTTCACTGAGTTACTCTAGCTTCTATCACACTGCTGATAGAATAAAGTGGTGTTCCTACACTTTAAAACAGGAACCGGCGCTCGAGACCGTTACTAAAAAAGTTCAAAGTACCACTACTGTACTGAAGGGTGCCAAAGTGACACGTCACACACCACAAATTCTAAATACAGATGTGAAAAATCGACGATACATTCCAGAGATGTAATTTAAACATAAATCCTTAAAAATCCTCAGTTTTTGTTTTTGGCAAGTCGCGTGTATTATGTTGAACAATTGATTAATGTAACAATAAATGTTACAAAATTACCTTACTCTAATATTCCCAAAAATTTAACAGAATTGAACATAGAAAAAATATATCTCAGTGTTTGCAAAAAAATATATGTAAATCTAAAAAATGTATCTACATTGGACATCTACTTAAGACTTTAATATTAAATTAAATTAATTATTAATTAATTAGTAATAAGTGAGAGCAGATTTTGTAACAAAATTTATTTTTGAATGCGCCACTTCCGTATCTCTCGTTCACGAATTGGCCCACTGTACGGTCTAGCTCGAACTGGGGTGGGTTTCCTTGAGCCTTTGATATGATAAATTTGGGTATAGTTTTCACACACACAGCATATACCGAGGAAGGAAAGAGAATGTTTTATAAATTTTATAACAATTTATTCAGGTTAATAAATACATTCAAAAAATTATGGTTCAAATCAGTGTTTAACCCCTCAATATTTCTAGACGTCAAATAATCCATTATATTCTTAAATTAACTCAATTTTACATGATCACACAACCACTGGTCCGATACACAAAATTTGTAAACACAAAAAAATGTTGTATTAACTTATTACTACATGAAAAAACCTAATACTATGCAAGGGTATCAACAAATATTAAATTGCAAAACATAATATTCAATTAAACTGGAAACTGTAATTATATTCACTAATTACTATAGAATTTATGTACATTAAACGGTAAACTATGATTTTATAGAAAAATCCTGAAGTAAGTAGTAATAGATATGTCTATATAAAAAAAACACTGAATATGAAATGATTAAATAAGTGGGGAAGGCAATAAAACACTCAGTATATATATTTTTTCTTAAATAAATATTTAGTGACATCTGGGTCCAGTGGTGGTTGTGTAAATTGGAACCGACTGGAGGTGACTACAGGACTCCTGGATATCGGCGGACATCTCAGCGTAGCAGGGCAAAAAGACATCCCCCACCAAAGAGCAATCTTACATAAGCCCGGACTCTCAGGCGGTAACCAAAAAAAAAAGAACCCTGTAAGAGTAAAAGAAATATCCTAAAAAAGAGTCCCAAAAGAACAAATTTAAACACTTACGCATAAACAGCGGTTCTTGGTTGAAATTTACTGCCAGCGCGATTTCCTGACTCCAGGGAAGAACGACACTATTAAGAGAAACTTTAATGAAAATTACGAAAAAGAAAGACAGAACTAAAAGATCACATGGACTTACCAACAGGCTGATCTCAAGCCGACAATTCCGACAGACGTCGATGTTCTGATCGCACAAACAACTACACAACGGCAGGTCACAACTTGGTACCCCCGAGATAAATCCCTGAAAAAGAAGGTCGTTTTATTATTTATAGAAGATAACGTTAAATCTAGAAGGCGACCAGACTTGAACTGTAGCCTCAACATGGCAATGGTACCTTCATTCCTCGCTCGTCCAAGATAAAAAAAAGAAAATGGAACTAGGAGCGACACAATCCATGCGCAGGATAATACTTAGATTAACAAAATATACAAAAAAAAAAAATTAAAATCTGCGGTCGACTGTTAACGCAACTCACATTACTATAGCTTGTGTATTTAAATGCCCTACCAGATTTATTTGATGGATTAATTGGTTGTATCGAAATGTATACACATAACCTTTAAAAAAATTCATCTTTACTCAAAATTGTCTATTTGCTTTTTAAACGTATCAGTTAACTTTTGAAAACAATTAGACGCAAAGTATAGTTTTTTCTCCTCGTGAACACCAGTTTTGTTAATATTTATTTCAAAGATGACAAAGTTGTCGTATTCTGGTGATCATATTGATATTGGAAAGACACCTTTTAGACCGTCGCGTCGGTTGATGAGTAATATGAAGCTAGTTGACCAAGCTCACCAACTACCATCAATAGTACTAGAAAACGAAGAAAATTAGGGCTGCACAGCTGTTGAAATACTTAGCAATTTGGATATTCAATAATACAACCTGAAAATTGTGGTGTGCTGCTCGGGTCTTATTTTACCTTTAACGATTTTAACATCGAATTCTCTATACTCTATGTCTATACTATATCATATAGATTTTCTGCAGTCATCCATAATTTTCGTATTATTTTATGTTATGTTGAGTGTTGCAGCAACTCCTTGGCAGTTTAAAATTATAAAATACGATTCAATGAGTTTAGTGGTTTCATGGTTTATTTGATTTAAAGTGAAAATTCGAAAAGAATATTGTACGCAACTTTTTTATTTTCTGATTAAATTCTCTGTGTCTACAAACAGTGTACAGTTGTCGGTGTACACCCAAATGAAAAGAACTTTCAAGACAGTAGGTATATTATTGGTATATTAGAAATTTTAACACATTTCTCAAGAGTTTCGTGTGGCTCTGGACTCATTGTTTTCGAAGCTAATGCTTCACGATGCAGCATGCAGTGCGTCTATTTGATATTTGGATTAATTTGACTTAGAAAAAATTTATCTAGACAACTAACCCCTAATATGAATTCCAAAAAGTTAGACGTGTTACGGGAAAATTTGTAAATTATTAGGCAAATTTAAGAGATTAACTTTTTTTTTCTATTATGTTCAATCTAAATAAATTCTATATTCTATTGTTATTGGCCATAACTATTTTAATTAATGAAACTCTCAATAACTAAAGTTATAAATAGTTCCTTTGATCACTCTGTTAAATGTCCAATGTTATACAGATTAAATTAATTAATATTGATCACCAGAATAGCAGTTATTAGTTAATTTGCAAGATCATCAATTTTTCAAGAATGTTGGTTAACAATAATAAATATCTGATATCGCCAGCACATAACAGTATATATCATCCCGATCTAAAAAAATCTATTTAATTCTTCATTTACCTCAATTAAATTTTAATAAAGTACCTTGAAACGTTTTATTAAAATTTGTAAATAAATAATTATCTGCGTCATTCGATACTGTCAATAATAGTTCATGTCATATATTTTAATAATTTCTTATTATTGACATTGACCTTTTTGTAACTAAATTAGACATTTCAAATGTCAAACTGTTAAATTTATCCTAACACCATTTTATGAGGTTAAATGTGTAAAAAATTTCAGTTTACATCAGATTTATTTAAGTACTTGGTAAATATATTTTATTCGTTTGATATAGTATACATGATTTATAATCTTTCATCAGGAATATATTTTTTTGTAAAGTCAAATACAGAAAAGCTTGGGTCCCGTGGACTCCTTTCAACTGGCCAATTTTGCTGATCACCGAATTTTTCATTGTCTTTGGCCTTTAGAACAAGTACCAAATTTGAAAGCTTTATCTGAAAAACTGTGGCTGCTATCGCGACACTACAGATACGCGACAGATTTTTTTTTATAAAGTTATGTTTTTTCATTATAATTCGTCGAGATTCATCCAGAAATGCAATACAATTTTTTTTAATTTTTTTCCCGAAATTGTACCTTTTTTATTCTTTCATTCATTATGTCTCTTCTGATGGTACCACTTTCATCAAATTTAATGTGTCACCTTAACTGCCAAATTGGGGAAGTCTCTCATCAGTATTTTTGATTTATCGCGGATACACACATACATACATCCACACACACGCACCGACAGACATCATTTGGAAAATAGTCAGAATGGATTCAGGAGGGTTCAAAATGTATATATCAATCAAAATTTTGAGGTCGAAAAAAATCACGATTACCATACTTCCTTATATTAGGTATAAGAAAGTAAAAAATACTAATGTACACTAGAATTTACATACATATTAGATATTTTTCAATATCCAATAACTAATGACCAAAAGAATAAGGCTGATTAATAGTTTCAAGTGTTATAATAAAATTATTTACACCTTTTACGGCCAAGTGAAGGCCAATTTTGAAGAGAGTCAAAAAAGCTTGTAATTTCAACCTGGTTGGTATTATGAGACCTAGAATGGAACTTTTCTTATTAATTTCGGAACAAAAACCTTTTTGGCGAACATGAAATTTAACAGAAATATGAGAGTCTGGTTAAATACCCTGTAAATGTACAGAAACAACCTTAGTATAAATATTTGATGTGGCCAGCACATAACTTTCTTATACCAGTATATATCATCCTAAAAAATCATTCTATTTAATTCTTCACTTACCTCAATTAAATTTTAATAGCGTACCCTGAAATGTTTCATTAAAATTTTTAATTAATTAATTACCAGCCTCATTCGATACTGTCATTAATAATTCATGTCATATATTTTAATAATTTTTAGTTTCTTATAGCTAATATAATTGTACCATTTTTCTTCTTTCATTCATTATGTCTTTTCTGGTGATACCGCATTCATCAAATTTAATGTGTCACCTAAAATATTGTTGATAATCTTAACTGCCAAATTTGCGATTAATATTTTTGGATATATCACGGATACACACATACACACACCTATACACGTTTTGAATATATTGTGGGGTCGTGTGAATTTTACCACACTGTGGGGACAATGAAACTACACACGTAACGTTCTAGATCTTATCTTTGCGATCTAGTGACTAGTTATGACGTATTGATACACTCCATAGTTATTGAATACACTCTACTTTTTCTAGTGGGGACACCTCACTACTATAAGAAGATCTTAATGTGTAAATTTCGTTTCACAACTTATGTGAAATAAACAGTGTGTTAAAATAAGCCCCACAAATATGTAATAGTTGTTAAATGTGTATTTTAGTACCCACAACTTATGTAAATCGAGAACTGTGTTATTAATAAACCTCACAAACTATGGGTTAGCAAATGTGTAATTTTGTATCAACAGCTTATGGGAACTAGGAATGTGTTATTAGCACCAAAACACTCGTTTCTCCAACCAAGTTAGCATTATTTATTTGGAGATCGTTAAAACAGTTTTAACGATACCAACTTGGTTATCTTAACTCTCATCGACAGTAGTGTAAAGTACAGGTATTAGTTGAAACGATTTCAGTATATTGGATAATGTTATATGGTTAAATATTATTATTATGTTTTTACAAAAAAAATGACCTTAATAAAAGTTTTAGAGGATCAAATTCTGATAAACTTTTCCTCATAAAATTTTTTTTGTATCTTTAATACTTAACGAGATACAGCGCATTATATGACATGTTTACAAGACCACTCCTGCAGCGTGCGCAATTTTTATCATATAATGAGCTGTAACTCTTTAAGTATTAGAGATTCAAAAAAAATTATAAGGAAAAGTTGTTCAGAATTTGTTCCTCTAAAACTTTTATTAAGGTCATTTTGCTCTAAAAAAATATTTAGAAAACCACCCCTATAGCGCGATTGGATACCCAGGAGGGCAGTTCCCAAACAACCCTGAAAAATTCATCCTGTTTGGATTTTCCTTTGCGGCCCCTATAAGCCGAGAACAACTTTATTGGATTAAAAGGAGTTTTGTTTTTAAGAACATTTAGTAACTTTTCTAGGAAAATACTTAAGTCTGACAACACCGCCAAAAAACTGATGTTCTATTATCTTGTTTATCACGAGTTTGTTAGATACTAGATATAAAAAATTACTCTTTTTTTCACACTCAATGTACGTAAATATACGGACATTCAAACACTATAACAAACATATTTAACAATATTAAAAACTGTTTATCCTGTTATCCACATATTTATAGTAAGTTAATAGTCAAGTAATTGTTGTAATTATTTCCAATTAATAAAATGAATTATTTAAAGATGTCACTTGGGTAGAACAAACGAAGTAACAGAAATCTATATCTAAAATTAATTTTGAGTACATAGTAGTACACTGTAATTGAATAAAAATCAAACACTATAACTAGATGTAGCTTCTCACTCATTGATTAGTATTGCCCTCTGCTTTAAAATGGGATGGATTTTTTGCAAAAAATTTATTGCGCCGGTGTAGCAATTCAATTGCCACAGTTATAAATATTACATTTGAAAACATACAGCACCAACTGGCAGTTATTTATATACCTACATTATAAGGAAAGTATATACAAAACCATATAAAATAATCCTGTAATTATGTCCAATTGATAAAATGAATTATTTAAAGATGTCACTTGGGTAGAACAATTGAAGTAACAGAAATCTATATTTAAAATTAATTTTGAATACATAGTAGTACACTGTAATTGAATAAAAAGCAAACACTATAGCTAGATGTAGTTTCTCACTCATTGATTAGTATTGCCCTCTGCTTTAAAATGAAAAAGTTATTTAAAAATTTTTGAACACTGTAAAAATAATATTTAGAAGATACGGACACTAAAATGTTCTTGAGTACCCAACCACTGAAACAATCAAAGAAAAAAACTGGGAAAGAATTAAATTATCCTTTATTGTGTGTTGTGCAGTATGCACGAGAAAATTAATTAACTGTATCAGTATTTTGAGGCCACACATCGACATCACCTACGGTTGGCAAAATGATTCTAATTTCCTTTTTTGTTTCTCTCCACCAGGTTCTTAAAATATATTAGACTAATGGTATTGAATATTACATTGTCCTCACTTCATTAACATAACTGTGGGAAGATACACACATCATTCCAAACTTTAAAATATGCATGCAGAAATTTCTTATATGATAGAGGGAGCCACTTGTTAGCAATAAGACATGTCCCTATGAATAATGCACAATGCACTAAACTTACTCACCTGATTTTTATCTTGTTTGTGTGGACATCAAATATTAATCTATATTTTCGTCATAGAAGAAAATAATCAATCGTGACAAAAATGGCAGGTAGATATACCTAATATCTATCTACCAAATAAATATGCCCAAAATTCTATTATCATATGGGGCAAAATCACCAAAAAAGCTTGTGGGGACGCGTGTATGTCCCCACAATATTAAATGTCCTCACGAGTCTGGTAAAATTCAGGCAAAATTCCCCACAATATATTCAAGACATACGCAGACACACACATCCACACACACGCACCGACAGACATCATTCGGAAAATAATCAGAATGGATTCAGAAGGGTTCAAAATGTATATATCAATCAAGATCTCGAGGTCGAAAAAAATCACGACTACTATACTTCCTTATATTAGGTATAATAAAGTAAAAATCTATTTACCCAGTCGAAGCTCAATGGATTTTGCTAATGAGCACAAAAAATCGTTTTAAGATTAACCATCTCGTTCCAAAAAATATAGAAATCCAAATATGGTTAATAATTTGATAATATTCACTTTAATTATGCACCAGTTTATTACTGATATTTGTCTTAATTTTTAACATTATAGAAGACAAAATTTTGCTTTTTCAATTGGCGAGGGCCCTTAACGAAAAATATTATATTGTCCTAATTAGGTATCGTATCAAAATAAATGTTCAGTAAGTATATGACTGTGACGTTTGCCCTACTATTAAGAAATTTGTTATCATGAGAATCGCATTTAATCCTATATATGTGGAAATAAAACGTAAATAAAAATTTCACTTTAGTCAATTACTGTGATTGGTACGAAAGACATGGATAGCAATTGAAAGGCATCTTTTTACATCGGCAGTAGACAAATCTCTTTATGATTACAGCAAAGACGTTTCTGTCAAACCCGGATGAACAGATAATAATGCTGATATGTTCCATCTGGTGTCTCCAATCAAACCTGCTGTCGAATCCTTCCTGCAACACATGTGTACGTTTCGTCCTTTATTTCCGATTTCCATTGCTGTTACTCGTCATCCTTTGTTTCGGCAGAAGCGCAACTTAAAACATTTCTATAGGGAACGGTACAAAACATCTCAACAATTATATGCAAATTTTACGTATAGATAGCTGCAGATTGACGTTTTGAATTGTTTTTCAATTGAATTTAAACTCCTGCATCCCACTACAAGAGATACATAAAAATGTTTTTTCAGATAACGAGTTTTCATACTGTTTGTGTATCTATTCTATTGAGTAGTGATTCTCATCTCCTTATCGGATAACAAATGAAAACAATTATGAGAAGTGCCAATTGCGGATAAATTTTAGTGTATTATTAAATCGGCAATTTATATAAAATAAAAAAGTTGAAGTAATTTAATACACCAGGTGTCTATTTTATTGTTAGTTTGATACATAATTAATAAGCACGTCAAAATGGTAACTACTTCTACTTTTAAGAGTCTTGGCTTTGTAACAGGAACGGCAAAGGTTTTAAATATATCAACACTCATCGTTTACTCTATGTAACATTTGTTAGATCTCACATTGAATATGCTTCAGTTGTGTGGAATCCAATTTATAATGTCAATTTACTACAATTTGAGAATATTCAGCGTAAGTTTTTAAAATCTGCAGTGTACACTCTTGATTGCACATATCCATTTATTGGATTTCCACAAAATATATTGTTAGAAAAGTTTAACGTACCAAGTCTCACCAAACGAGGAATATTTCAATCCGTAATTTTTTTATATGAAATTGTTAATAATGGTCTGAATTGTATTAACCTGTTAAATCAAGTAAATTATAAAGTTCCTAGAATTTTTGCTCGCCATAACAACTTATTTATTTCACAAACACCAAATACTAATATTCTCATTGCTTCCCCAATACACCAAATGTCTGCCAAATACGATAAAATTGAAAACTGTGTTAATATATTTTTCTGCAATAAGAGTGTAATCAAAAACTCTATTTTGCACCTTGATGTTTTATAATCTACTTCTTCTTCTTCTTTATTTATGTGTGTATGTATGTGTATATATGATATGTGCAAGTGTATGTTTATATGTGTATATACAATTCTATGTGTTTTGTTCGTATATATTATATATTTCATTAAGAAATTTTTTTGTGACACGCAAAATTGTTTATGTGTATTTATCTATACATAATTTCAATGTACCTAATCCTGTAATTTGGCTCCTGCCTGTTGAAGTTTGTATATAGATAAATAATAAATAATTAAAAAATAATCATTTTCAGTAGTTAACCATTGAAGTACTGCTCCTACCATCAAGAATTTGTTTACAACAGGTAATTTTTTGGTAAGTAATGAATAATATTATTAAATAAAATGTTAAGCTTAAATGGAGAAAGTATTATTCATTTATTTATAACATATTTAATATAATTAATTATTAAATGAGAGGTACCCATGTGAGTAAAAGTATAGGTAACAATCAATTGAAAGTCTTTGTTTTATTCATTTCGAAATATTTACACTACTGAATACAGACTAAATAAAAAAAGGGGGAAATTTCTAACTTTTAGTAAATGAATATTTACACTGATTGATTATTATAAAATATTAGTCAACCTAATTATAAATAAATTAAAATTAACAACAACTTTTTAAATAAAATTTTAACGAGTCGAATTATTACCAAAAACTATAACAAACAGACCCAGACGGTGGCATAGTTGTTTGGTAAGCCAAAAACATACAATAGCAAACCATTCACTTTCTTGGAGTTATTTCATTCAGCTTAGAAGAATGGTTGTCGGTTTCGTCGACACACAGATTAAGCCGTAGATTGGCGAACATGTCTAAAAAACATTGTCATCTCTAGTTTAATTAAGTAAAAAATTGTGCCTAAATGGCACTTTATCTCAAGCGGTTCTGAAATAACTTAACTCGTAAACCCCAACAGGACATGATACCATAAATGACGTCAGATACCTGGGGTGTCCATGGATCAAGACCTGACATAGGAAGATCCACCCGATGCTGGGCAGAGGCAGCTAGCCCAATCTGAGACATAACCTCAAGCTTATCAGGACCATATTTCAGACGCAGTTGACGTACGCCTCCGTAGTCTGGGAATACGCCGTCAAACTGGACATCCCGTACATAAAATTTAATTTTTGCTAATGACAATATTATTTTTCGGCCAAGTAAAAATTTTTGTACAGAATGATTTTTTTTCTTCCTTAAAATCAAAAATAGAAAATTTTTCCTCCTGAGGCGTATATACATTTTTGTAGAGTATTTGGCAAAATTGTGTAAAACTATTTATAAGTAAGATCGTTTTAATTTTTTTTTAAGAAGCATTTTACTTTATACACGCCACTGATTTTCATACCAAATCCATCTCAATTTTAACAGAAGTCTACAGGTTCTACTGTGATTGAAACTACACTACTTCAAATGAAACTAATGAACTATACGTGCTCAAGAAAGATTTCTATTTTTTACCTTTTGTATTCTTAGAAAAGAAAAAGGTATTTTTGGATTCATTATATTTAAGATAAAATTGACATTGTTGGTTTCCTGATTTCAATTAGTATTACTTTGATAGAAAATATTAGAGTTCATAATTTAAAAATTGTGTATAATACATATCCTAGCCATTTTGTACATAATTGTAACAAATAAATAAAAATTAAATTTCTGAAAAGCGAGATTGCTTGCCATCTGGCAAGCGACAGTAAAGAGATAAGCAAATCCCAAACCACTGAAGTAATTTTAAATATCAGTTGGCAATAAACGATGCAATTTTTTGTAGACCCACTTAATAACTTTTTATCTGCTAACATTTAAATATTGCTCAGATTGCTATTTATGTTACTACAGAGTGCGAGAGCCAAAAGTATTTTGCATTTAAACATTGTTGAAATATAATAGATAAAATGTAATGTGTATGTAATATTTATAATTCGGATATCAGTGAGTCATGACATCAAAAACAGGATGGGTGCGAAGGAATATTTTTTATTAATTTATATATCAATTAAAACTAATAGTATATTGTTTTATTGGGATTAAAATTGACACTTTGTTTGACGAGCAATTATGTTTGTATTTGCGAGGCGAAACGCAGCGTAGCCGAGCGAACGCAAAAAATTGCGAGTTAAATCCGAATGAAACATGTTATTTTTTCTTCAAACGAAAAAAAATTCGAAATATTTAAACATTAATTACATACATAATTATTTTCGATTATACGACTTATAACAGTTTCATCGAAATGTAGAAGCCAATAAATATAAACAAACATTCTATTTAAGCAAATAAATTGTGATTTATTATAGTCCATTAGTCTTAGAAAAATTGTCAGAGGTGGTTGAAATTACTAACGAAGTGACTTTAAATCTTCTACCACCCAATTGCGTGAAGTGTACGAGTGCTCATGTAATCGTTTTATGCAATGGTGCTCTGAAAAGAATCGTATTCGGAAAGTGTTTTATTGGCATATTTTGCCAGTCTGTCCTCAAAAATGAAATATTCCACTTTGTGGTCACAGTATTCAATGGTGAAATCGACACTGACTCTCAAGAATGGCGTAAGATATAAGTAAATTTTCCAATTTGAATGCATTTTTAAAAGGCAAAGTAATGGTTATATCCCCTAAAAAAGCTAGGGTTTTAATGAAGGACCAAGTTGAACAGTTTTTGGATGCTGCTCCTAACATACATTATTTAATGATGAAGGTATGTTTAAAATTAAAGAATAAAGTAGGCAAATTTTGTGAATTTTTATTTATAAGTTGCCTTAATTATGGGAATTGCGGGCGCATGTCGTTGTGATGAACTAATTCATTTAAAAACTGGTGACATTGAAGATGTTAAGTCTGCTTTACTGATAAAAGTTCCTCATACTAAGACCGGTAAGGGTCGGTCATTTACCATTCTTGGAGAAAAATATTTGAGTATTTACAGAAAAGACGCTGCTCTTCGGTCAAAAGGTTTTAAAGAAAGTCGTTTTTTTATAAAGTATCAAAATGGAAGATGTCAACGGTCAATAGCCGGTATTCATAAAATTAGTAGTGTTGCAAAAGAAGTGGCAAAATATTTAAATTTACCAAATGCAAATGAATATCTTGGACACTGCTTACGTCGAACTTCTGCCACTTTTCTTGTAGATTCTGCTGGTGATGTCATTTGTCTTAAAAAACATGGGGGTTGGAGGTCGAACACTGTTGCAGAGGGGTATATAGAGGAACATATAGAAAATAAAAAAAGTATAGCAAGAAAAATATTTCAACTCGATGAACCTAGTACTAGCACCAATGGGCCCAGTGCGTGTAATAATATCAATCTCTTGAATCTCGATAATACAGCTGCTTGCAATAATGTAGAAAATCAAGGAAAAATTAATCAAGAAATGTGTTCCCACGGTACCACTAAGAGTGTAACAGTTTCAGATATTGCTACCACCACCGTTAAAAATGTTAACAGTGTCGATTCTTCTGGTTTGTTTAATTTTTTATTCAACTTGCTCAAACTGCACTTTCAATATTACTGTCAATAAATAATAATAATTAAATGAATTTATATATCTAGCCTAATCAATAAGTTTTGTATTTCATTTCATTGTTTAATAATTTTGGATTGTAAGGATTTCATATTTTAATTTAAATAAACTGAATTAATATGAAAATGCTTAATTTTTACCTAAATATACTTTTAATACTAGGATTAAAAATACTATTAATCCTAGGATTAAAAGTGTTGACATTTTTATATTAGTAACAAAAACTTCAATTTTACAATTAAAAATGATGACTTTTGTGACGTTTGAGGAAAAATATTTTTTTGTAACGCCATATCCTAAAATGACATTTATTGGATAGTTTCAATGAATCAAAACAATGTCATTATTGACAAGTGAAAAATAAAGAAAAAAGTGTGAAATAAAGAAATTTTATTTCACTGTGTAAATATAACTTAATAGTCAACAGACAACAAATTAAACTTCTTAACCATAATTTAACGAAAATTTATATGAATAGTACTGTTACTAACATTATTTATATTTATTCCTGGAATTATAGGTTCAGATGTGCCAAAAATATTTTATTCATTTATATTAATATGGTGGTTGGTCTAATTTTCACCAACGACTATATCGGTCATTTCTGTAGTATTGTTTGGAAATATCTGTTCTGAAATGTTTGTTCTGGATACTATCTTCTATATATCCCTTAGCAACTGTTGAGGATTTTCATCCCTCATGACGTTTTAAGGTAAGAATATCAGCTCCAGAACCAGCTAATAGTGATGCCGAAGACCTACTAAAGCTGTGACCCGTATATTGCTCAGGATTAGATAAGTTAACGTATTTAGCTATAATACTTGGTATATTTGAAAATGTATTAATACCAACGCGTTGGACCGTACATTTTTCTCCTCGATATTGAAGAAAAACCCCTTTGTGATTCACATGAGTAGAGCGAATAGCTGCATATTTATCATAGTGGATTTATTCCATTAACTGTCTCACCAATTACCGTAAAAGTCCTTTCAATGTGGGTCTTCCAATCAGGATCTTTAACAACCAGCATGCAGTCTTTTCTCACAATGTCATCAATGGTCATATTGTAGAGCCTCTCGCGACAAGCGCCAGCCAAGCCCTTTATTAATACAACTTTCAACATTAAAAAACTTTTCATCTGGTGCTTGTAGTAAAAAACGTTCGACATCTGCTTTGTCAAAAACTGTAGATTTCTTAGCCCTATACCCAGTGGATTGTTTCAACAAATTTTTTACTTTTTGATAATTAGATACATCTACATTATTCTTTACATTCAAAACTGCTTTAAGCATCGAAAACTTGGACCAGAGACTTGAACATTTTAAAATTTTTGCTTTTTCAGATAGATAAGTCAAAAGAACAGACTCAGTTACAGTTTTCTCCTTACACCAGTGCATAAATCAATCATATTCTTTTCGTGCAATTTTCTAGATTTCGTTGGTAATAAATCTAAAGTTACAGCAATTGGTTGCTCCCTGATTTCCGGAGGAGTACCAGGAATAAAATCTTCCTCCCTATCACTCATTTTGTTCCAAATAATAATTATTGTAAAGTAGAATGTGTCAAATGCGACATTTAAATCGTTCACTATTTAGTTGTTTTATTATTGGTTTCTATGGAAAGAGCAATAGAATTTAGTCATTACGACAAGGTACCTTTGTCAATTTGCTGTATTTTTACAAAATTATACTGTTTTCTAATTTCGAATGGTGATACAAAAAATTTTGTATACAACTCGAGACTAAAATGTGTTTTTTTTTTAGTCGTGTGGTTTATAGCACTCGCCTTCGGCTCGTAGTATAAACGCCCCACTTGTAAAAAAACCACCATTTTAGCCACTTGTCATATAAAATACTATTATAAAATGTCACTGTAAACTAATATCTTTCAGTGGCTGACCTTGTAGTGTAAGGTTTTAAAAATGTCAGTGGAAGCATTAAGGTGAAATAATATTGGCACTTGTAGTTTACACCAATATTTTTTTCGCTGCATTGCACAATTATTTGCTGTTTATTATTTCTTATAAGCGAATTTTTTAATGACTTGTTAAATATTGCATGGGAGGAAATATTGTACTTAAGAAATATAGATGATAAAGTTGAGTTTTTAACACGTAATATTATCGACCTGTTCGACATTCACGCCCCTATTAAAATTGCTCGTGTTAACAAACCCCATGCCCCCTGGCTGACAGACATATTAAAGTTAATTTTTAAAGAACGCGACAGAGCCTTAACTAAATACAATCTGCAAAAAAGCGATGAAAACTGGAATCACTATAAACACCTGCGTAATTATGCTCTCGCATCAGTAAGGAGAGAAAAGTTAGCATATTTAGATTTTCTTCAAAATCAGAAAAACCAAAAAGAACTCTGGAAAGGTTTAAAAGTCATGAATATACGCTTTAAAAATTGCATTACATTACCAAATAACTTACAAAACCCGTCAGAGATCAATGATTTTTTTCATTTCTGTATTTACTAGAAATAGCTCAACAGACGCGGCAGACTTTTATAAAAATACCAAGTTTCGTGACAATCTGCTGTTTGAATTTAAACTTACCGACTTAAAAGAAATAAATAAAATCATTTCATCTTTAAAATCAAATGCGTGCGGTGAGGATCAAATATCTTTGGAAATGATTAAATTGTGTCTTCCAGTTGTTGCTTCGTTTTTAGTACATATTTTTAACATATGCCTAGAAACTGGTTATTTTCCAGAAAAGTGGAAAATTTCTCTTATTCGGCCGCTGCCAAAGATAAATGGCCCTAAAACGCTTTCTGATTTACGTCCCATTAGTCTCCTACCGGTTTTATCAAAAATATTAGAAAAAAATTGTACAAAATCAAATTAAAACATACCTGTCTGCTAACGTATTACTTCCTGTACATCAATCTGGTTTTCGTGCAGGACATAGTACAACTACAGCATTATTAAACTTACTTGATAATATACTACAAGCCCGTGATAACAAACTTGCTATAGCTTTGATTTCGCTAGATTTTTCCAAAGCTTTCGACACCATTGATCATAATTTATTATGTATTAAATTAGCTTATTATGGTTTTGACGCAAAATCAGTACGCTTTTTTGAATCATATTTATATAATCGTTACCAACAAGTATCTGTTGCCCAGCAAACATCCACTGCGCAATTAGCTATTTCGGGTGTTCCGCAGGGTTCCATCCTTGGTCCGCTGTTATTTTTATTATACACTGCGGATATTTTGAGTTTTATTCAACATTCACATATTCAATCATATGCAGATGATACACTGGTATTACACTCCTTCCAACCATCTGAAACTCAATTGGCATCACTTAAAATTAATCAAGATCTTAATTCAATCTGTACTTATGCAACCAAACATAATTTAAAATTAAATCCTAATAAAAGTGTAGTCATGTTATTTTGTTCCGATAATAAACGGATAGATATAAAAAATGAATTAAAACTAAAAATAGACAATACTTTGCTGATATTTTCCCAGAATTCAAAAATGCTAGGCGTAATATTTGATGAAAAACTACGATTTTATTCTCACATTTCCAAATTAACTCAAAAAGTCTATATTAAAATGAAAGTCTTATATGCAAACAGATATATATTGAATTACAAAGTTAGAAAAAAACTGTGTGAATCCTTAATCATACCCGTGTTTGATTATTGCGACATTGTATACTTTCCCTGCTTAGATGTGCTTACTCAAAACCGTATACAAAGGGTACAAAATCTCTGTTGTCGATTTATATACAATCTGCGAAAATTTGACCATGTAGCTCATAAAATTACAGAGCTTAAATGGCTAAAAATGACAGATCATGCTAAATATCATTATTTAACATTTATTCATAGACTGCTGTTGACCTCTACTCCAGGTTACCTTAGGGAAAAACTTGTGTCCAGAAGCTCTATTCACAATGTTAACATCAGATTTAAATACATGTTCACAATGCCCCAACATAACACAGCCATTTTTCAAAGATCATTTTCATACAATGCAGTAAAATTGTACAATGGTATATCAGAAAATTTTAAATCAATGTCACTGCAGCAATTTAAAACCTCTATAAAAAATCAATTATTAAATGGATGAATAAATAAATAAAAGTAACCTTAGTTTTATGTGAAAAATTTCTTTAGTTTTAAATTTTTATTTTGTTTATACATGTAATATAATAGATATAGGTTTATTTTCTGAACACACTGCACTACAGATGTTATAAGTTTAGGAAATAACGTGAAATGATTTATAGTTTTAAGATTAGTTTAAGTCTATTAAATAATGCCTCTGGTTTTTACATTGGCATCCTTAAAATGCGCGGTTAAGTGTAAGAGTAGCCTTGGCTAAACTTCGCCGAGCATTCCCCAACATCTAACATTATCATTGTAAATACAATTTTTTTTTTATTGTATTTCTTCACTATTAATAAAGACGTTTTATTATTATTATTATTATTATTAAGTTGTTCCATATGTTCTACTGTTAAAATCCGCCGCGTAACTGCAAAAGTCCATTTATAAGTTGAAAACGAATGTTTTATCTCGACAGATGTTATTGGCTCATATTTAAAATACATTCGTAAAGAGGTATTTTAAAAAATATAGTTTTTGACCATACCTCGTACATTTAAAATTTAATGGTTACTTTCTTTACATAATGGGATTTCTCGCAAAACGTTCTATTAGATTTTTTTATTCTCATGCTCATTACTGAAGGCGGCAAATCGAAAGAGCCGTGGGATGCCAGGTACATTAACAGTCCCAGCCAAACTTCTTTCAGCACCTTGTACATATAAACTGTATCTACACAATAATTATTACTGCTTTTAAATAACAATTGTAAAGAAAAAATTAGTCGTCGATTTGAGAGAACCTATATAATATTATCTGATTACGGAACATAGTAAATGCCATTTATAAAATCACATAAAGAGTTTAATAAAATTTTACGATGCCGCCTGAAACAAAACAGGTGATTTTAAACACATTTCATTAGTCAATTACTGCATAATATGTATTAGTACCCACTATAGGTACTTGATTCCTCGTATTTTAGCAAATTTATTGGAGCTGTAAGCTTATGATGGGAGTTATAATCAGCCATGATCCCATTATTATACAGCCGCATCACAAACCGCACTGCGCTCAATGATAGTTGCTCTATGCCTGGGTGCTTTCAATGTTTTCATAAAGGGTCAAATTTGAAACAAATTTACTGTTATTATATGTTCCTGCATTAATAGACAAAAACGCTGTAGAGAATTTATTTAAATTAAACAATAAAATAATACCATAATAATTGTAATAAGCTATAGCAGAAAATGTTAAGGTTAGCCATAAAAAATGAACGTTATGGAATTTATACTATATAATCGGTTACAAAAATATTATATCGGGAGAATTGAAATTATTTAATTTTTAACTTTTTATCTTTTAACCGATTTTAGTGATTCTATTTTTCAATTTACTTGCAATTATTGCTCAAACTTTTTCTGGAAAATTATTCATAAAATACTTATATGTCCCTTATAAACTAATTATTAATTTGTTTGGTATGAATGCTCACCATGATGCTATCATTTCTTAGGATATTAAAAGGTAATTTTATTTATTTTGGTGGTATATGCATCCATTGTATACCAAGTAAAATTTTAATTACATTTTTCTTATACAAGGTGTCCGGAAAAAGAGGCCAATCCAGTAACCATGAATTCTTTGAGCAAAAATAATATGACTTTCACAATGCCATTTTTCATTCTAGACCCCCATATTCGATATACAGGGTGTCAAAGTTTGAAGTTTAAAAATATTTGTTTTTAAGTAACTTGAGTATTTCGTAAGATACCTATTTATTTAAAATTTGATACAGTACTTCAACTTAAAGGGTCAAATCTTCTGAAGAAAAAAAAAACAAAAATTAATTGGCCAATATTCAAAATAGAGAGATTCCAGTATCCACTGACTCCTCAATTTTTTAGTACCTGCACCAATATCTCCCAAACTATCTTTTTGAAGTTAACCATTCATATTGGATTATTTTATGTATCTTAACAAATTTCGAAAAAAATGCTTCGTTTTAGAGATAAGAAGAAAATTATTGGTGCCTACGCGGCTTCCGGTAATATTATAATTTTCAAATATTTCTAAATCCAGTCAGCCGCTTTCGTAAACAAATGGTAATATCCTTGACATCATAGTATTGTTTGTTTACTGTCATAGTAAATCCTTATTTTGTACAAGTTAAAAGTTTTTCATAAGCTAGAAGTGTTCTTGTAAGTAAGAAAAACCAACGTGGTGTAGACAATTGCACCCTTTTCTGAAATGACGGATATGATATTAATCATGGGTAAAATTTAAATATTTTTATAAATTGTAAATATTTATTTCTATCTCTCGATTAGGAAAATTTGACTCCAATGCTAGTTTAGCTGCTAGGCGCTATGCCGAAAAATTTCCCAATTGATTTCGTCACAAAAGAAAACATTTTTCAAAAATGGTTAACCGTCTAAAGGAGACTGGAAATTTAAGGGAAAAACGGAGCGGCCGAATCCATGCAATTCAACCTGAACAGGAAGAAGAAATTTTAAAAATTATTGAGGAAACACCGAAAATTAGTATCGGGGTATTGGCTAAACAGGTCGAAAACATAGGGAAAACTCAGATACACACTATTTTACGGAGTCAGCAGCTGTACGTACTCCATCTCCAAAAATTACAGGCTCTTTTGCCTTAAGACTTCGAGGCAAGACTTGTATTATGTAGATGGTTATGTGAAATAATAATAGAGATCTACATTTTATTAGAAACATTTTGTTTACTGATGAAGCTACATTTACGAGAAACGGGACGACAAATATTCATAACTCACACATATGGGCTGAAGAAATTCCTAAAGCCATAGTGGAGACGCATCAACAAGTAAACTTTAAAGCCAATGTGTGGGCAGATGTCGTAGATAACTTTCTTTTGCGTCCTGTATTTTTACCAGGAAACTTGACATTTTTTGCAATTTCTTAAAAACACACTGCCCGATTTACTTAATGAATTGCCTTTACATGTAACACAAAATATTTGGGTTCAACTAGACATTGCTCCTCCTTGTTTTGCTATAAATGTTAGAAACTATTTGAATCAAATCTTTCCTGATCGCTGGATTGATCGGGGTCCAGATGCTCCTGTTCAGAGGCCACCCCGTCCCCAAATCTTAGTCTCTTGGACGATTCAGTCTGGGATTTATGAAAGATTTTGTGTATATGGTTCTGATTTGAGCGACAATCATTTAAGAGAAAGTATCCTTCAAGTTGGAGGACAGTTCAGGTTGAGCCAAATATTTCTCAAAGTCTAAGATTTTCTTTAATAAAGAGAGATCGTATGTGTTTACAAAAACATGAAGGTCATAATTTCTTTAGACTGGCTACTTTTTTTTATTTCTACTGTTTTTTTTTGGTACTAACGTATTACGAATGATTTTAAAAAGATAAGGTTTATTAAATTTGTTATCTTGTTATAATGCTTCCAATTTATAAATAATTGTAGATTGTTGAATCCATTGCGCCTACCAATTTTTTGTCTGGGCGCCACTGAATTTAGAAATAGTTATTTTTGGCTTGTCCGTTATTATTGATATTTTTATTACAAAATTTGAAAAAATTGTTTAGTTTTAATATTTGAAAATTATGAGATTACCGTAAGCAGCGTAGGCACAAATTTTTTTCAACTTATTTCTAAAACAAAGCATTTTCTCGAAATTTGTTAAGAGACATAAAATAATTCAAAATGGATGGTTACCTTAAAAAAGATAATTTGGTATCCAATGGCTCAGGTACTAAAAAACTGGGGGGTCTGTGGATACTGGAACCCCTCCATTTTGAATATTTGACAATTAATTTTTATTTTTTTTTCCTCAAAATATGTAACCCTTAAAGTTGAAGCACTGTACCAAATTTTAAATAAATACCTTACGAAGTACGCGAGTTATTTAAAAAATATATATTTTTAAACTTCAAACTTCGACACCCTGTATGGCTTCAAAAATGAAAAATGGCATTGTGAAAATCCTATTATTTTTGTTCAAGGGATCCATAGTTGCCGGATTGGTCTCTTTTTTCGGGCACCCTGTATATGATGACTGATGATCACAAGAAAACACGTCTTTGTGTTTGTGAAACATCAGAGAGTTTGTATATTTCTAATTATAATAGAACTTTAATTGTTGTAGTATTGCAGTTTTTGAAATCGTCGTATTTACTGCCTATGCAATCAATTATACTCTATCCTAATAAGGTTCTCAATGGCTCAGTCAGTTAGTTAAGAGTTCCGTCTGCGACCGTGAAAAACATGAATTTGTATCCGGATAACTGTGACGTTATTAGACAAGATATGAATATGAAATTTGGAGGACATATAGATGAAAGTTCAATCTGAGTCACTGCATGGGATTTTTTGAAAAAAAAATTGGATTTATTTCTACCATTTTTCAGAATTTCAAAATATGAAAATTGAAAAACTAAAAACACAGCGACATAGAATATAATCACATACACCACCAACAAATTTTTTTTTTTAAATTATTTCAACTCTAAATATTTGCCTGACTCTTTTTCTGATTTTGGTATACAAGAAGCAGGCGCCCTCTACAGTATAGTCGCGCGGTCAACTCTACGTGTATTCAATGTGATTTATGGCTCCCTTTAGTACCGAGTATTCTAGTAAGAACATTAACAGTACAATATTCATATGCCAAGTGAATTAATTGATGCCATTCACCATTTCTAAAATATATAGCTGTAACATATTCGCTTCATAAATAAAGAAAGCACTATTGAAAGAATCATTAAATTTTATAATTATTATATATTTCCTTTATTTTTTTTATTTAATTTTATTTTCATTTTATTTGTAATTTTACTATTCTCTACAGAAATTGTTATTGGAGAAACTAAATGATAGTAGTCTCGCTTGAATTATTATAAAATGTGACCATTCTTTTTAAGTTGTTATCTGCCTTATTTTTGAGGCAAATATATTACAGTTACATATTTTTGGAATCGCCTCAATAGCTCTATCAATTTTCCAAAAAATATATAGGGTGTGTCTTTTACAAAAACATGTTTGATTAACCTGTGCATTTTTAGTTAAAATATATATTTGAGCTCACACTTACCAAATTTCATCATAATATGGCGTAATAGAGCTGTAAAATATTTTTAGAATTAACAGTAAAAGTGGGAGGTGCATATTTCATGCGCCTTAACCTGTACCTTTGTAATTATATTGTTCTCAGTGACAGAAAAATACAGTCATTTGTTAAAAATTAACATTGAACTAGTATTTTAGATGTTTTATTATACAGGGTGGGGCAATAGTGCATCCTACTTCGATATCTCGGATGCACTATTGCCCCAATCTATATTTTTATTAAAAAAAAAAACTAAAAATAATTGTCCTTTGTCTATTTAGGGCACATGATTCCAAAATCTACAGTCATTAACCCTGCGGGATGTGAGGAGTGTCTGTAGGTAATTCAGTGGTATACCTCATGTGTGGTATCGGAGGCCACGGGAGAAGATTCCAGATTGCGTTTGGGCAAATAAAAAAAGTAAAGTTTATTCTTATCCTAAGCACAAATTTATTATAAAATTCTGTAAATAAAAGTAGACACACCTCATTGACATTTGAATAACTTACGTTGATTAGTTTTGAGGATTTGCTAAGTTAAAAATGTCCCACTTTTTAAGAACGTTTTGACCATACCAGTTTTTAATTCGTTATGTCTCGGAAAATGAGCATCCTACCTAAATAAAATGTTAATTATTGATGAAATACAGCTTTTTTTATACACTGGCTTTTTTCATAATTTTTCATTTTAAAATTTAGCAGTTGTCAAAAACGTGACCATGCTCATTCAGTTATTTTTCAAGATATTTAAATGTTGGTAAAATTATTTATTACAAAATATGTAAACATTTTCAGGAAAAAGATTTCGAAAATATCAAATATTAATTGAGTTACCAGGCTCTACAGATAACATAAATATTGCTTTTGAAAAGCTGTAATTTATTAACCGTTCATATTTTTTAAAACGCATGTTCTCACTTTTGATTAATTCACAAAGTAGTATGTATACACAACACATAATAAATAATAATTCTATCACGATATTAGCGAATTCACAATAAATCACCATAAACTCGAATCAAACCCTGAATAAAACTCAGAGCTAATAGCAAGTGACATTGATCAAAATAGCCGAGACGCCAGCTAGGTGGTAAAGTCCACCTCCCGGTACAGTGTCTTTATCATAATTTACCGACACCGTGATTATGTGCTTTGAAGACGGAACTCTTAAGAATTGGACTACAAATCCAGAGGTCCGCTGTTCGAGACATAAGTCAAGGTAGGTTTTTCCATAATACTAGTCGCCATAAAACTAAACCGATAGATGGCGTAATCCGACTAACAGAAGCTCCTATATTCCCTATAATACATAATACACTACTGTGTCACGTAGGTGATGTAACATCGATATTTTCTTACATCATTTAAGAGAAGTTTAAGCAATGTATTTAAAATGTATCAAACAAACATACTAAGGAAGTTAGTTGATAATTATTATTATTACATCATCATTATATTCTAAGAAGTAACAAGTTTTAAATAGAAACGTTCCTCTTGTTTCATCACAAGGAATTTGTTAAATTTCAGGACATACAACGATACACAGAGGTTACTGAAATGTTAATAATACTTTAAGGACAACTTCACATTATAAAAATATCAAGAATCTTTCAAATCTGTGATGTTTTTTTGTCTAGTGGGGTCGCTTGTTGAAATTGTTGCTACTGCACGGTCGTGCCATGATTATTAAAAATCATTCGCATTCTAATTCTACACATTTGTAATTTTATTCCCTTAATTTACTTTAAGGGATAGGACATTCTGTAATTATTATTATATCATTTCATTAAAATATGTAAACCTCTACTTACCTGGCATTATTTTGTTTTGTTATTTAATTCTGGTCTTTAAGTTTTTGTGGGATTATAGGTTCGAATGGAAAAATCAACAACACTTATTGAATTTAACGCCAACGTTTCGAAAAATTCATTTTTTCATTTTCAAGGCTCAATGCAATTTATAAAACACAATTATTATTTTCTTGTATACTACCAAAGTTGTACTTAAACTACTTACATTCATAATGTTGTTTGTGTCTAAAGAACAGGAGTTTGTTACGAAACACCTCATAATTATTATAAAAGAGAGGTAATTATATTTTCATTCAAACTATAGTTTTATGCAAAAAAAATTAATATTATTAAAAATTTAACATACAGGGCAATTAATTTATCTAATGAAATTTTCTATATATTCTACATTTTTTTTTAGTTTTATTCCCCTGATTTATTTTAAGGAGTAGAAGAATGGGACTTTTATAAATCTTTACTATTTTATTTAATCAAAACTTGTACAACTCGAATTATCTTGGATTATTTTGTTTTGTTGTTTAATAAAATAATAGTGGATTCGTTATTACTCTCTTATTCCAAAAATTGGGTTTTATAAAAATTTTGCAAACTTTGGTTGGATTATCAAACAGAGAATTAATATTGTGAAATGCATTGATCGATTTATCAATAGTTAACTTTCAGGTGCAAGTATAAAGATGACCAATCAATGTTATAAAGTGTTGAGTAGTGTATATCTAAAGCACACTTAAAGAATGCATTAAATATAATCATTGATGTCATTGTGATTTGCTGTATTTTAAAACAGTACTCAAAATCATTTTATTTGAATATAATATCTGCAACTCTAGCTACAATTTGAATAATTTACAATTGGTTTTATTGTAGTTATGTCCTTTTAGTTCGCAGAAATTCATTAACCCTTGCAGACCTCGACTCATTAAGATGAATAAGAAAGATGAGAAATAAATGAGTTGGACAATGGCCAGAGTACTTACGGTTCACTTCGTGGAAAATCTATAAAGATGTATCTCTGCGACTGTCATTACATAGTGCCTGCCATATAAATCAGTATATAAAACTCATCCTTTTCCTTCCATTTCATCGAGTGAAATATCTATTTTGCATATCGCCCATATCCATAAGCGATATATTTTTTGTCAACATTCTTCAAGTCCAGTGAAATTAAAAAATATCTACTATAAAAATACTTCAGTTAAATTAGAAATTTATCAACACGGCTCTGGGACTGTGTCTGAAAGAAATTTTCCAGATGGATTTTTTATTTGACGCTTTGTAGAGGAAAACAAATACATTTTCTGAATTAACCAAAGGGCTAAATACGTTGGATAAAAGTACTCACTAATACATTTTATAATTTACGTCGATGGAACAAAAAAGTTGTGTTGGATTCAATAAATACATTTTCTGCCGTATAAAATCTTTTATGTTCTAATTGGAATGTAAGTAAACATTATTCTAAATTTCTATAAAAACTTTAGGTGCCGAAATTGCATGTACTATATTTTGTATAGTTGATACCTAGTGAAATACTATGAAAAGAAAACTGTAAGTATAACATATATTCCATTCTTTCCACATAGAAAGAAAAAACGTTTTATAAAAATAAATCGGATAGCCCTCATATTGAGAAACGTCAAACAACAGTGAAATGGACACTAAATTAATGAATAAGGATTATTTACGAAATGCAGCATCTCGAGTGAAGTATGAGGTAGGTCCAGATCTGAACAAGTTAGGGTCACAACTAATCGCCCAGAAATTTATTTGATATACATAGATATCTATAAGGAACCAAAACCAGCCCAAATCAAATTCTAAAAGAAATTTAGCTAAAAATCAAAAGCACTTAAATGAAAGGCGTTTAAATCAGAATTCACAAGACGGAGAAATGATTTCAGATACAGATTAAATTAAAAGGAAGTCAGAAGCTTTTCTAAAAAAATAAAAGCGATTTAAAATCAAAATTTAAATTAATATCATATCGGTGAATTAAAGGATTAGTAAACATCATGTTCAAGAAAATTGTTTGTTTTTAAGTTTTTTAACATTGTAAAATCATATTCCACAATTTGATCATATGCATTAATAACACGATAGAAATCGTGCTTTCTTAAGGCGCGTTATATTTAAAATTAATAAATGCCATAAACATAAATATTATGTATGTGTATAACACAACCTGTGCTTTCTTTGTTAATACAAAATTTCTTTATTTTAGATGCGTGACCACAGTTATAAATAATGATATATTACGTGTGTTTCAAAATAGAACGATATAACAAATCAGTTGTTTAAAAATCAGGAAAATTGTGTAACAGGCAAGATATTGTCGACCGAGTAAATAAAGAAAATTGTTGACTACAGAACAACTATAGAAAAAGAAAAAATATATCTGATTACCTAAAACTATACGCAATAAAATAGCAAACAGTATGTGCCACATGTTCATTTCTTCCCTTCAAAAAAAAAAAAATTTTTTTTAAAAAAAAAAAAAATTATGAATGTGTTTTAATATTTTTTTAAAATTTTTATATTTTTATAAATTAAATAATTTATTTTTTTTTTTTTTTTTATTTTTTTTTTTTGGGGACTTTTGTTTTTTCTTTCTGTGTGGGTTTTTTTTGGTGGGGGGGCGGCGGGGGTTTTTTTTTTTTTTTTTGGGGGGGGGGGGGGGGGGGGGGGGGGGGGGGGGGGGGGGGGGGTTTTTTTTTTTTTTTTTTTTTTTTTTTTTTTTTTTCCCCCCCCCCCTTTTTTTTTTTTGTTTGGTGGGTTAATAGGTTTTAAAGCATATTTAATGAATTATGCTTATTCATTTTCAATAAATTGTGAAGGTTTATGTATTATTTATACATATAATTTAGCTCAATTTGCAACGATTTGGTGTCACAGCCCCCTTTCATGCAGGAGGCTCTGTCCATGACACTACAAAAATATTATTATTAAGTAATATATCCAGAGGGTTTTTTTAAAGTGAATTTAAGTATCATTTGTGAATATGATAAATTATAGAAAGCTTACACAAAATAAAGTATTAGTAACTATAGCAAAATATTTTGTTGCTAAAAAAATAATATTTACAGTCAAGAAGGTATTTGGGAAAATCCTACCATGTGGCCAGATAACTATTCGTAATATGGTGTTCAAGTATCTACGTTGATGACAACTTTTTTATCTGGTCTACATGATAGGGATTTCCTAAATAGCTTCTAATATTACCTAAATCACATACACCCTAACATCCAGTTCACCATGGAAGGTCTTTTTTATTTGAAAATCGATAAGTAGTGATAAGAATAAGAGACAAGTGACGTTTTCATTTTCTTTTTTTCATTTAAACTGAGAAATAAAAAAAGTCAAACTTTCGTGACACCATTAAGCGCAAATTGAACTAGAACGCCAATTATTGTTATTTTTAGGGCATTTCATAATCTGCAATTGTATGGTATTGTACTATATTTGATATTTGACTCTAACGTAATTTTTCGTTTGTTTATTATTGTAAAAATAAAGCAGATAAATTATCTTATCTACCGTTCACATAATTTTTTTCCATATTTGTGTGGTTTTAAAATGTTTTGAAACAAATACGCAAACAAAAATGCTAAAACAGGAATCACAACAGAAGTATAGAAGTACCATCTTGCCAGTGCTCCAATGATTGCTTGGATATTTCCCTAGTTTGCGTTTAGTGACGTAATTATGAAAATTTTTTATTTTAAATTGAAATAACTATTTGATAGTGCTATGTAATATAATTTTTCGGCACCAAAAAAATACAAAAAAATACATTTAAAAATATACGTTATTTTCAATTTCAGATCAATGAAAATACCCCATTATAAACATTGGAATAAACACTTTTACTAAACGGCTACGATAGAACACATTTAACACGATCATACACAAAGCGCAATATCTTGGTTGTTTGTAAAGTTATGAAAAAAATAACTTTTACATTCCCAAGGCACTTTTTTCTGTTTAATACAGTGGCGTCGAGAAAATTTTAAAAAAGTGCAATTTCGAGTTATGGCATAAAATTGTATTTTTTTAAATGGGAGTTGGCTATGGTTTAGTTAAAAAAGGAATTTTTTTCTTTTTGAAACTATATATCATATGTGGGGTCGCTTTTGATGTGTAAGTATTTACTAGCGAAAATAATCTTTTAGTGGATTATCTTTTGCTTTTTTTTTATTTATTCCAAGTAGGCGTATGTCATCTACGATAGTGTTTATCTATTTATCAGTAAACTGCATATTAATAATTTTGGTTTCGTCATAATTACACCCCATTTAATCATAAAAGTGAAGATGTCTTACGAAAATTACGAGAAATATGGTATGCTAGAATGCTTTATTCAAAATACCTAATAACAATTGTGATATTGCATCCAAAATATATTTCAATCGCTATCCAGAAAGAAGACAACCTTTTAATACTATTTATAAGAGGTTAAAAGAAAATCTTATTAATTATGGGTCCTTCAACAAGCCAAGACTAAAAAATTACAACATTGAAGATGCTGAAGAAACTTCTATAACTCTAATTGGAATGGCGGTTGTTAATCCTTCAATTTCAAGTCGTCAAATTGAAGCTGATTCTGGGATTTCAAGACGTCGAGCTTTGGAAATTTTGAAGACGCACAAATTGTGAATTTTACAATAAGGAAACAACATCACCTGCAACAAACTGATCTTTAGCGACGATTGGTGCGTATGGTATCGTCAAAAAAGTCAACAAGATCCATTTTTCTCTAGAAATGTAGTTTGGACAGATGAAGCCTACATTAGCAGTGCAGGAATTTTCAAGGCATTATGAGCATTATTGGTCTAATATGAACTCTCACCGTACCATTGACGTGCAATTTCAGGGACACTTTGGTTTTAGTGTTTGGTGTGCTCTACGTGGCAAACGTGTTTATACATATCACATTATATCAAGAAAGTCTTTATAGCCAACGGTACTACGAAATATTAAACCAGAAAATTATTGAGGAATTGATGACAATCTACCCTTAATTGAGGCACGAAATCAGTTCTTCCAACAAGATGATGCACCACCTCATAATATCAGGACCGTTTCAGAATTATTAAATATGTACCAATTTTGGAAATAACTCGATGGGAAATAATGGACCAGTAAAGTGGCCACCACGATCACCTGACTTAACACCATTGAATTTTTTCTATTGGGGCCACATTAAAGACAAATTATACAAAAAAACCAGTAAAGACATAAATGAACTCAGACCAAATTTTATAGACTGTGTGAATTCCATTTCAAATCTTCATATTTATAATGCAGTTCAGAGTGTTATGAAGAGGTAAACATTTACTTTAATTTGAATTTTTATTTTGTAATTGTAATGTATTATAAAAGTAGATATAAGTTTCTGATTTTTTTATCTTGACCTGTTGAAGGACCCACAATTAAGGAGATTTTCTTTTAACCTCTTAAAAATAGCTCTATTAGGTTGTCTTTCTTCTGAATAGCGGTTGAAATATATTTCGGATGAATTATCACAATTATTGTTATTACTTTGAATAAAGCATTCTAGCATATCATATTTCTCGTAATTTTCGTAAGACATCTTCACTTCTACTATTAAATGGGGTATAATTATGATGGAAATTAAATTATTAATATGCAATTTATTGACAAACTGATAAGTACTGTCATAGATGACACACGCCTACTTGGAATAAATATAAAAAACGTACAAAGTAATCTACTAAAAGATTATTTTCGCTATTAAACACTTACACATCAAAAGTGTCCCCACATATGATATGTAGTATGAAAAAAAAAAATTCTTTTTTAACTAAACCATAGCCAACTATGATTCCCATTTAAAAAAATAAAATTTTATGCCATAACTCGAAATTGCACTTTTTTAATTTTTTCAAAGTGTCTCAAGAATGTAAAAGTTGTTTTTTCATAACCTTACAAAGAGATATTGACATGTGTCTAAAAGTCGAAAAATAACTCTTGTTTATCTAAAAAAAAAAAAAAAAAAAAAAAAATTTTTTTTTTTTTTTTTTGTAAATTTTAAAAGAAAAAAAAGAGACCGGGCTTGATTCTTTTTTTTATCTTTTACAGTTACCGAGTTACCCTATATAAACGTCGAAATTTGCCCACTCTGTACAAATTTGATTTTATAAATAATTTTGCCTAGACTTTTTTTAAATAATTTGTATTATTTATTTATTATTTACATAAAATGATTAATAGAATAAAATTTGCAAACATGCATCCACTTAAAAGCCAAAATTATAATGTGCTACACTTTGCTAGAAAAATAAGTTATATTCATATATTTAAGCATTAAACAAAAATTTTACGGTAGTTGCTTTTGACTTGTTTTTACACCTCAAGTAATTTTTACCTAAAATTTTCTCCCTAATCATTCTAAAGTAATCGGAATTTATTTTTAATTATTATAATCAATTATTCTTGCAAATTTCGATCATAAAGGGCCGAATATTATTACAATCAATCACACAATTATTTTTATAGTAATTTTTTATAAGGAAATTTTTTTAATTTATTTTATTTATTTCTTTTATGATAATTATTAGGAAACAAAATAGATCAACAAAGGCATAATAATTAACAGGTATTTAAAAACCCACTATGGGTCAATTGCACCAATAAATTCAGAAAATACAAAGGATATGGTTTTGGAATATCAAAAGAGCACGCCATTGTGTTTCCACAAACTGATTAATTATATCCCTAGCTAGGTGGTTATTGATGAAGGGATTTTCTAGGTCATACTGATTTGTGTCTGTTGTTGACAGATAACATAGTACGGTTTCGGACCTACGATGGCTCGTTGGTATACACGCAACGTATTACCATCCAGATTGTGTATTTTATTACACTTTTAGGCCATTTAATCTTATCAGATAACTACTATTTTTCGCTTCCTACAAAGGGCTGATTTTACGTGAAAATTTCTGGTAATTCCATTCTTAATTTGGGGTCTAACAAATTGCTATTATTATAATTAAAATTCTTCACCTCTGTTACCATCATAATTCATATACAGGGTGGCCCATTAATAATGGGTTATAGTTCAAGGGTAAGTTTTTTGGCGAAAATATGAGGATTAATCAAATATACTTTAGTAAAATGTTGCTGTGGAAAATGGTACTGGGTGTCAAAATTGAAATTATTTTTTTCGTTTTTTTGCAATAACTCAACAACCTCTTGACCGATCTTCACCAAATTTGGTAAAGGAATGTTTTCAATCTAAGAAACAATAATTTATGTATTACATCATGTCAGACCATAGAGGGCGCCGCAGGAGCTGTATCTGATGATGAATTTTTTTCATTTCCTTTTGAAAAAATGTTGTGGCACTTCTGACTAGAAAATCTGATGTGGGCGTCATTTACAAGTAAACAAGGTACACTTCGTAGAACTTGATAACTCCAGCCGTTTTCGAGTAAACTGCCATTAAAGATTTCAATAATTTTTTGAAAGACAAATTTAATGAAGCAAATTGTATTTATTGAAAAAAAGTACAAAACGTAAGTAAAAACAAAAGCGTAACAACAGCGTAAACTCTCTCTCTCGCTTTCTTATCAACTAATTGCTGCAACTTCGAGTAAATGTTCGATGCGGTTTTCACCCACTTCTATGCCTTTTCTAATTCTTTTGATAAAAGATTTTCATACATTGAAAAATACATAATGCTGTCCTCTAATAAAATTGGCTGCATTTTGTATTTGGTCCCTCAGTTCTTCACTTGAATTGATAGTATTTGCATAGACTAAGGACTTCATATGTCCCCATACATAAAAATCCAAAGGATTATAATCAGAACTCCTTGGTGGCCACGCAGGTTCACTTCCTAGACCGAACCATCTGTGAGGGAAAGTCACATCAAGATGATTTCTGACTGCAATGGAGAAATGAGGGGGAGCTCCATCTTGCATAAACCACATTCTGCCCCTTATATCTAGCATGAAATCATATATATCAGCAAGAGTATTTCAAAGAAAAAGCAGATAAGACACTGCCTATTTAAATTTAGAGAAAGGACAAATGGTCCCAATAACTGATCGTCGATAATAGCACACCAAACGTTAATCTTAAATGCATGCTGAAAATGCCTGTCTTAACGGCACGAGAATTTCCCAGTAATATCTATTTTTTTCATTTAAAAAAACGCCCCGACGAGTAAAAGTTGCTTCATCGGTAAATAAAATGTTCTTAACAAAATTTCGACCTCTGTTGTGTTTATTGAGAAGAAATTGGCAAAATTCTAACTTTCGTGGAAGATCCCTTGGAAGTAAATTTTGTACAGAAGTGAAGTGATATGGGTAGAAGCGCTCTTTGCGTAATACCCTTAGATTGTTTACTCACTCCTGTTGCCGCTGATAAACAACTTGAGCTGACTTGAGGATCTCCATCCACATGAACTAAAATTTCTAGTTCTTGATCTGGAGTAATTCGTTCGGTCATCTTACATCATTTTTATGGCAAAATGAACCCGTTTCTCTCAAACGACAAAACAGATGTTGGAAAATCTTATGATTTGGCTGCTCTTTATTTGGATATTGCACTGAGTATTTCCTAGCTGCAGTACGCCCGCTAAAATTATTTTGTGCGTAAACAAATTTCATATCCCTCATTTCTTCATTTGAAAAATTATTATGTCGAGGTATTTTAAATAAAGAAGTTAAAGAACTTGATAAATTAACACGAAGAACACAAAAACAAAATGAAATGACTAAATGACGTATATGACAGAACTAAGACGTAACCAAAGCACACTTTTCAATAAATACAATTTGTTTTATTAAATTTGAATTTGTCTTTCAAAAAATGATTGAAATCTTGAACGGCAGTTTCCTCGAAAACAGTTGGAAATATCAAGTTCTACCAAGCGTACCTATTTTACATGGAAGTGACACCATCATCAGATTTTCTAGTCAGAAGTACCATAATGTTCCGTCAAAAAAAAAAAGAAAAAAAATCATCATCAGATACAGCTCCTGCGACGCCCTCTATGGTTTAACGTTTAATGTTTAACTTAAGTTATTGTTTCTTAAATTAAAAAAATGTTCCTTTACCAAATTTGGTGAGGATCGGTCAAGAGGTTGTTGAGGTATTGCTAAAGCTGCAAATCGTTTCTGTGCATCATGGTCGTAGAGTCGAGATGTACTGTCACTGTCATTTTACCTTGATTACGAAACTCCTTCTCAGTCCAGTCTATTATTAGCTTTCGAGTTGTGTACACGTTAAGTCACTTGGGCGTATTGCATATTGTTTTTGTGTTTTTATTTTATTTGTTGTACTGTATTGTTGATATTAATTTAATAATAAAGCATTGCAGATGTACGCAGGGGTAGAAAATGGTCATTTGCTGACAAAGTGAATAAATTCATAGGTGAATTCCCTCGATAAACAACCATTTCGAGAGTTCTGGAATAAATACAATGCCCAGGTGAAGTTACCAAGTCGCACAACGTTATGTAACTATCTACCAACTGTACACGTAGACATGATAAATAAGATGAAATGTGAATTAAAAAATACACGGCTGTGGTTATCTGTTGATGAGACAACAGATTGTAAAAAAAAATTCTATTTTAAATGTTATAGTACGAGTACTGGACCCTCTTAAACCGACACTTCCACTGTTACTTCCTAGCAAAAGACTAAGTCAGTGTACTAGCGAAACAATTACCAGGGTGGTGCTGGAGACGTTAGAGAACTTTGAACTGTCAAAAAGTCAAGTGTTGATGTTTGTGACTGATGGCGCCATGACAATGCGTTCGGTAGGCCATTCTTTGCAAGAACAAGGTCGTACGTTTATATATATTACGTGTAAAGTGCATGTTTTACATCTTGTGGCAGAAACTATTCGAAAAGGTTTTCCAGAGGTGGATGCATTAATAGCAAGTACAAAAAAAGTGTTTCTTAAATTTCCTAAACGTCTCCGTGCATTTCATAACAAGTGTCCTGGTATTCCTGAACCACCAAACCACCAAACCACCAAAGCCGATTCTTATACGTTAGGGAACATGGTTGCAGGCAGCTTTTAATTATGCTGAATATTTCCAACAAATAAAAGCTGTGATACTACAATTCAATCCAGATGAGGGTGCAGCTATTAAGGAAAGCCAGACAAAATTCGAAGATATTTCCGTTGAAACAGCTTTAAAAAATATTGCGAAGAAATATAAACCATTACATGAAAGCATAAAAAAAATAGAAAACAGTGCGTTGTCGTTAGCGGAGTCACTGCAAATAGTGAACGATGTAATTCTACTGCTACACGGCTATAGGTGAAGCAACAAATGAGCGCGTTAAAGAAAAGTTCACAAGTGTGTTAAATAAAGACACCGGTTTTACCAAATTAAGACAAATATGTGATCATGCAGCTCCAGATCCGTTAAGTGCGTCCAAAGACTATTTTACGTATGCGTGTATTACATCAGTAGCTGTCGAACGGTTGTTTTCAAAATATAAGAATATATTTTCACTAAAGCGAACATTACTCATGGAGACAATCATAGAAACATACCTGATGCTGCAAAATAACTACACATCTTCTCCAGTTTGTGATAAGCAAGCTAGTTCATCAAGCTAGTTAAAGAGGGTAAGTTTTACATACATTGCTATAAATTGTAACAGTTTATTGCTTCGCGTATTAGTTAATTTCGCGTACGCCACTGTCCCACGGAACATTTTTGACAGCCCTAGTTATTGTAAAAAAAAACGAAAAAAATAATTTCAACTTTGACACCCTGTACATTTTTCTACAGCAACATTTTACTTAGCAAATTTCTCATATTCTGGTCCAAAGAACCTACCCTTGAACTATGGCCCATTATTAATGGTCCACCCTGTATTTTGCCTCTCAAATACGACGAAGTATTTCATTACATTTTTGCATACCGCCCTTAAAAAACTTTATATGGAATACCAATAAGACTAGAATATTTCGTCCATCAGTGGTGAATAACAAGTTCTCTATCCAAGACCTAAGCGTGCAAATTCAAATATGTACCATATACCGTGTAGTCAAAAAAACGTTATTTTTTTTTAGTTTATAACATTCTTAATTTTTATGCTTAAGGATTGAATAATAATTAAAACAATAGGTTATGTGAGAATATAAATATATTTTAATTTTTATAAAATTGTAGATCGTATTAATTATATTATTAAACATAAGTTCTTGAAAATCCGTTGAAAACTTCTTTGTCAAAAAAATGATGAAAATCTTAAAAATGTATATTAAAATAAACAATTCTAAATATATTAAAATATCATACACAAAAATCAACATAGGTTTCGAAGATGTGCTTCAGAATATAATTTACCCTTGGTGTAATATAATTTAAAATTATTGTACAGTATAGCCAACATCAACAAATGGTCAACATATACATAAAAAAGTTCATACTTAGATTTTAAAATAATTTGCCACCATTATAAGATATATATCACAACCGACTTATGTAATATTTTTTATTTTAGAGAAAATCAAAATTTGCGCAGAATATGGTGTTGGGCTCAAGGTCCTCATAATTTATAAGTGAGATATTTTTTTACACAGTTATTATATGTTTTCATATCTGTAGTATAAATTATTATACAAATAAAAAATAAAACTGACAGAGTCCATATCCTTAGGGTAGCCTCGCTTTCACGATTCTGAATAATGACATCAAAGGGGCGGATATATCATTCCTTGATGTTTAAATATGTTTTGTATTACGTTAGGTCTGAAAAAATATAAATGGTTAAATATCTCATTTTAGAACATACAGTGTTGCGTAATAGTGAGATCGGACTCTGCTTCTATTGATAACAAAATCTGAATGTATTTTTTGTTATTAAATAATTTAAAAATATTTTGAACTATGGTTGTAATGCATGTCTTGACTTATATTATTTGTTCACTCCTCAAAGTGAGGAAGTTATGTATTCGTAAAAAAATTTTGAAAATTTTTATTGCATTTCTGGACGAATCTAGACAAATTATGACGATACACAAAATTTCAGACAGAAAAAAATTTTCTGTCTATGTGTCTGTCTGTGTGGTTCGTGATAGCAGCTACAGTTTTTGAGAAAAGCTTTCAAATTTGGTACACCCATTCTAGAGGTCAAGGAAGAGATTGAGTTCGCTGATGAGCAAAATCGGTCCCAATGTCTAAAAAAAAATATTAGTGACATTCCACCAATGTGACTTTTTTGAAACGTCAAAATGTGACTTTTTTGAAACGTCAAAAATTACTTCTATTATAAACTCCACCACACGTCGAGTTTTACTACGGTGAGGAAGTTCTGATCCCCAAGTAATAATTGGCACCGGTTTTAAATATTATATAATATTTTACTCCATAATAAAATATCTCATTATACCGGGTGTCAGCGGAATCATTAGATAAGCCATAGTTTCCCGAGTTTTCAAGATGTAAGACTTAAACTTGGCAGGGGTATTATATACCAAAAACGGCCAATTTTTCATTATTTGACACTTTTACATCAGGTCCGGTTTGCTCGAAAATAACCCCAACTTTGAAATTTTAAGTGGAACACGAGTTGCATGAGTACCTAGGCTTGAGAATATTCTCACCCTCGGTCTGTAGCTATGTACTCCGGCTCCTGTTTCCTCGAGAATTTTGGAGCCGTTTGCAAACCAGCAACTGTCTGCCCTCAGGTTTATTATTTATTCCGATTCCATTCATCTTTTTCTGGAGAAAGGATGTTGAAGGTCAGCTCGTAGTTTGTCGTGGTAGGCAGGATGCTGTGATTCTCTATGTCATCCAGCAACTTGTTCCGCTCCATCATACTAGTCTGAGCATATTATTGGCCGTTTGTTGCAGTCTGTAGGTTGCCCACCCAGCCTCTCTCTCCAAATATATATGAAGAGGGGGTAAATCCAGGAGGATTTCCATTGCAGCTGACGGTGTGGTGTTAATTGCTCCGGTTAGGGTCATGCATGCTAATGTCTGCAGTCCAGAGAGTTTGGCTTTGGCCGTCCGTTATGATCCTTTCGGCCACCAAACAATTGATCCGTATGTTATCATTGGTCTGATGACAGTGATATAGATCCAGTAAATTTGTTGGGGTCCCATGCTACAGTATTTGCCAGAAATACGACGACATGTCCATAAGGACAGCTTTGTTTTGTGGATTACCTTTTTCCAGATGGGAGTTCCAATTAAGTGATCTATCTAGAGCGATTCCTAGATATTTCACCTCCGCAAATGAGATAGTTTCATCCATTAAGAAGGGAAGTCTTAAGTTTTCCAGCTTCCTTTTCCGGGTGAATGGTACTATTACTGTTTTTTGAGGGTTTACAGACATCTGTTTCCTCTCACACCAGTTACTCACTGCATACATTGTCTCTTGAAGGATATTTGACATTACTCCTTCAGAGTTTCCTCTGACTAATATGACTAGATCATTTGCATATGCTAGAATCTCAACCTCCCACAGTGTGAGAATAGCCAGTAGGTCGTCCACAAAAGATGACCACAAAAGGGGGTGAAGAACCCCCACCCTCTTGTGGCTCTAAACCTAACTGTTTCTCCCTGTAGAGAGGTTGCTATGGTTCTGTTTGATAGCATAGCACGAATCTAGTCGCCTATAGTAGGCTCAATTTCTCTGACAGCCACTGCTGCATATAAGGAGTCGGGCAGTGCATTATTAAATGCTTCCTCAATGTCGAGAAAGGCTTCCACCGCAATTTCCTAAATTTGAAGGGATCGGGTGATTTTCTCGACTAGTTTGTTGAGTGATAGTTCTGTTGATTTTCCTGTCTGACAGGCGTACTGATGGGTATTGAGGGGTGATGAATCAGGATGTTCCCCCTGATATATACGTCCAGCACCTTCTCCAGGCTTTTCAACAGAAAAGATATCAGGCTAAGTGGTCTAAGCGATTTAAAGAGGAAGCTATGGTAATAACGAAGGTAAGTTGTACATTTAGAATATATTTTCGAAATACTGTCCTTCGTATATTTAATTAAGTTAAAACTAAAACGAATTTTATTATAAATGTGTATTAAAACATACTGATTTATTTATTACACAAGTGAATGACTCGAATAAGCATCGTGAATGTTAAATGGCAATTTAGGGTCAATTATTTCTCATTGTAATATTAATCATTTCATTTATATCATTATTATTTATTTGATCATATCGTATGCCATTCAACCAACAGGTTTTTATAATTTAGCATTTCAATCTCAACTAACAAGGCGATTCGTCTCAGCAACATTTAAATCTATCTGTATACTTTGTTCAAAATCGTACACAATGACTTAACAAATATACATCTTCATATTTATAAATTTCAGGGAGAAAAATAATACAATCCCTCATCAAATCAAAATACAGATTTAACACAATCATGAAGAAGGAACATTTTGGCTTGGCACAATTTTGATAAAAACCCGTTTAAAAATTATTGTGGGCTAATAAGTCACGACCCCAAATTTAATCAATCTTTACATATTGCATATATACATTATATATATATATATATATATATATATATATATATATATATATATATATATATATATATATATATATATATATATATATATATATCTAAAATGATCAAAACTGAAACTGCAACAATAATTATATACAAGGTGTTTAAATATTTGAATGTTAAAAAAAGTTTGAGATATTCAATGGTGGCTGGTTTTATTGAGTCAGGCACCACCCAATAAAATAGTTACGATATGTAATAAAAATAATCAGTTCATTTGATATTAACTTATAACACTATAGTAAAAATGAAGGGAAATTTAGATGCTGGTAAAATGTACTATAGTTCCCACGAAAATGTTTTAATGGTGTTTTAAGAAAATTTTTTCACAAACCTTATAATAATATAACAATAACCAAAATGCATAAATAAATATACTTATTTAAAAACATTTCAAATATCACAAAATAGGAAATATGTTTGTCGGTAGGTTACTTGTTATTTAATTTTGAAAAAATCTATATAGAGGGTGTCCGGAAAAAGGAGACCAATCCGGTAACCATGGATTCCTTGAACAAAACAATAAGACCTTCATAATGTCATTTTTCATTTTAGACCCCCCATGTTCTATATACAGGGTGTCAAAGTCTGTAGGTCAAAAATATATTTATTGAATAACTCAAGTATTTCGTAAGATATTTATTTAAAATTTGGTACAGTGCTTCAACTTATAGTCTCACCTTTTAAAGAACAAAAAACAAAAATAGAGGGGTTCCAGTACCCACTGACCCCCAGTTCTTTAGTACCTGCGCCAATGACTCCCAAACTATCTTTCTTAAGTAAACCATTCATTTTGGAGTATTTTATGTCTCTTAATATATTTCGAGAAAATGCTTCGTTTTAGAGATGTCTAAAGTCAATGGCGTCCAGACAAAAAATTGGTAGGCTCAATGGATTCAATCTACAATTATTTATAAATTAGAAGCGTTATCACAAGATAACAAATTTAATACACCTTATTTTCTTAAAATTATTCATAATTCGTGACAAAAAAACAGTAGATATAAAATAAAATAGCTAGCCTAAAGAAATTATTCGATATGATCTCCATGTTTATGTAAACATATACGAGCTCTCCTTTTTTAAAGAAAATCTCAAACCTTGAAAAATATTTGGCTTCAACCTGAACTGCCCTCCAGCTTAAAGGATTCTTTCTCTTAACTGATTCTCGCTTAATTGGAAACATATACATAAAATCTTTCATAAATCCCCAGACTGAATAGTCCAAGGAAATACGGTCTGGGGAATGGGATGGTCACTGAACTGGAGCATCTCGACCCTAACCAATCCAGTGATTAGGAAAGATTTGAATCAAATAGTTTCTAACATTTCTAGCAAAATGAGGAGGAATACCGTCTAGTTGAAACTAAATATTTTGTGTTACCTGTAAAGGCAATTCATTTAGTAAATCGGGTTTACTTCAAGATGCGTCTTTACTATGGCTTTAGGATTTTCTTCAGCCCATATGTGTGTTATGAACATTTGTCGTCCCGTTTCTTGTAAATGTAGCTTCATCAGTAAACACAATGTTTCTGATAAAACGTAGATCTCGGTTATTCATTTCACATAACCATCTACATAATACAAGTCTTGCGTCGAAGTTTTAAGGCAAATGAGTGTATTTTTTGGAGATGGAATGCGTACAGCTGCTGACTCCGTAAAATAGTGTGTACTTGAGTTTTCCCTATGTTTTCGACCTGCTTAGCCAATACCCCAGTATTAATTTTCGGTGTTTCCTCAATAATTCTTAAAATTTCCTCTCCCTGTTCAGGTTGAATCGCACGGAGTCGGCCGCTCCGTCTTGCCGTTAAATTTCCAGTCTTCTTTAGACGGTTAATCATATTTGAAAATTATTTTCTTTTGAGACGATATCGATTGGGAAATTTTTCGGCATAGCACCTAGCAGCTAAACTAGTATTGGAGTCACATTTTACATCAGTTTTATTTCAGTAATTGGAAAATATATTTTATTGGCTTGATATAGCACACATGATTTATAATCTTTCATCAAGAATATATTTTTTTGTAAAGGCAAATACAAAAAGGTTTGGGTCCTGTGGACCTCCTTTCAACTGGCCAATTTTGCTCATCATCGAATTTATCACTGTCTTTGACCTTTAGAACATGTGTACGAAATTTGAAAGCTTTATCTCAAAAACTATGCCTGCTATCGCGATACTACAGACATGCAAACAGATTTTTTTACCATAAAGTTATGTTTTTTCATTATAATTCGCCGAGATTCGTCCATAAATGCAATAAAAAAAATTTTTCCCCGAAATTGCACCTATTTTCTTCTTTCCTTCATTGTGTCTCTTCTGGTGGTACCACATTCACCAAATTTAATGTGTCACCCAAATTTGGAAAGTCTCTCATTAGTATTTTTTGATTTATCGCGGATACACACACATACACACACATGCACCGACAGAGATCATTCGAAAAATAGTCAGAATGGATTCAGGAGGGTTCAAAATGTATAAATCAATCAAATTACTTTGACAGTAAACAAACAATTCAATCGTATCCAGGGTATTGCCATTTGTTTACGAAAGCGGCTGACAGAGATATTTGAAAATTATGAGATTACCGTAGGCACTAATATTTTTCAACATCTCTAAAACGAAACATTTTCTCGAAATTTGATAAGAGACATAAAATAATCCAAAATGGATGGGTAAGTTAAGAAAGATAGTTTGGGAGTCATTGGCGCAGGTACTAAAAATCTGGGGGTCAGTGGGTACTGGAAACCCTCTATTTTAAATATTTGACAATTATTTTTTTTTACTTCAGAAGATGTGACTCTTTATGTTGAAGCACTGTACCTAATTTTAAATAAATATCTTACGAAATACTCGAGTTATTTAAAAAAATATTGTTAAAGTTCAAACTTTGACACCCTGTATATCGAACATAGGTATCTAAAATGAAAAATGGCATCGTGAAAGTCGTATTATTTTTGCTCAAGGAATGCATGGTTACCTATAACAAAAAGTTTACGGCAATACAAAATTTACCAATAATTTTTTTTAATTTATCATGTATTTACTTAACAATTAAAAATAGTTTAACCACAATTTAACATTGAAATCAATCAGATGTTTTTATAGATCTCGTATATCTAATACGAGTAGAACCTTTTCCGAAGTAAAAGTAACTTATTTAATTTGATATATATTACTGACGTTAAGAAAGCTGATATTGACAGAAGTAACATATAAAGACTAATGATAAAAGAAAAGAAAATCTTTATCAAATTGAATTCTATTCCCAAGAGATTTTGTTTGCTTACTTTATTTCTTGAGAAATAAAATTGATATTTTTTGTTTTTCCATGTGTGTAATATTACGAATGTAGTAATTTTTGTGAATCTTAAAAAGTACAATATATTTTGAAATTATCGCAACTTCGATATGGGATTATCTCTTCGCTATTTGCTAATTTTATTTATTGATCACAGTGAGTTGCTCATTATAGAAAATCACTTCAACATGGTACTATTTAAAATGTTATTAAAATCAGTTTATTAGCGATTGTAGCAATATAATTTATATTCACCTTTTAAGAAGGTTATATAAACCTAAACTATTTGTTGCAAAGACGAACTGTTCTTACTGTAGAAATATGCTACTGTTATTTTGTTCATTATACTTAAAACTGGCACAGAACGTTGTAACGCCTGTTACAGTGACTTAAACGCTTAAACGAAAAGTAAATCTACCGTGAATATATTTTTCTAGTTACATGAATTGTTTATAGATTATGTTACTTATAAACCATTAATATTGGTGCATTCTTTCTAACTGAAATCTCAGTTTATCTAAGTTGTTTTGCGGTTACATTGCATAAATAAATGCATAATTTCATTTGTTGTAGCCTCCGTAACCGTAAAACCACTTAGATTAACTGGCATCTTTGTTAGAAAGAACGCACCTATTGAACGGTCATTTCTTATCACATTCATCAGCTACTCTGCTGAATATAGAAATACCACATAATTTAGTTTGTACACTTCATTCTGCAAGAATATGTCTGCTAGAGAAAGTCATTTTGAGGTCTTAGGTCCAGCTGTATGTACATGGTTTATCATTCAATCAAAGCTTAGCTGAACTTGGTTTAATATCTAAAATTACTGTTATTGAAAGAACCGTACCCTTGGATTTAGAACCAGACCAACCATCCAAACATTGGCTGAACTACATTCGTACTATAGCTCTCAGAATGAAAACACAATGTGAACTCATCTCTTGGTTTCTGCGATATATAGAATAATGAACCATTTCTGGAAACCCTAATAGTCTAGGAACCAGCAACCTATTAATCTACATGACTTCCTTAAAAACATTTCTTATTTATCAGTATTTTCATAAAATTGAGGCCTTTAGATGCAAACGCAGATATATATGTCAGAAGTCAAACTGAAAACATCGCGAAAAATCGTTTTGCAGAGGTATTGCAGTAAAAATTCTGGATTATTTTCTTTATTTGCCCAAGATATTTGATAGTTAAAATGGATATATCTGTATTGTCTGAACGTTATTTATTTTGTGGCATTCTGTAAATTTTTCTTTCTCTTTTTTGGGACTTATTACCACATAAATAATTCTTCGTTATCTAATAAATATATTTACCCATTATGTTACTGGAAAAATAAACCTTTGCGCTTGTGACTTTCCGTCAAAAGATTTGTCAGAGGTTGTTTTTGACAACTAATATGTGACACAAAAATAATACTATAATTCCCTAACGTTTTGTAAAACGAATCTGTTTCCTTTTTTCAAAGTTATTTATCTTTTTTTTAGAGTATGTCAAGCGTGAAACTTGACCCTATATTATATTTGCTAATGTAATATCCATAGATAACATAGAACTGTTGGTAATTAAAAATTATACAATAATAATTATGTTTAGTTCATCTTTTAACATCGTTAACCACGTTGTACCAAAATCTACAGAACAATGGGATAAACATTTTTCTTCATTCAATAATATTATTGCCGATTCCTTAATTTTTCTTTTTTTTTTGCCGTCCGCTTCTTTCACTAACATTTTTGCTGAATTCTAGTTTATTATATGTCCATTTTCTCACACGTTTGCATCGGAAATAATATTATTAAATGAAGAAAAATGTTTATCCCATTGCTCTGTAGATTTTGGTACAACGTGATTACCGTTGTTAAAAGAAGAATTGAATAAAATTAATATTATATAATTTTTAAGTATCAACAGTTCAATGTAAGTATCTATGGGTATTACATAAACAAATAATATAGTGTCAAGTTTCACGCTTGATATACTCTAAAAAAAGATAAATAACTATGAAAAAGGAAACAGATTCGTTTTTCGAAACGTTAGGGTATTATACTATTATTTTTGTGTCTCATATTAGTTATCAAAAAACAACCTCTGACTAATCTTTTGACGTAAAGTCACAAGCGCAGAGATTTATTTTTCCAGTAACATACGGGGTAACTAACTATATTTTTTTAGATAACGAAGAATTATTCAGTCACAAAAAAAGAGAATGAAAAATTTGGATATATCTGATTTTGAAAGTAATACAACGATTTATCTAGTTTTGAATGTCATTTGCTAGTAGTTGCTTAATTTTAAATATGTACTTCCACTTGTAGTTGAGAAATTTAGCATTTACTAATAAAGTAACTTATTACTAAATTAATTTATTATTGGCAACGGACATAACATATTAAACAAACGTAAGTAACCGAATTAAAGAAACATATATAAATATATTAATGTTCCTCCTGCTGAGGTTGACAAAGGACATTTTCATCTTCCTGTGTTTCAAGTACTATCTCTTCTCTGTGTAAAACATTGAGGTAATATTGCAGTCCTAAAACGTCTGCCTTTTCATTCCAGAACCACGAGATAGGAGATAATTGAAAGAATTTTATATGAAGGAGTATTATGATGGCAAGCAGCAAAGCTGGGAGGACCCTTAGCTGAATAATTAAAATAAATATTTGTTTAGAAAGTGTTTATTCCTAAATAAACACTTATTTCTTTACCTTCTTTCTGAAGCAGCATTCCTCTTCCAGTTCTTCAGGCAGTGTTCGAGGTTCCAGGTTCTTTCCGTAAGGACACTCATTGCTAAATTAGTTTGTTTTTATAATACAATGGGCACAAAATAATAAAACAGTATGATTCGTAATAATTTCTACAAGCGAATAAGGATTAGCTGTACATTTAATTTTCCTATTGCGAATTTATCTTGTTTTGACTAATAGCGGACCTTAGTACGGAATATATCTGTATTTGCTTGATATGGATAAGTCTCGATTTGAACGCCATCTATCAACGGATATTACTGGTTTTGCATTTCATAACAGTTTTTTAGGACCGATTTTAAATGGAAATTATCTTGTTGTGAGTGCTGTGTGATATTTTTACAGATACGGAATGTGTCATAGAGGCAAATATCTACTTCACCGCGAAAATTTAAAAATATGTATTTATCCCGTTTTGCATCAGAGGCCTTAATGGTCAATGTGTGGGGTGTGTGGAGGCTGTAGACTCGCAAATTGAGAAAAGAAAAGCGGGAAGTGATAGTCTCAAAGTTGTTTTTTTATTCTTTTAACATCTAGTGATATATCATGTTATAAAAACACTGCCAGACATATAGATATGTCCAATATTCACATTACAGCCTTAAACTTGAAATGTTGCTGTTATTAAAGCTAAATGTCAGTGCTGTATGTGCAATGCCAGACGAAAATTCTGGATCTAACATTCTGCCAGATCACCACAAAGTGCCCAACATCTGACTGACAACATTAAGAGATATATAAAATTATCAGTAAATGTAAAGTGGCCAGTACTAATGTAAATATGTAAGTAATTAACCAACATCGTGAGTAGCAATGGCTCCAAGACAGATCCTTGGGGAACACCAAACATATAAAAGTTGTATTGCATGATATTACGTATTGCACATTTTTATTAAGGAAAATAATGTCAGTTTGCTATACAACATATTTCTTTCTTCAAATTGTAAAATCATTATTAAAAATATTAAGTAAAATAATAGATTTTATAATAAAATTACTGATGACTATGATGATAAAGAGGATTATTTAGAAGATGATTAACTACTGGTAGAATACGATTGAATTATGTTTTTTTTTATACAGATATCTCTTATACATTCAACATATTGTAGATGTTGAGCTCTTTGTGGTGATCTGGCAGAATGTTAGCTCCAAAATGTTCGTCTGGCATTCGCTGAGATTTAGCTTTAAATAATAGCAAAATTCTAATTTTGAGGCAGTGTAGTATATATTCGACATATACGCGCAGATTCATTTTGGTCTAGCAATAGCTTATCTACATGATAGTATGTTTTTATAACATGATACATCATTAGATGTTAAAAGAATAAAAAACAATGATAGTCTCAATCATGCAATTTTCCCATTTTTTTCTCACTTTGCGAGTCTTCTTACAGACGCCCACCGCGCATGGATGCCAGAGTTCCATTTTGTACATTGACAATTGTACTAGAATACCGAAAAATAAGAAATTTTCTTGAGGAAGTCATGCAGGTTAAACGGTCGTTGGCTCCTCCTCGTCTATAAAGAGTTACACGATAATTTTCGATATCTGCTTCTGTTTAAAACTAAATTCTAGAATTCTACAAATAATAAAACATTCTATAGTTGCCTAACATGCTTTGATAAAACCAGCGTTGTTGCTTAGCAAATTACCTACTTCATAATAAAAATTGTTATTTTTATATTAACTGCTGCCGATGCTGATATTTTGGCCCTTTTATTTTTTACCTTCCTTTTGAATGTTCTTTTTTCTCAGATATACTATGATCTTTTCAACCAGTTGATGTTCTGCCTTCCATCAAAGAAATTGTCTGTCTTAACTGTACACGAAAACTAGGCGGAACTAAATGCCGCTCTGAAGTCTGAAGTAGCTGATTTGACTTTCAGATTATTTAATGAATTGCCCTGTAAAGAAACATGTAATCATAATTTCTTCATTTTCCTGAATTCATTGTGACTATAATAAAAATATCTGTATGTCCGTCCATATAAATTACCCATGTGTCCGCGTGTAAAATTTTTTGTGAAAAATAAATAAATTCCATATTTAATATCTTTGATCATGTTGTGATATACATATTGAATTTTATAAAGATGAAATGACATCTCACTTGAAGATATTTCCAGTCTCTTGCGAAAATTTTTTTCTAGCAAAAATAAATATCGCAGAAAAACATTAATCATGTAAATTTCGACTAAAATCTGAGAAACACCTTTAATGTGCCACTAACATTCATCAAACAAGTTGGCATCATCTGGAGAAGATTAATACTAATTATTAAGGATGATATTCCGCAAACATTTTGGTTTAATTTGACGTCGAGCCTACCTAAATTATGTATGATAAATTTAGTCGCAAAATTGGAATTAACCATATTTAAGTAAAATTTACATTTACATAAGTGGTGAATAAGAAGACGTCGAAATTTAGTTAAATTGACTAAGATACGTAAAATTACATATAAATCTTCTTTGTAGTTCCACAGTATGTTTGGTTCACTTGTCTTCATTTCGACGTCAATTCGAAGTCGAGTTTACTAGATTTAGGTAAAATCTACGAATTCATGTGCAAGTGGCAAATGACTCCTAGTAAAAAAGAAGAATTTTATACCTATTTGGTATTTTTCTCTATAAGTAGTAGCAACATTGTTGACAATCATCTACAAAATTGAGAAGACATGTAATTCATAGCAAGATAGAAAATAAATGAATGTCGGTGATAACAATAAATCCAATTTAATTGAGTAGTATCAGAAGTTCCCGGTTGTGGAAATTAATGCTCCGAAAAATTTTTCACGCATATTAGCACCTGTACTTCGAAAAATAACCATGCGCCTCCGAAATATTCATTAATATGAAAATTCCTATTATCAAGTAAAAAAATTATAATTATATGTTACATTCCAAAATCGCAATAGGCATTTATTCTGTATTAATACTCCTTAACTATATGCAACTAACAGTACCTACTGGAGTAGTACCGCTACTAGCTCCCAGTTGGCACTCACGGTGAATATTTCTGGGCGAAATTCTGCTGTCGTATTTTCCGTCCCCCCGGAAGTTCGCCATTGTTGATTTCTTGACGGTGAAACGCACAAGTCGTAAAGATTGACTCTCAATAGACTAATCTAAAGTCATCCGAAAGGGATATCTGAGAAGTCTTGTTTTGGGTCGCAGTAAAGACTGTGTGTATGGTTTAGAAAAGACCGAGTTCTGGTAACAGGATATAATTACGATTTGGGCTAACTGGTAGCAGACGTAGTTAAGAAAGTGACAGCTCGCATTGATTTGAAGGATTGTGTTGTCGATGCAAAACCGACTAAAAGAGTGAGGTTAAGCTGATTTGGACGTGGTAGTTATTTTGGAAAATTCCTGTACCCTCTTGGCTAGAGGTAAATACGTAAAATGAATAGTTTCGTTAAGCTCACGTTTTCAGCATACCACTGGTTTTCCAGTAAGTATTCAATACGAGTGTAACATGAAATATATATTGCTTTAGGGTCTACGGTAGAGGTCCACGGTAGAGGGTCCACGGTAGAGGATCCCCGGTAGATGGTCCACTGTCCACGCTCGGGGCAAGACCAAAGCCACGCAGCGTCTGGAGTGCTGTTAAGGGCGAGGCCTGCCTAGCAGCTAAGCTAAGTACAGATGTAGGCAAGTTGGTATAGAGTATTAAACGGTTAGGAAACAAACAACGGAAACCTACCCCGTTTATATGCCGCTGGTAGCGGATACGTCAGTACCATTTAGGAGAGAATATCAACCCCTAGTTTTATAATTACATTTTCTTCTTTTTTTTGTGTAGTGTAAAACGTTAAACAGAGATAACCTAGACCTGTATAAAGTGTACGTGTAAACCTATGGTGTGGCCACATTTTGGGTACTACATTTTAGTGTTTCTTTTTTTTTTGTATTTAGTAAATATAATCTATGTATATAGGCATTGAATTCGATATTTTATTTCCAAGCACCACCCAATAACGAGAACCAGTAAGTAGAGTAAGTTAGTTAAGGATTTTAATTGAAAGTCAGATATACTGGGTGTAACGCCCTGAGGTCTGAGCTAATTTTATTTTGGAGCACTCGGACTAAGTAGTGCTTCGGCTTGCTACATCCCCACGCCCAGAAAGTTTTGTGATCATATTCCCTACCTTTTGGTAGGGAGTAGAAAAAAGGGTAGCATACAGTTTGAGTCAAAAGTATGTTATACTTGTTGAATATGATTTAGCAAGTATAATTATGTATTTCTTCAACCTTTTCATCAGTTCGTTTCCATACAAACTCATTTTGAAAATTTTAATTTCAAATCGTTCTATAACTGTGGTAAAAAAATATGGCGTCTTACGCTAATTTCACCTTCAGTTTAACTGCCTTTGAAAATGTAACTACAAAGGATAATTGACTAAATGGTTGTAGTCAAGTAAATAAGCTAGGTAGAGTTTATCGACGTCGTCAACCTAATATTATTTTAAAGGAGCGTAATAAAGGCCACCTATGTAGGTATAAATTACGTAAAATTCTCAACAAAATCAGCCTAGTTAGATTATTCTACATTATGAAGATTTCCAGCCACCAAAAAGGTAAATATTACCTAATTATACTACCTATTTCGACTTTAAGAGGAATTTACCTTTAAGGTAATTTGTCGTCGATTTTTTAGTTGTTTTTCCCTTGCTACTTTAGTTAAAAATACCTTTTTTAGCAAAATAGGGTATGAAGTAGAGTTATTGGCATTATTTACGTAAATTTAAATATAAAGAACCAATAGGTAAATTTCTATGGGAAGTCTATTTTTCCAGTCAATTCTACGTCATAACTACCTCAATAAGTAAATTCGTCTTTTACTAAGTCCAGTTATAGCTAATTTTATGGAAAATGTTTGCTGGTTACCGTATTTGCCAGATATCCTCTCAGAGTAATGAAAACAGTAGATGACACTTAAGTCATTAGTTCAAATATTTGTAATTGTTACATACCATACTCTCGTAGAAGAAAGTTGTGTCGATCTTTTAAAAATATTCTGCTTTTAGCTTGTAGTTCATTCAAGTTCAAAATAATCGTTAAGCATATGTAACTATGAGTAAACATGTATTGATTTTGGCATACAAAACTTTAAACATATTGATCAGCTATCTAGTTAGATAGCAGCTAAACTAATTTATAATTTGTACATGCCCAGATTCAGCAGGTTTAAGATGTCATATTGTGAAGGGAGTAAAAAATATTGATTATACGTCATATTCTTTTTGAAATACGCCATATTGCTTCGCCGATATTATGGTTTATTATATATGATCTAAAATATACCAGTGCCCTAGAGAAGACGTTATATTTCTTATATTAAAAAAAACATTCTTCCTTGATCAATATTTTTAAATATTTTATACAAAATGATTCTTTTTCGCTTGTTTAATACAATTTTTCCACCCCTCTTCATATACCTATAGCTGTATACCTGAAAGGCCAACTTTAAACCAGTTTTTCAGTGAAACACCATCTCATACGTTTGAAGAGAATTGTTAATCTCTCAAAATTCCATTACTGTTTTAAACTGATTCATGGACTGATTAACTCCATTATCTTTGCGTCGTTTTTTTCTGCCGAATGGACATTATTAAAAAGATGTATAGCAAGTACTTTCCCAACTTTGGCCTGAACAAAATCATTAATCACAAAGGAGTGTGTACGAAAGTGTAGTTAAGCTGTAATCCTGGCAGGAGCAGCCGGACGCGTTCTAATTAGTGGCTATTCTCTGATTACAAGTCACGTGACCAGTCACCCTTACTACATTTACACGCTGACTGGTGCAACTTATTGTCCTTGACGTTGGTTTGAATTACGCTCATTAAGTATTTAACACATAAAATTAGATGGGCCAAGAAGTTTACAGGTTTAGGATATATATTTGAAGTTAACCCAGATATATTTAAAAAAATATAATAGTAAAATTAATTCTTTTTGCACTATTTTAGAAAAATAACAATAACAAAGTTATCTTTGTACATTTAAAAAAATATGTATTGACCACACATACAAAATGGAACTCGTAGTATAATATACTGGGTGTAACGGGATCATGGTACACCCCCTTTTCTCCTTTAGTTTTGAAGATAATTGATTGAAATTTGGAATATCCTATATACATAATAAGAGGCATTTTTTGACATACAAGTGATTTTTTCACTTCCCGGTTTCGCCGGAAGTGACACCCACTTTCGATTTTAAAATGGAACACACTGTATATTATTGCATCTCTTTTGCTGTAATTTTGTTTATATTTATCGCACATTTTAATATAATATATGAATAAAGTCCTTATTAATAGTACTAATAAATGGTACCACGTTACCAATATAGTTTCATTTAAGAAAATTTTTTTTGCCCCAAAAACAATTTTGATGAACTTTATTTGCTCATAAATCACGTAATTTAATATTTTTGACGGGATTTCAATTTTTCTAGCATTACACGGGTCATTTAGAATAAATCGGAACCGTCATGGCACACTTAATGGAAAACTAAAAATTATATTAAAGAAATATTGACGTTTGAAATGTCACTTATTTGGTATCATTGGATTCAGTAAATTATGCAGAATTCAAAGATGCAATAATATATAAGATGTTCTATTTAAAAATCGAAAGTTATTGTAACTTCTGGCGAAACCGGAAGTGAATGAAAACAAAAACCACTTGTATGTCAAAAAGTGTCGCTTATTATGTATATAGGATATCCCAAATTTCAATCAATTATCTTCAAAACTAAAGGAGAAAAGGGGGTGTACCATGATCCTGTTACACCCGGTATAGTATGCTAACCATATACGATACAATGAGTCAAATTAATAAAATATTTTACTTGGCCTTCCACATTACATTTTAAGCATCTGGTTTTTCTTGGAGGGCAACTAGATGATCAGGACGATCATACCATAAAGCGGCTCCTTGAGATGTTAATAAATGCCCTTTTGATTATGAAAACTTTTTTTATTTTGAATCAACAGAGACATTTCTAAACCTAAGCTAATCTAAGTCGTCACCATTTCTTCAATGAAATTGCCTCGCATTGTGAATGGATAAATTTAGATGGTGAGTTATTAGCGAAAAATACCTTTTTATTCACCATATAACTCTCCTATGAAGTATTTTCAAATAAATTCGAGAATTTATTAACCTCAGCTGTTCCTAAATTTGATTACATTATATGTCTAGGAGACCTAAATATAGATGTTCTAGATTCTCTTGATACAGAATATATAATATTTAACAATGTTATAAGTTCGTTTGGTCTGAAGCAGGTAACTGATCACTGATCAGCCAACACGTTTTATTGCAACGACAATGAAATTACTCTATGTGATTATATGCTCAGAAAATTTAGATATTCTGTTCTGTTCTACAGCCATTTTCCGATCATTGTTTAGTTCATTGTTACATCCGCATAAACATACATAATCCTAAACCATTTTGTATACTCATACAGGGAAGCTATCCTAGAACTCGAGATATCGAGGTCCGACACACTATTGCCCCACCCTGTATAAGTATCAATATTTGAATTATGTAATAATTCAAATTGTCTATTTTTTTATGTATTTATTTTTTTGCACTCATTTAAGGCTAAATAATCTTATTTGGGTGCTCTCCCGGTTAAGTTGCAGAGCAAACCTGTGACAGAATGTTTGAACTCTACTTTTGACCGGCAAAAATAGGTACAAATTATAATTCTATTCTGTATATCTTTTTATCCAACTTTTTGTATAATATTTTTGTCAGGTCAATTATTATTATTATATTATTATTATCTTTGTTACTTTCCTTAGGAATCATCTTCAATACCTGGTCTTCAAAAAATCTAGAGAATAGTTCTAAAGAAGTTTCCAAGCTTTCAGCTAGTGCTAGTGGAATATCATCACTTATTTCGAGTATTTTTTTAGAAGTTGATGTGATTTTATTTAATAAGTTAAAGTTATATATTTGCAATTTAGTATATTTAGAGATAAATTTATTAGAGGACCACTATATTTAAATCTCATTCAGGGTCTCGACTGTTCTGATCAATTTAAAGTCATCTGCAAACAGAAGTATGTTACTCTTAATATGATCACCTATGTCATTAATGAAAATGGATAATAATAGCGGAACCGAGTTACTCCCTTGAGGTGCACCACTCTCTAGCTATGAACTCATATGATTTGTGACCCCTATCCTCCTCATGCTAAGGACAATTCCCTAGGTAGGATTGGAAGAAAATTATTAAACTGGTATCAAAAGTCATTCAGTTGTATTAACATTGTAGGATGATCTAAGCTTTCAAAAATTTCCAAGAAATTTGTATAAATTGTGTCGGTTTGAAGTTTTTTGAGAAGCACATTAGATTTGTGGTAACGATCGTTTTATAGTGAAGCCATGTTGTTAGGTCCGTATGATATTTTTAACTTGAATGAATATTCTATTATAGATAGACATTTCAAAACCCTTCACGAAATCAGATATTATGGTGATTGGCCAACAAACTGCTTTAAGGTAGTTTCGACTTCAAATTCACTGTGATTTTACAGATATTTGAGAATAATTTGTAGATGTTGAGAGAGATTTACATTGAGATTTTCAGTAACACATGGTGTGTTTTGCGGAAAGCCAGCGAAGGCATTTAAGATTTTGGGTGGACTATCGTATTCAATATTATTATAGTACATAAGCTTAAGAATACTTATTTTGTATAAAAGACCAGAAGCCTGTGAGCTTAGATTCGATTGAGTTTTCAGTTTCCTTTGTGTATTGGCCATATTGTTCATGTTTTATTTAGGCTTTAATGGACATTCGTAGAGCTAATAAAAAAAAATAATAACAAAAATTTAAAAACTTGCTTTTCTTAGTCCTACTAAAAGTAAAAAATAATGTCTTTGCAAAAAAAAGCCAAAAAAGCTAGGCTTTCGCACTTTGTATGATTGTACGCAGATGGTATAAATTATTATTTACTTTTCAGTACGACTAAGGAAATCAAGGTTTTATTTTTTTTTTACTTTTCTTTTGCTTTCTACTTTTTAGTCATACTTTAATAATTAAATTACTATCATATATTAAATTATTATCATACTTTTGAAGATTTTTCAATTTTCACCTCTGCGTGGGGATATTTGCAAAAGCAACGATGGAATTTTGTATTTTCATCTGACCTTAGTAACTGTGCAAAGCTTTTACAATTGGTTATGTAAGGAAGTGTGTTAAATGAAGGATGCAAGATTTGAAGACAAACATTCTGGAAAAAAAAGGGGCCTTTGTGGTGTCCCTTCTATATTTATTAAGATAGACATATAAACGTCATTGTGAGTTAAAAAATAGCGAGCGAAAGATTTTGGTTTACGTGTTTCTAAATTTGTGGCTTTAAATTTTTTTCAAAGATTTTGTTCTTTTCTTTGATTTCGTTTATGACTTCTTTCCTAATGAAAATTTAACAGTAATTTCCTTGGCAATATAAAAATAATTAGCGAAATTAATTATTTCTATTTTACTTATATTTTTGCGATAAAAGTAAACCGTTTTATTTTTCGTCCTAAAAAAAATATTTGACAATACTTTTACAATATGGTATTTAGCAGGCAAAAACAAACTTTTTATTTCAATTTGTTCGCATATGTGGTACGATATAATTTATAGCGTCAGTATATGCTCGCGATATTTTTGATTATTTGCATAAAATGTAAATCCAGGACAATATCGAAACATTGCCAGTCATAGTTCAAACCCTGTCTAATTTACTAGTTTTTTGATTTAAAATAACATGTGCAGGATTAACTGTTAATTTTGCATTTTGTTTCACTAATATGCTGTGCACGATAAATTCTCCTATTCTCTTTATCCGAATATTCTCCGGGAGTAAATGATTAACTGCTAAGTTATTAGTTTTACAAGTAAAAGTTAGCTTTTACATATTTCATTTAAATTTTACACGTACATGTTCGTGTATGATAATAGTTAATGTCAAACAATCTAAATTACCTCAATTACTTATTAATTTACATGTTCTAAGTCCTAATTAAAATTAAAAAGTACAAATAAATTACAAAATGTAAAAAGTGATTTCAAGCGACGTGTTACAATTTCTGACTTGATTCTAATAATCGAGTCAGTAGGAACAAAAAAAGACCTGTGTCTTGTAAAAGGTCTAGTAGGAACCATTTTAAAATATGTCTGGACCCTGATGAAAAGTTTTCGAACTTAAAGGAGGGAGGCACGAACCCCCAGCTTGAATGAAAGGTGCAAAAAATTGGTTTTTCAAAACAACTTCGCAATTATTGATCCAACTGCAAAAACGGATTTTCATCAGGGTCTCAACCTAAACAACGTATATCATAATCGTTTCAACGCCACCTTTTATAGGGCAAAAATCCCGACTGACTAGAATATAAGGAGATATTAGTAATAATGTAGTTTTATATAAAAACATATAATTCATAATGGTTTATCAGTAAAATTGTCAAGTCATGCGGCTATTCAGTGGTACAACAGCATTTAGATAGATAACTGGGGAGGCACTGACCGACCGGCGGACAAATCGAAGCTGACAGACCTGATGTGCTGGGATAAATATGATTGTAGACGTCACGTAAATACTGTGCAGCATAAAACTAAAAGAAACTACGTGCCTTAAAAAGCACAGTTTATGTTCGATTTGCTGGTAATGTTTATTGCCTGTGATGTTCCGCTGCACATACTCGAACAACCATTTCGGGAGTTCTGGAATAAATACAATCCCCAGGTGACGTTACCAAGTCGCGCAACGTTGCGTAACTATGTACCAACTGTATGCTAAGACATTGTAAATAAAATCAAATGTGTATTAAAAAATACACTGTGGCTATGTGTTGACGAGACGACAGATCGTAAAATGAATTCTATTGTAAATGTTATAGTGCGTGTACTGGAACCTCTTGAACCGACATTTCCACTATTACTAGCTAGCAAAAGACTAACTGATGTGCTGGCAAAACAATTACGCGGGTGGTGCTGGAGACATTAGAAAAATTTGATGTCAACAAGTCAAGTGTTGATATTTGTGACCGATGGTGTCGCGACAATGTGTTTGGTAGGCTGTTTTCTTCAAGAACACGATTGTAGGTTGGTACATTTTACGTGTAAGCCGCATGCTTTACATCTTGTGGCAGAAACTATCCGACAAGGTTTTCCAGAGGTAGATGCATTTATAGCAAATACAAAAAAAATTTTCTTTAAATCTCCTAAACGTCTTCGCACATTTCACAGCAAGTGTCCCGGTATTCGCGAACCACCACAGCCGATTCTTACACGTTGGGGAATATGGTTGAAGGCAGCTTTTTATTATGCTGAATATTTACAACAAATAAAAATTGTGATACTACAATTCAATCCTGACTAGGCTGCATCTATTAAGGAGAGCCGGACAAAATTCGAGGATATTTCCCTTGAAACAGCTTTAAAAACTATTCACAAGAACAATAAAAAAAACTACATGACGCCGTACAAACTCACAAAACAGTCCGATGTCGTTAGCGGAGTCACTGCATATAGTGGACGAAGTAAATCTGCTACACTCTATAGATGACGCAAAAGTGAGCCTGTTAGAGAAAAGTTCACAGGTGTGTTAAAGCAAGACACCAATTTTACCAGATTAAGACAAATTTGTGGTAGTACTGATGGTGCAACCCCAGATCAGTTAAGTGCGTTCAAACGTACAATAGCGTGTAAATTTCATATTTTTTTTTAAATGGGAATGCTGTATATGATAAATTTTTGGAATGATCCTTTGTTCTTGATTTCAAAAATGTACCACATGTTACCCCTACCATATACCGTTTTTGAGTTATTAAACGTCGAATATCTTAGTTAAACTACTTACTGTAAATATGGAAAAGTTAACATTATTAAAGTGAGCTATGAAAATGACAACTATTATGTTTGATAAATGACATTTCTCTAATGAAATATTCAAAATTGTTTACAGTGAGGAAGAAAAAGTCCAAATATTTACTTGTTATATACAAAATAACAAAAATAAACGTGCAGCAAAAAGAGCATATAGGGTGTTGTATCTAAATCGTCCAACACCATCAGAAAATATGTTCAAAAATATTTACCGAAAGTTTTAGTAGAAAAAAGCGTGTAATTCAAGCAAACCAGGAAGAACAGCTAGATATACTGCCTCATATCGAAGGTAAGCCCATCCATATTTTTCGCAAATAGACTCTTTTTAAACATTGTATTATTTTTTAGAGAATTCTGAATGAAGTATAAATAATGCAGTCGATCAACTAGGTAAAAGTTATTCCAAAATCCAACGTACGTTAAAAAATAACAGCTACAGATATATAAAATTTTACCCGTACAGGTTTTAACAGAGAATCATAAAAGGAAAAGGCTGGACTTTTGCCGCCAGATGATTCAAATGTTGGATGAAAATCCCGATTTTTTTTACTAAAATATTCTGTGTCTGATGATGTGAAGTAATTAATTTGTTCACGAAACCGGTCACAGTAATAAAGGAATTTTATGAGAATTTTTCTTTTTGATTTATCATGAATAATTACTCATATGGGATCAACCTACCTTCGTTAAAATATTATGGTCTAATGAATCATTCTTTTCTACGACAGGAGTTTTTAATAGGAAACATCGAAGGGAAAACAAGCACTACAGAAAAAGATTGGTAAAGCGAATAAAAAAATCAGGAAGAAAAACTGTTAGCGTTTGGTCTGGAATTTTCAGAAACAAAGTTGTTGGGCCTATATTTTATGCTTATACTTTAACTGGGGTTACCTATCTCGAAATAATTATCCCAGAAGCAGAAAACATTCTTTTGTAGAATTTTCTGGAAGCCGAACTTGATGATATGATTTGGATGCAGGATGTAGCAACTCCGTTCGAGATCATTTGAATAATATATTCCCAATATGGATAGGGAATAATAGACCTATTAAATGGCCACCTAACAGTCCAGATTTGACTACTATAGATTAATTTTTTTGGGGATTTCTAAAAGACATTGTCAATAATAATAATAATAGTATTCAAGTCATTAAAGACAGGACTCGACTTGAAAGAAACAATCTAGCTGTAAATAATAAAGCCATTTCCGGTGTAGTTATAAATATAAGAAGACGTTATCAATCATGCATTGACAATAATGGTGAACACATCGAACATCTTTTATGAGATCATTTATTTATATTTCCTATTACCTATTTTGTATAAATATTTGGTTTTCTTGTTCCTCACTATAAACCATTTTGATTATTTCATTAAAGAAATGTAACTTATCAAACATAGTAGTTGTCATTTTCATAGCTCACTTTAATATTCCATATTCCACATTTCCATATTCCATATTCCATATTTACAGTAACTAATTTAACTAAGCTATTCGACGTTTAATAACTCAAAAACGGTATATGCTAGGGGTACCATATGGTATATTTTTGAAATCAGGATCAAAGGATCATTAAAAAATTAATATACAGGGCCCATTTTAATTTTTTTTTGTGTCCCCTGAAATCTGCACGTTACTTTTGATAGCATTTTAACAAAATTCAGTCATAACCACACAACATTTATTTAAAACTTTTTTCTATAGGCAATAATAACGGCGATAATGGGTGGGTAATTTATAATGAATAACCCTGTACTATACATATGTAAATGCTTTGTTTCTTAAAATAAAAATCAAAAAAAAAAAAAAAATTCCAAAACACAACAAAGAATGGGAAATCACTCATATTTGTGATCATAAAAAAAACTATGTCATTAAATATTCTATATGCACGTTAAAATATAATTCATCTATGGTGGCAATAATAACTAATAATTGTCGAAATTATCAGTAATAAATACATATTCGAAAAACCATTAAATGTACAAAGTTTTAATCAGTTTAACGACAATTCATTTATAATGGATACAACATTAAACTACAAAATCACGTTATTAATGAACAACATTATCATGTGAAACCAATGTTTATATAGAGTGACTACAAACACTGAAATTACCTATATTAATAATAATTGTGGTATGTGTTTCTAGAAAATTTTAACAAGGTTCCTTATGTAATTGTCCCGCAAGATATAACATCATTAATAATTATTAAATTCCTAAGCAATTATGATATTATTGGCACCAAGTTATAAGTGGTGTCAATAGCAGAAACCGAGTGGACAACGTTGTAATAGTGTAAAATGAATAATTTTATAATTCTCAAAATATAGGCTAACTAGACAGTCTTATATGCATATAAAAATGGATATTTTAATAACCGTATATTGATATTTCCATTTTCATTGTAGACAAATAGATTACAATTAAAAAAATTCAAAACATTATCTTAATCATTTATTTGACGTCGACCTATTTCCGCTACCAGTTCCAATCACTTACACCGGGAGAACCTCTTCACTATCGAAGAGTAGGGACTTTTTACTTGCCTAACATCTAATATACAAGGGACCGACTGCTATACATCCCTCTTAAGATTGCATAACATTTGCGTGTACGCTGATATACGAGAAGCTACACATGATTAAAACAAGGTGAATGTTCGAAATTTAACAAAAAAGCATGGCGAAAAATTTCACAGTATAAAAAATATTGAGATATTCAAAAGAAATTTAAATACGCAGTTATAATCTTCAATGATGATTGATTCAAGCAAAAAACAAATTTTTCAAATTGCTCAACTTGTTTAGGAACTACATTGATTTAAATTCGACTAAACTTTTGAGTCTAACACTGAATATTTTTATTTCATCCATATGTTTGTCTTTGTCTAACAATGTGCAAAGTCAGGTTTCTGAGAATATTGTATCATACTTTTCTATTGTTAAAATAGCCATTTTATAAACATACCGGGTGTTAACAAGATCATGTATCAGCCCGCCATTTTTTTTTTAATTAGAATAAAATTTTCAAATTTAAAAATCACGCGTGAAAACTAAATAGGCTTATTTTGACGAACATGTACTATCAATACGGTGAAGCCGGAAGTGTCATTAATTTGGAGTTTTTAAATGGAACACCCTGTATATTTTAACATATTCGAATTATGCAAGAAATTTTCTATACAATAAATCAAAAGTTTTGACATTACCCTCAAATATGGCCGGACTTATTTAAATTTTTTTATGAAATTCAAAATTAATAATTGAAACGCTTTGTATAATGGAAATTTTCCACGTAGGCATTGAACATCATAATATGGTTCATTTTTGATATTTCAGAATTATTTTTTCATAAGACTAGAAGCTCAATTTAGAAAAATTGACACGGCAAATGATGAAAATGAAGCGGTAATTATAAACAAGGAGACTGAAGTACATGTTGATAAGGACTATATACCTCCATTGTTGATAGGACTATATACCTCCGGGAAATTGATGATGAGTTCCATATTGGCCACGAATTGCAAGAAAGATTTTAAAGGAACACAATTACAAAAACTTATCAAATAAATCAACATTTATATGGAAACGATTTTGAAAAAAGAGCGATATTGTGTGACTGGGCTATAAGTAACGTTAGAAGAAAAAATAATTTTGCCAGATAAATACTATTTTTTGATGAATCAAGATTTACAAATCTGGGATTATTTAACCGGCAAAATACTAGATACTGGACACAACAAAATCAACACCACTTTAGAGAAGGAAACCAGCAAGACAGATTTGGTTCTGTTCTGTTCTGACTGGACGTGTTTGGTAATGTGTTGCTGCCTCCAATAATTTTTAATGGACAGTTGACTTCCGAGAGATATCTGGAGGTTTTTACTAATATTAACAATGATTCTATAAATGAATTGACAAGAGACGCCAGAGATAGACTGTGTTTTCAGCAGGATGGGGTCCCACCTCATAATGTCCAAATAATCACCAACTGTTTAGATGCGTATTTCGAGACTCAATGGATTGGTACAAATGGATCGGTCAGGTGACCTCGCTGGTCATCTGACTTAACACCAATGGACATCCATATTTGGGGTTTTCTGAGAGATAGAGTTTACATAGCATAGTCAGCCACTGGGGAGGAATTAGAAGCACGAGTCAGAATAACTATAAATGAAATAACTTCACAACTGTTGAATGTTGTTTGAGGGAGTTCATTAATAATAGAATTAATATATGCAGAAATAAGGAGAGGCATCGTTTTGAACATTTAATATAAATTCAAGGTAGTTTTCTTATAATGTGACCATGATTATTACATTGACAAGATAAAAACGGGACACATTACATTTTTGACACTTTTTACAGGAAATTTTCCCTTTCTTTGTATTATTTTACAGTTATTGCCTAGGCCCAAAATACTTATTTGTCTCCTTTTAAAATCGTTCTCAAATGAAATTCGTAAAAACTTACACCAATTTAAAGCTTAAATTATGACGATTCTTATAGGGACGGAAAAAATAGGAGTTACTATTTGAAAAAAACCGCTGCTAATTACTTGGGGATCAGAACTTCCTCGCCGTTGTAAAACTCGACGTGTGGTGGAGTTTATAATAAAAATAATTTATAACGTTTGAAAAAAGTCACATTTTGACGTCTCAAAAAAATCACTTTGACGTTTCAAAAAAGTCACAGTTTTTGACGTTTCAAAAAAGTCACATTGGCGGAATGTCACTAATATTTTTTTTTAGATATTGGCACCGATTTTGCTCATCAACGACCTCAATCTCTTCCTTGACCTCTAGAATGTGTGTACCAAATTTGAAAGCTATTTCAAAAATTGTAGCTGGTATCACGAACCCGACAGACACACAGACACACACACAGAAATTCTTTTCTGTCTAAAATTTTGTGTATCGTCATAATTCATCGAGATTCGTCCAGAAATGCAATACAGATTTTCAAAATTTTTTTCACGAATACATAACTTCCTCACTTTGAGAGGTGAGGAAGTAATAGTCAGGAAAAAATTATTTACAATTTTTTTCAAATAATTTCATTATAATGAAAAAAATATTCATGCATAATCAAAATATGTTAAAGTATACAGCGTGTTTCATTTAATTAATGACACTTCCGGTGAAACTGAAAGTGGTATTGTTAATATGTTTGACAAAATAAGCCCATTTACTTCTCACAAGTGAGTTTTAAATTTGAAATATTTATTCCAACTTATTAAAAAATGGCGAACTGATACAAGATTTCGTTTACACTCGGTATAGCAACTAATAAACCTATAACTTTAAATTTTTCACCGATTTCATATTAATATAGATTAAAAAACACTGGCATTTACAAATTGATTTAGTACCAATTGTTTTTTCAGTATCATTTAATTTTACATCTATGGACATAAAATACCGGAAAAATAAAATTTCTCATCAATTTAACACTGAAATATCCACAATCACTCGAAAATACATAAAGATTAAAGTAGGTATCTATATATAACTTTTAATCCAAATTAATAGTTAAATTTAAATTTAGTTTGACATTTAAAATATGAAATTTTGCACGCCACTGATTCCAGGCCGCATTCGATTGGCGTTTTCATAAATCACCATGGAACGCCACATAAATCTGTCGGGACATAAACCACGGTATGGGGAGCATATCGAAGTCCACTTCATGAACCAGTGCGACATCTAAGTGACACCCCCATAAACAATTCTACTATTTGAGGTAAAGCCACTCGATTGAATCATCAATTCGATTCGAATTTATTCACGGTGTCTGGTTTACTGAACGATATTATTAGTTACGTGAAGTCTACAGGTGAGACGTTAAAAATACCAACCGGACACATCGACATAGAAAGCTCGCAGTTTGATCCTCCTATAGGATTATCCAACGTTGTTATATTGAAAATGTATCCCAACTTCTAAATATTAATAAACTGCAAAGTATGTTTGTTGGATAATACGCTAAGTGTAGTATAAAGTGTAAACTTTTACAGTCTGTTCCAAAAAAATCAAATTGCAAGAATTAATGTTTTGTGAAGTTTTCATGTGTAAATGAATTTAGTTTAGGAACTATAGTAAGACAGATAAGTTTTTTATATATATTTTTCTGTATATACTCTATCGGTCTATGTAGTAAAAACAAAATACACAGTTCACATACCGACAGATCAACAAAAACCATGATCAAAGGCACCTATAAATTCGAACGCATGTCTTTCATTAAACTATTAATACTATCATAACTATACTTAGGTAATTTTGATGTCATAACGTAAAAAACAGGGGAGAACTGTAAAACAGGAGCAGACAGTACAGTGAACAGTGTTGTTTGTCTTTCTTTTTATGGTGTTTTTTTATTTTATTATTGTGCACCCTTATTTCCTAAGTGATTGTTTTAGTGCCCCTGCTATGTAACAGTCCATTTTTAGAAACAATTAACTTACGTTTTATTTAATGCTAATTGCATAATTTGGTTTGAGGTAAACCTTAAAAATTCTAGAACCGACTTTATTAATTTGTAAATCTTTGATAATTTGTGCGACACTGGACCTTGAGTGCGCCAGCGCGAATACCGCTGTGTGGGACAAGGGGAACGCTAGTACGAAGACAGTCAGATTTCGCGGGGGACTCTCCCCCAAGCCACGGCAGAGAGCGGATGTGTGTTCCGTTTTACCTTTAAGTGTGTTTATGTGAGTATGTTATTTTAGGTTTTATAGAGACTTGAGTTAGACTTTGAGCTAGTCAGTAGTGTACGTTGTTGACAATTGCGTTCACGATTTGAGCTGTTTAAGCTGTTCTGGTAAAGTAGTTACTACGTACGTGACAAAGGAAAGCTAAGTGAGAAGGTAGGATCCTTTCTAATTATGGTTATAGTAGGTACCTATTAATTAATAAAACACCAGCTTCCATTCTGAGTGTGAGCTGTAAATTTGAAATTCAATCTGAATAAATGGGCTGATATGCCTGTCCACCGACCTAGAGTGGGAAAAAGTCCCCTAGACTTTTTTTTAACTTGAGACTGAGCTGTGTGATATATTTTAGTAAAGAAAAACCGTTCTTTCCCCCTTTCGACGGCATTAGTGATTTGTAACTTTTGTAGATTATATATATGTGAACAATACAGAAAGGCGGGTGACGCCCTTAAAAAAAAAACTGTTTCAGTGGATGGAACTATGATTTCGGTGTTCTAGTTTTAAATTATTATAGGTTTATTACTTGTTAACCACTCCTTTTGCTTGTATATTAATTCAGAAATATATGTATCCTTTATTTTTTTATTGTTTCATTGGAGAACTAAAATAAAGTTAATCAAAAATAGCGAGGGAAACCCCTACGTTATAGCTACCAACTTTCGTGTAAGCTTAGGACCATTTTTAATAATTGATATGCCATTCTCACGGCGCGGCGCTCCATCAGTCAGTCGAGCACCACACCACATTTCATGGTAGTTTCTAAAAATTTCAGTAAAACTCAAGCGCTCTCTTAACGTTCAGACCATGTCCAGAGGCCTTGTCTAACTTATATCTACTACTTTTATAAAGTATCGATCCCTTCCATCACTGAACTGCCCAGCATTCAGTCATTCCCATCTCTTTACATTCACTAGACCCGTTACCGGCCAATCTACGCGCCTGAGACGCCACTCACAGAAGCGGGTCGGTCTTCTCCGATTCCATTGCAGTTTCTCGCTGCCACACATCTGTAGCCACTCTAGCGCTCTCCCATACATTCTGCCATTCACATCAAGCGTCCTGAATGACTTTTATGTCAGCATCACAGCCCCAATTAAATAATTTTATTATACTTTCCAAATTTTCTCGTTTTAAACAACGACTGATGTCTCCATTTCTTCTTTCGCCCATCATCAGTGTTTCGTATCCCCGGCGTCATCTCCAGCTGGTGGAGGCTAATCATGTTTTTTCGACGTTACAGTTAATTTACTAATGATTGGATTGGATTTACGTATGACAGTCTAGCGCCCCACATTATACATAACAACACACAAAATATCATTCTATCTGGAGATGCAGAATTCCTAGCCATTTTTTATATCCACTAACGCATTATACTAAACAGAAAATATCGAATAAATAAAAAAATCTTTATGCTCGCCGTACACACAATAGTTTGCTAGTTAGGGTGTTTTCGATCTGAACTGAAATTACAAAGTGCATGGAGCAAGATTATAAACTAAATGGAAGGTCAATAATCACGTAGTCGCCTAGGGACACAAGCAATAGTCACCCTTGGACACTACATACATACATAACATAATTTTCAGCCTCTCATCGGTGCCCCTATAATTCTCAGCGATTGACAACCGTTGATCGGTGCCAGATTTACATGCAAATGCTAATTAATTAATTTAATTAATCTGTAAGTATACTGTCAAAAATTACAGTATAATTTATAGGTACTATTATATCAGGCGTTTTTCAAAATATAGTAATAGGTTAGAAATCCGTCTCTGGGATGACATCCAAATTTCCTAATTCTAGTCATAACAATTGCTCGAAATATTGTCCCTTTTTGGATAATTTACATATGTCATTAACGTTATTAAAAGATTCTAATAAATTTTAGCTTTGCAAATTGATTAGGAATATTATAAGCAGTAGACATATGACCTCGAAAACCTAAAATAAAATGAGTCAGTAATACGAATAGTGACAAAGAGTCCATCTCCTGATGATGTCAATTTAGTGGACCAAACGTGCATTGATCAGAGTGTCTAAGTGTTTGGTGTCTATAAAAATTCCTCGTGTTACGATTGCAATAAAGGGTCGAACCCTTGTTAGAAGATTAATAGCTGTAATATGTTTTGTGTATTTAATTTTAAATGGGGTTTTACCGAGAGTTTTACATATAACTAGATTTTTTAAATATTTATGGTAAATACATTGTTAAAAATGTTTAACTCTCAATGCCGGCTGATAATTTTCTGATCTACGCACAATTTATGTGAGATATGATATTATTTTAAAAATCATTTTAATTTATAGTAATGTTTATTAAATTATACATATTTCAAAAATAGTTTTGTTCACAGTAATGCACCAAAAAACTAGTTACTTATTTGTCATAATAAATCAACTATTTCGATCTATACGTTACTGAACATTTTATTGCAATTTGACGATACATCGTTGCTTACGGTTGACACCCCAATAAAACGCTACTCTTTGAGGTTAAAACAACATGATTGAACAACCAATCGAACGTGAATTTATTCACAGTGTCACTTTTGCCTATGGGCATTGTTCGTTACTTTGAGCTTCATTAATGTCTACGCAGGGTGGTTTGTGACAAGGACACCTGTTTAGACCGTACGGGGGCGCTAACGACAAGCTATTCTAGGGCACTAATGGGCTTGCCTAAAGGAAGCGATATCGTTATCTGTCAGGACCAGCCGCCTCTTTAGAAAAGGTCCAGGAGCTACTTTCATCCTCGAGCATCTTTCTTGCAACACCCTATTTACATTCTTACTGCAGCACCTTTATTCCTTCTTAAATATTGGTTATTTTTCTTTATAATATATTTACTAGCAGATATTTCAAATAACAATGAAATAATGTTTAAAGATGCACTGGTTCTGACAGCAAATATTGTTATTCTTAATGACGTTGCAGTTAAAAATTATACGAGGTAAGGCATAAAACGGAAATGTGCTCCTTAACAATTTTATAGCTAATTTCTTCAGTTTTAGATAAAGTGTTTGCATGTGTCCATCAACAAATTAATCAAACATTTCTTTTACTGTAACGTTAAAATTGCTTTTAGGATAAAAAACTGTCGCCTTATTGAAGTAGAAAATAAATTTAAACTTAATTTAAGCAATAGATAAAATAAGTATAAATGGTACTGAGGTAAACAAAAACTGACCTAACCTTATGTTAACGATTCAACAAATTCATCTAGAACTAAACTAGATATGAAAAAATTAGTCATTAATATACTGAAAACTATATGGAATTAAACTGATTTGAATAAATTTGACTTTCCGTGGTTCTGAAAATAGTTTCTTGTTCTGTGGGATATAGCTGCTAAATGAAAAATAATGACAAATATAATTTAATAAAATGTTATATAGTAAGGATTTTTTTATATCGCGTTTCATATTTTTTGTAAAAATATGTTGATAAAAAGTTATTTTTGTCTGTTTAACCTAACCTAACTTACTACATAAAGGGTTCAAACATCAACTGCAAGAAAATATTTCCATACATACAATTATTATATT